>JADLZL010004190.1:0-19517 GCA_015844335.1 Chrysopogon serrulatus
TTTTATTCATGGATGGATACATAACATTGACGTTGGACCATAGGCGTCCTAACAATCTCCTCGGCGGCGCTGCAGCAAGTGCTCGATCAGCTCGTCGACGTAGCGCTCCTGCTTCGCCGTGTCCCAAAGAACCTCCTGCAATCCCTTGGCGTTGCGCGAGAACTCCTTCCCTTCCTCCTCCACCATCACCCGCCGCACGGTCGCCGCGACGTCCTCGCCGCGGAGCGCGCCGCCGGAGCCGTCCCACGGCACCTCCAGGCCGACACGCCGCTCCGCCATCAGGCGCGCGGTGAGGCCCTGGTCGGCGAACAGCGGCAGCATCACCAGCGGGTGGCCGAACAGGAAGCTCTCCATGAGGGAGCTCCACCCGGCGTGCGTCAGGAAGGCGCCCACGGCGGCGTGCGCGAGCACGCGCACCTGCGGCACCCACCCGACGCGCACCGCCCCGCGCCCCGCCACGCGGGCCTCGAACCCGTCGGGGAGCGGCGGCGGCGCCTCGCCGCCGACGACCGGCCTCCGGAGCGCCCAGAGGAAGCGCAAGCCCGCCAGCTCCAGCCCGTGCGCCAGCGCGCCGACGTGCGCCGGCGTCAGCGGCGCCTCGCTCCCGAACGCCACGTAGAGCACGGACCGCGCCGGCTGGGCGTCGAGCCAGCGCATGAGCGCCGCGCTCTCCCTCGTCCTCGTCGTCGTCGCGCTCGCCGTCGGCGGCTGCGGCGGCGCGGACGGCCGCGTCGTACGGCGCGAGGAGGCCGGACGGGAGGACGGGCTTGCCGTAGAGGTCGCCGAGGAGGGCGCAGAGCGGGCCGTCCACCTCGTGGCTGCAGCGGCACACGATGAGCGGGCAGCGCCGCGTCGTCTCCCAGATGCGGCCGATGTCGGAGATGCCGGACGCGTTGGGCCGCCACGCGCCTGCGATCCACTCGGCCTCGTGCCCGCGGAACGCGAGGCAGGACGGAGAAGGGATCCACGGCGGCGGCACGGTGAAGTCCTCCGCCGCGGACCGCGGGTGCGCGTCGTTGAGCTCCTTTGGGCCCACGAACGCGACGCTGGCCGCAGGGATGATCATGAACGCCGCGCACGGCACCTGCACTTGCCACGGACGACGACACGGAGAAGGTGAACTGAATTAGTGACACGAAACACGAGACGGCGGTGGCTGCGGTGAGACGTGCTGTGCATGCCTTGTGCTCGTCGGCGATGGCCGGAAGCCAGTACTGCGCGAAGTCGATGATGATCCAGTCGGGCTTCTTGGAGTGCCCTCCTACTACCCCGCCGGCGGCGCAGGCGTCGGCGAGGAAGGCGGCGAAGGGGGCGGCGAGGCCGTCGAAGGCGACCTTGAGGAGCTTGACCTTCTCCGGCGGGAGGTCGGCCGTGGACTCGGCGCCGTCCGGGAGGCCGTCCACGCGCGGCAGCGGCAGTGGTACGAGCCTGACGCGCGGCCTAACGTCGGGGGCGACAGGCCTCAGCTTGCCGAGGTTCCTCGGGGCGCTCACGAAGGTGACGAAGTGGCCGCGCTTCGCGAGCTGCTCCGAGAGCTCGAGGAAGGGGGTGATGTGGCCGAAGGCCAGCCATGGGAACACCACGATGTGCAGAGGAGAAGACTCTTGCTTGGATTCTGCCATGACCATGGAGAAGCTAGAGGGAACCAAGCTGGGTAATCTTCTTCTTGGAGCTTGCTTGGTCGATGTGTGAATGAATGCGATTATGCGAACACTAATCTAAGGTATCTCATCTTATCTTATCGACTGAGATATAACAAGCAGCGAGTAGCCAAGTGACCAAGTGCAAGTGCAACGCTATGACTGGCTCGTCAGAATCAATGAATCAAATACTATAGTAGAGCATTGAAAAATATGAAAGGTTCAATCGTATCGCGTGAATCAAATATACAGTACTTGTTTGGTAGCATCTGGTTCCTGCCACGTGAACTGTCCGTCTCAGTATTTTAGTAGCATGTGAGTATCAATGTACATCTTCCTTGGGATTTGAGAAGCAGTTGTTTAAATAGTAAAAATTGCCCCTTTTTACCGTTTACTTATTGAGTGTCCGATGAAATAGACCGACAGTCTTTAAGCTCGCCCACAGATATCATATAGATCATCAAACTATCATTTTGTGGTTCTCATGTTCCTAAATTACTGATAATTAGCAAAAGAGTCTTAAACCTAGTGGTTATAAGAGTCTCGATAGCACCTTAGGTTCTGAGTTTGACTTCCCTGGTTTAGCATCTTATCAATGTCAATGGGATCATGTTTTGTTAGTACCCACACATAAAAAGATTTACCAGAGTTTTGCACCCTAGCTATGTGATGAACCACACTAAAGTTTGTGGAAATGAAAACTCAATCGGTAGTTTAAGAAACTTTGTTTTTAGGTCAACAACAGAGGAATCAAAAGATCCCTAACTGATATATTAAACCACATATGCGATCATAGTTTTGTAAATGCCTACCAGTTAAAGTTTTCGTTAAAAATTGGAGTTTGATGCATGCGACATGCTTAGGGTGTCCCCAATAGGGATTTGAAGTCGTCAAGCGACAAGTGGGACGGAAAACATAAACAAATCGGCATCAGCACAGTTCACAAATGTGCTTAGTTCTCATACAGAACTAGAACTCCTAGCTACAAAGGTGAGCATTGCTAAACCCTCTGCCTTCATTCACGAAAACAACCTAAAAAAATCCGCCACTCTTGTTTTGATCACTATAAATAACAAGTCCGTACTCGTGTGATGAGGCCCAGTCTGATATTCTGACCCAAGATATCACTCGCCAATGACAAGCCCTCTTTGGGTCACGGCAACGCTTCTTCTTTCTCTTTTTCATCCGCGATCATAGGCCAAGTGATGTTCAGGCCTTGTTTAGTTGGCCAAAATTTTTTGGACAAAATTTTTGTCTCTTTTGCTATACATGCATCGAGTATTAAACGTGGATGAAATAAAAAACTAATTATACAGTTTGATTGTAAACGACGAGACGCATCTTTTGAGCTTAATTATATCTTGATTAGCCATAAGTGCTACAGTAATCCATATGATTATCTTTGAATGTTACAGTAACCAAATGATTCGTCTCGTCGTTTCTAGGCGAGTTGTGAAATTAGTTTTTTAATTAGTGTTCGAAAATCCCTTCCGACATATGGTCAAACATCCGATGTGACACCTAAAATTTTTCACACCCTCGCCAACTATTTTAGCTCATTGATGTAGCATAGTCAGCCCATTTCAGTTTTTTTTGTCTACTTATCCTTGTTATATGTTATATTACATCTTATGGGCTTCTAATTTGGTTTTGAGCTGGATTCATGCCTTGGAATTTTCTTTGTTTTCCCTTTCCTTGAAACAGGCAGCATATGTGTCCATGCAATTTTAACTTATAACTTACTAGAAAACACATTCATGTGTTACAGCGGAACGATGGTTACTCACGGGTGAAAAAAATTATACAACTACTATATCACACATTCGAAAGCTTTAGTTTGATTTTGGTAAATGAGTGACAACTGGCAGACTAACCTTTTTAGCTAAGTGTTTATTAAGCTATGTGAAGTCTACTTAGAGAAAATAGGCAAGAAGTTGGATAAATGGTGACCAAAATAGGCAAGAAGTTGGATAAATGGTGACCAATCCAAGAAGCTTGAGATGCTTTGATTTTTCAAGAAAGTTGGAATAAGTTATAATTTGAAATATAATGAGTATCAGAGTTATGAAGGTATGAGCTAGCAAGATCATTTCATTCATTTGCAAAGAAACGTATTCAAAACTCATCTTCATTAGCGTTTAATTGCTTGGTCAAACCCAATAGAGAGTTTAGATGCACTTTCACTTGGCTCATGCTTAGAATTACCCTCGTTAAGGAGAGAGAGAGTGGTATATCTTGTACTCAAAATCATAAAATAATCATAATTTTATATGAAACTAAAAGTAAATGGGACCCATATTTATCTACCTCTTCTATTGATGGTAGTACATTGTATTGTTCATCTTTGAGGTCTTGTTTGGTACGGTTCCTCCACCGGTTTCAAGCTATTTGGATCCGTTTTGTGTCAAATAGAAAAAATAAAACGGCTTCACCTACTAAGCCCTTTAAGTTGTGCTCTCCACAGAGCTTTTAGACGAGATGGAGCTAAAAATATTGACTTTATCTGGCTTCACCTCACCCCCCGCATGGCGTTATATGAGAGTATATTTTAAGAAACTTTATATATGGGGATGTTTTGTCAAAGCGGTTTACCAAAAATGGTTCGACTCCACCTAAGAGTTGTTGATGGAGCCGAAGCCAAACTTCATTAGTGAAGTGAAGCCATACCAAATGGGGCTGAGTTTCAACTTCAGGGTTTTCAAAATTTATGTGTCATTTTAAAATTATAATAACAACAACTAAGCATAGATCAAGGCGTCGGTGTCGACAGTTGAATTGCATCCGAAGAAAAGGAAACTCTGCTCAACGACTGGCACGGTGGTACTACCCCTTTCGCTCCCTCCCCAAGTCCTTTCCCGGCGCCAGATTCAGATCCATGCCGCACGCTGCTCCATTCCTGTGAGCTCCGCGCCTCCTCCACTCCAAATCCCGCGAGGCCACCGCCCGGGCCCCCTCGCGCCGCCGCCGGCTCGGGCGCCCCCCCCCCCGCGCGAGCGTCGCGCGCCCCGACAGCAGCCGCAGCCATGGCGCAGCCGCTCGTCGTCAAGAAGGACGACGACCTCGACGAGGAAGGTGCGCGCGCGCGCGTCAGCGCCCCTAATCTCTCTCGCCCCGTTCCTTCGTTGCGTTGCGCGCGTGCGCCTCCGGTTGTGTGTTTGTGTGTGTCTCCGTGCGCGCGCGTATGTGCCCAGATCCGCGCTCGCGGCGCCCTAGATCTGGCGCGTCCCGGCGCGGATCCCGGCGGCGTCCGTCGCTATTGCGGCTCGCTGATCGTTCGCTTGCTTGGTTGGTGCTGCAGAGTACTACTCGCCGTTCCTCGGCATCGAGAAGGGCGCCGTGCTGCAGGAGGCCCGCGTCTTCCACGACCCTCAGCTCGACGCGCGGCGGTGCTGCCAGGTGCCTGTCTGCCCTGCCCAATCGTGTTGCATCCCCCTCCCCGCGGGATCTCGCGATACCATCTCTCCAAGCTCGTGCCAATGTGAACTAGAATGCATTCGCTGGCTTACATAAGTGACTCTGGTTTCTCATGCTTTCTGCCTGCATCTGTAGGTTATCACCAAGCTTCTGTACCTGCTCAACCAGGGTGACACCTTTACCAAGGTACAGTGGATCATCGTCGATCTTACCACGATAATAATTTGTCTGGGTTTTAGATTCAGATCACCGGTACTCGTCATATATTTAAAATTCGTGTGAAGTTTGGCCATACTTATCGTCCTCTAAAAAGAAGTTGGTACCTACAAAGTTAGGTTCATCACCTGGTACCCTGTATAACATTAGGTGATGAGTTACTTGCTAGCTTAATGTGCAGAGCGTAGACCTTATGCATGTTTCAAACACTGCAAGTACAAAGGGGACCTGAGAGTACATATAAACCCATGTGATGTAGTGCAGTTTCCTCAATACATTAGTGTGCCCATTGCTCTAGTCCAGGACATGTGCTACTTGGTAGTTTCACATGAGTGGTTAAAATTTGTAGGTTGAGGCCACAGAGGTCTTCTTTGCAACAACCAAGCTGTTCCAGTCTAAAGATGCGGGCCTTAGGAGGATGGTTTATCTCATGATCAAGGAACTCTCGCCTTCAGCTGATGAGGTTGGTGAATATTGGGTGCTACTATGTGGTTCGGCGCATTATGTGGATGTGGGAATAACTTTCATTTGTGATCTCTTGGGTGTAGGTCATCATAGTAACGAGCTCTTTGATGAAGGACATGAATAGCAAAACTGATATGTACCGTGCAAACGCTATTAGAGTTCTTTGTCGTATTATCGACTCAACTCTTCTCACCCAAATCGAGAGGTACTTGAAGCAAGCCATTGTTGACAAAAATCCTGTTGTTGCCAGTGCAGCCCTTGTTAGTGGCATCTACTTGCTTCAAGTAAGTCCTGCAATTATATTCAGTGCTCCAGTTGGATATATTGTTACTAGTTGGTGGCAGCTTTAGATCCTTCTGATTATGTTTTCCGCATGTTTGTATTATTGGCAGACAAGTCCTGAAGTTGTAAAAAGATGGAGTAATGAAGTTCAAGAGGCTGTGCAGTCAAGAGCTGCTCTTGTGCAGTTTCATGCCCTTGCTCTTCTTCACCAAGTGAGTTCAAACATTTGGTGCTTCTTTTTTTAAGTAGGATAGGTTGGCATATTTATAATATCCTGATCTTCAAATGGTAAAATGAATTAGACTCATGGCAAATTTAATTAGTCAGCTCTTGTTTGCCTGCTACTTATGCAACATGGAGCACTTTGTTATGCTCAAGTTGTTTGTTGATGCACAAATAAGTTATAATCTCATCTACCTGACGTTTCAGATAAGACAAAATGATCGATTGGCAGTCAGCAAGCTTGTCACTAGCTTGACCAGGGGTTCAGTTCGCTCTCCTTTGGCCCAGTGCCTACTTATTCGCTACACTAGCCAGGCACGTGTTCCATATCTGCCAGATCTAATGTAGATAGATTATCGGTATCTGAAATATGTGGCATCTACAGGTGATTAGAGAGTCTGGCGTGAACCAAGGTGGAGATCGTCCTTTCTTTGATTTCCTTGAGTCCTGTCTCCGGAACAAAGCAGAAATGGTCATACTTGAGGCTGCAAGAGCAATTACTGAACTGAACGGTGTCACAAGCCGTGAGCTTACACCTGCAATTACTGTGCTGCAATTGTTCTTAAGTTCATCCAAACCTGTTCTCAGATTCGCAGCTGTTCGCACACTTAACAAGGTTGGTCTGCTGCTCTGCTTATTTCTTTACACTAGTTGTTCTTGATATTATGCACTTCCCATTTTAAGTAGAACTTTTGATTGTGTAGTAGTTTCCAATAAAGAGTCATTGGCTTTCAAATGTCTGGGATTATAATAACACAGCAATATTGGTTTCATCCCGTTCTTTAATGCTTATTTTGGTTTGTGTTGGAGTTTGTATTTCCATGAATGGTACCTAAGAAGTTATTAAGATCTAAATCTTGAGTATCTAAATAATTTTTTAGCACAACATTCAGTTTCATGTCCTTGCTTTCTTTAAATTCTCACAGTAGCCATTATATTTACTGACTGCTCATGTGAATAATTGCACAGGTTGCATCAACTCATCCTTTGGCTGTCACAAATTGTAACATAGACATGGAGAGCTTAATCTCTGATCAGAACAGGAGCATTGCAACCCTTGCTATTACAACACTGTTGAAGACAGGCAACGAGTCAAGTGTTGATCGTTTAATGAAACAGATGACCAACTTTATGTCAGACATAGCTGATGAATTCAAGATCGTTGTTGTCGAAGCAATAAGATCCCTGTGCTTGAAGTTCCCTCTGAAATATCGCTCATTGTATGTACTAGAAGCATATCTTCTTGCACTATTCTTGTTAAATATAAGTAAACAACTTTTTTTTTATCTATAAGCGTTAATTTCCATCTCTTTTCCAGGATGAACTTCTTGAGTAATATTCTACGTGAAGAGGGTGGATTCGAGTACAAGAAAGCCATAGTTGATTCAATTATTATACTCATTAGAGATATTCCAGATGCAAAGGAAAGTGGTTTATTTCACTTATGTGAATTCATAGAAGACTGTGAATTCACCTATTTGTCCACCCAGGTAATCATCAATTAATCATTCTGCAGGCATGTAATTTGTAAAATAGTTGTAAGATATTAATCTAATTTCCTTTTTGTAAATATGTCTTCATTTTCCTTCTGTGTATATAATTGGCTGAACGAATCGAAATAGTGAATGCTGAACACATTTTCTTTCTAAGTATATATCTTCTGCTGTGAGTTGTCTAGAGATAGTTATTTTCTGCTTCTGTAGATATAAAAAGCTAATTGTTTTGAAACCTGCAACTGAGCTCATTTAGTTTTCTCTTTCTCCAATGTAAACACTGACATTTATCATTATGGACTAGTAAAATATCTATTCATAAACTGCTTTCAGCTGATTTCTTCATTGCAATCAAATTGCCTTTTAATCTAAATCGCAGATACTTCACTTTTTGGGAAATGAAGGCCCAAAAACATCAGATCCCAGTAAATACATACGTTATATATACAATAGGGTGATACTTGAAAATGCTACAGTTCGAGCTAGTGCAGTCAGCACATTGGCAAAGTTTGGTGCCTTGGTTGACTCACTCAAGGTACTTTTATATTTCAATGATGTTCTTGCTCTGCAATGTGTTTCTGATCTGTCAAATGCCCATTGCACTTACAATCTCTTTTATCCAGCCTCGCATATTCGTGCTCCTGAGGCGCTGCCTGTTTGATGGGGATGATGAGGTTAGTGCAATACTTTTCCCATGAAGATGCTTATGTCCTGTGTCTGTTATGACTCAGTAACCCTTTCCTCTGTGCGCCTTCCTCATTTACTGTTTTGCTACCTCATTTTAATGAGCAAGTTATATTTTTGGATAAATGACCTTGCTTGATTCTTATTTTTTTCAGATAGAAATATTCCTTGCTGACATTTGATATGCTTATCTTGTAGGTACGTGACAGAGCGACCCTTTACCTCAAATTGTTAGGTGGGGAAGCTACAGTTGGTGAGACAGAGAAGGATGTAAATGAATTTCTCTTCGGCTCACTTGATGTTCCACTAGGAAACTTGGAGACGAGTCTGCGGAATTATGTATGTGTTGGTCACTTGAATATAATTATGTTTTTGCTCTATTATCCTTGCATCTTATGTTATCATTATTTGTTGACAGGAACCTTCAGATGTACCTTTTGATATTTCATCTGTTTCGAAGGAGACAAAATCCCAACCCCTTGCTGAGAAAAAGTCTACAGGCAAGAAATCAGCCGGTCCGGCATCTGCTGTCAGTGGCCCTGTTTCTACTGTTGATGCTTCGTATGAGAAGCTTCTTTCATCCATTCCAGAATTTGCTGATTTTGGAAAGCTATTTAAGGTTTGTATATATTACTTGTCCTTCTATGGAAGAGGAGCATTATGGGCCTGGTTGAATCTCATTTCATGTGTTTTAACTTTTTGTTTGCTCTTCCAGTCATCTGCACCTGTAGAATTGACTGAAGCTGAGACTGAATACTCAGTTAATGTTGTGAAGCATATTTTTGATGGACATGTTGTACTCCAATACAACTGTACCAATACAATTCCTGAACAATTGCTTGAACAGGTATGTACCTTCTTTCATATGTAGGTTTGCATGCATATGTTGTTTTTTATGATTCAGTGCCTTTAACTCAATTCTACAGGTGATTGTTTTCGTTGATGCTTCTGAGGCTGATGAATTTTTAGAAGTTGCTTCGAAGCCTTTGGAATCATTACCATATGATTCTCCTGGACAGACCTTTGTGGCTTTTGAAAAGCCAGAAGGTGTCATTGCCACCGGCAAGTTCTCAAATATCCTGAAGTTCATTGTCAAGGAGGTATGTGTTTTGCTTGCTTCTCCCCATTATCTTAATATTTTTCTATGTGCATTTTGTGTAAGGATAAGTGCCCATGAACAAATGGAAGGCATTCTTGACATCTTGTCTACTTCAGAAATCAGTGCTTTGTGTTTAGCTTGTGATGTTTATGTTAAAAAGTTATTCATTCCAGTTTTTGTTCCTTTTGGGAAAATGCTGAACCAGGCTTTGCCTATGGGAAGAACCCTTTCCTACAGAACAAAGAAGGGAGGCCATGTATGAAAACGTATCATAAAACATGATAATTTAAATGGAACTACCTGGTTCTCCTGTCTAAGGTCCCTTGTTGGTCATACCAGTAATCATATTTGAACTCACTTTTTATCTGTAAGGTTTGATTTAACATAGATTTAACATAACATAGTTTTTTTTGTCAACTTCAGTTGATCTGTACCTAACATTCTGATCTGGAAATCAGTTCTACCTTCTTTGTTGCTATATGCACAGTATATTGAGCTTCAGGGTCCTATGGAGTTTTCAGTGAAATTGCTAAATCTGTTAATTTACTGATTTTGACTCATTTGTTGTGTTTCAGGTTGATCCATCCACGGGTGAAGCTGAGGATGATGGTGTTGAGGATGAGTACCAGCTTGAAGATCTTGAAATTGTTTCTGCTGATTATATGTTGAAGGTGGGAGTATCTAACTTCCGAAATGCCTGGGAAAGCATGGATCCGGAGAGTGAGCGGGTTGACGAGTATGGGCTTGGAGTAAGGGAGAGCTTGGCTGAGGCTGTAAGTGCTGTCATAAGCATCCTTGGCATGCAGCCTTGCGAGGTTAGTCTCCTTTATCATTCTTTTTCCTATCGAATGAATGCCACGGTCGTATAACAATAAGTCGGTTTGTAATAAATTTGCTTAAAAAGTTGTAAAGTGGTTTCTACCTAGTAGAGAAAAATTGCTCGATTTAGAGCTTCTTTTGTAGAAATTTCCAAGGCCTGTACCAATTAGCAGTCCTGGTCACTAATAAGTTAAAGTTGTACCACCTTCTCTGGTACTTTTTGACAATTTTTTTTATTCCTGTAAAATCTAGCAGTATTGATAGGTCAAGCAACCAACAGGACAAAGGGTTACCGCCTTGATTTGGAACCCTTGGCCGTTTCAGATATTTATGCTCAATACAGGAATTAGCATTGCTTTCACCTTAAAATGATGACTTGTTTCACCTTCGTTTCGTAGGGAACTGACGTGGTCCCAAGTAATTCAAGGTCGCACACTTGCCTGCTCTCTGGTGTGTTTATCGGTAACGTGAAAGTCTTGGTGAGACTGTCATTTGGAATCAGTGCACCGAAGGAGGTGGCCATGAAGCTAGCAGTTAGATCCGATGATCCCGAGATCAGTGACAAAATCCACGAAATTGTCGCTAATGGCTAAGAACACTAGTAGAATCTTTTTTTGACTCCTTTTTGTTTTGGCTTTCATACTACGGGAAGCTTGAGGGGATTCAATTAATTCTAGTAAATGTAAGCTTGGTTTCCAATTGGATCCATCTTTTGTTGCACCACCATTCTTCCTCCGCACAGTACAACAGTTTTTGGTTGATTTGGATCTGTACAATTTTCCTTATATACCAAGGACTCATAATAGTATATGCAATAATATTCAAGTAAAGTTTTGTTGGTACAACGAAGCATATCACCTGCTCTTTACATATTTCGTGTCACCACCAAGATCTTATATTCAAGAGGTAAACTGCTTAAATTCGTTATCTCATAAGAAATTGAATCGATTTCATAGTCTACATATAGTGATTAACTCTTCGTTGTTAATATATGGCTCCCTTGTCTCTCTTATATTTGTATTTTTTTTTTATGATTTGCATTTTTTTTTGTCTTAACCGATTGTAAGCTTACAACCAATATTTTCTCTGCCTTCCTCGCTCCACTCCAGCTTTTCTCTGCCTCCCTCGCTACTCCACTTCTTCAGTATACCGTCCATTTACAACTCTTTACTATAACTATACTAGCTTTTTTTTGGTCAATTATTAGATCAGCTTCTGTTGCTTCATTTTTTTTTTCCTGATTCTTCTTCCTCCCAATGTCAATGCCTCGATGTCGGGAACTAAGCTCTCGTGCGGTCTGCCACCGCCCACCGCCTCGTTGGTAGCATCACTAGCTGGCCTGCCCTTTTGCTGGTAATAATCGTGCTACTCGTCCTCAGTGAAAACCTTAACCTATATATAATATAAATCCATAAACACACTGAGAATCATGGTGTCGAATTGTCGATGATATGCCAATAAAACCGAGCCTCGTTTTCGAATAATAAAATACCAAACGCGTGACAAGTCCAAAACCCTTGAGTGAGATTAGCATCTCTGGTTTCGATGTTAGAATAATCAAGAACGCCCATTATTTATTAAAACTAAACCCTAAACCCTCAGCCTCTAAAAGCGAGATATGATGGTTGAAACCTGAAAGTTCACGTATCTCATGTCTCAACCAGGGTGAGATAAAGATGGGTCCAATTCAAAACATTTCAGACATAAATAATGGAACAAGATGCACATCACATCGAATAATATGATCACATCTAGCACATCGAGCAACTCTAGAAGTAGCCCTCAAAATAGGGTCTACTTCCTTTGTCCTAAAAAAGATTGTCATTTTCGCTTCGTGATAATCGACTTTGACTAAATATATAAAAATTAAAAATATTAATATTTAAGGCGCATAATTAATATCATTAGAAAAATATTTGAATCTAGTTTTTAATAAATTTATTTGTATATAAAAATGTTGTATGCATTTTCTACGAATCGAGTCAAACTTGCACGGGGAAAAATACTTGAATCTAGTTTTTAATAAATATTCTCTCTATCCTCATGTCAGAGTGTGCATGACAACACAACCACGTCTTACCACTTCGCTGTTGAGTTGCTCTCTGTCATTCTAGTCCCAACCCTCTGCGTGCACAGAGAATTGGGAGAGCATGCGCCTTCGGAACCATTGTCCGCTTAGGTTTTTGGAGAGCAACATCGCGACTGCTTGCATCTTTTTCCTTTGGATCATCGACGCTATCTTCTCCCCGGTGACCGTTCGAGGGATTGCACTGTGAACCTCTTCCTGTACCAACTGCGGTCCACAACTTCAAATAACGCACTACGTCGACTAGTGCGAATAGAGCCATCGATACCCTCGACATGGGTCCCTCCGCTGTGTACACTCTTCTCGGACATGTTTTTAATTTTGTTCTTATCAGTATGATATTCATGAATTTCTATGTGACTGAGAACCATAGAAACACACACGTACACATATATCATCCCAAATTTACTGCTATTTAATTTCTAGATTAAATTGAAATGGAAAATGCTTAAATTTCTAACAAAACCATCAAAGGCTCAAGCAGAAGATTTGAGGGTCGGAATAGGATTCTGCTAGTGTGATTTTTTTTTTTCGGGTTCTGCTCAAGTTGCCAGTCCTAATGAATAGTTTCTAAAGATAGTTTTTAAGAAATACAGAGAGCAACTAATATTTAGTAAAAACTATTTCATTCTCAACCCTTGATTTCTATAGCAGTTTCTATAGAAAGGATAACTTAAATGCAACACTAAAACGGAAAGGAGCAATTGTGGCAAGCAACCATCACCATTTCTGCATCATAACAATCTAGAAGCCATCAGATTGCACAGGTACTCCAAAAACCATCATCTACAAGGGAAAAAAATAATAACAATGGATTTAAATAAAAAAGGATAACAAAGGTAAACCATATGGTACTTGTTGAGTATCGATTAGAAAGACTGTCGTTTTCAGAACCAATTGACAGTTCAGTGGACATGCAGTTCACTTTCCATACTCTGCAGTTTTTCTCCAAGCACACCAGAACTGAATGTATATTTCCTCGCAAAGGAAAACCTGAGTTTCTTCAACGAACTGAGATCGCTGGCGTCTCACCAATGTGGTGTGGCCAGTTTCTTCAAGTTTCCATCCTTGCGAAGACTCAGTTTGCAAGTAGAAACCGTTTCTCTATTTTCTATATACCCTCTCTCTTTATCAATTATTATGCAACATCAGCAAAATGCATGCTGAGTTGTCAGTGAAACTTACAATTGATAGCCTTATCACAAAATCAATGATCAGTGGTCGGCAGGTCGCAGCAGATTAAAATAAAGAAATGCATGGTCCACGCAGTTATATGATTTATAATAAAAAAAATATATGGACAGCTCACTCTAGTCTACTGTATCTATACAGTGTACGCATCAGATTATCAGTCCTACTGCGCATTTCGCTGCAAACAGTAGTACAGCACCCAGCTCGCAGAGCAGAAGCAGCAGAGCAATGGCGCCAACCGAGCAGGTTGCCGGCGGCGGCGCGTCTCCTCGTCTCCACGTCGTGGTGTTCCCATGGCTGGCGTTCGGCCACATGATCCCCTTCCTCGAGCTCTCCAAGCGACTGGCGGGGCGCGGCCACGCCGTCACCTTCGTGTCCACGCCGAGGAACGCCGCCAGGCTGCGCGCCGTCCCGCCGGAGCTGACCGCGCGCCTCCGCGTCGTCGCGCTCGACCTCCCGGCCGTCGAGGGCCTCGCCGACGGCGCCGAGTCCACCGCCGACGTCCCGCCGGAGAAGGTCGGCCTGCTCAAGAAGGCGTTCGACGGCCTCGCCGCCCCGTTCGCCGACCTCGTCGCGCTGGCCTGCGCCGGCAGTGGCGACGACGACGCTGGGTTCTTCTCGAGGAAGCCCGACTTCATCGTCCTCGATTTCGCACAGAATTGGGTGTGGCCAATCGCCGAGCGACACGAGGTGCGTGCATCATGTGATCCATTTGTTGCTCGCCATGTAGCCATGCTCATGCACGTGTTCCTTGTCCAAGAGTAGCTGTAGCCGACAGAATTTGTGATACGGATCATCTCGGTATTTGTGATGATAGGGAGATTCAGATCAAAGTGAAAACTTTTAATTCTTCTAAAAAAGAGTGAAAATAACTTTTACATTTTACTACGAAAATTACTGCAGATCGCGTGCGCCATCTTCCTCATCCTGCCAGCGTCCATCTTGGCGTTCCTGGGCCCGCGGCACGAGAACGAGGCGCACCCGCGGACCACGACGGAGGACTACATGGTGCAGCCGCCGTGGATCCCGTTCCCGACCACCATGGCGCACCGGCGGCACGAGGCCGAGGCGGTCGCCGCCGCGTTCCGGCAGAACGCCTCCAGCGTGTCCGACGTGGACCGGTTCTACGAGATGGTGCAGCGCCCCTGCTGCCGCCTCATCGTCGTCCGCAGCTGTCCCGAGGCGGAGCCGCGGCTGTTCCCGCTCCTCACGGAGCTCTTCGTCAAGCCCGTCGTCCCCTCCGGCCACCTCCTGCCCGACAAGGTGGCCGCCGCCGACGACGCCCATAGCGGTGACGTCGGTGACGACCAGTCCTTCTCTGACACCATGCGGTGGCTGGACACCATGCGGAGCTCATGGTGCAGCCGCCGTGGATTCCGTTCCCCACCACCATGTCCTTCCGCCGCCACGAGGCGGAGTGGATCGCCTCCTCGTCCCGGCCCAACGCTTCCGGCGTGTCCGACATGGACCGCTTCTGGCAGGTGCGACACACGAGCTGCCGCCTCATCGCCGTCCGCAGCTGCCCCGAGGCGGAGGAGCCGCGTCTGTTCCCGCTCCTAACAGACCTCTTCGCCAAGCCCGTCGTGCCCACGGGCCTCCTCATGCCGGAGGACAAGGCCGCCGCCGCCGACGCCGACGACGGGTCCTTCTCTGACGCAATGCGGTGGCTGGACGAGCAGCCCCCGCGGTCAGTCATCTACGTGGCGCTCGGGAGCGAGGCGCCAGTGACGGCGGGCCACGTGCGGGAGCTGGCGCTCGGGCTGGAGCTCTCCGGCGCGCTTCCTCTGGGCGGTCCGGCGACCCGTCGGCCACTCCGGCGAGCTGCTCCCCGACGGGTTCGAGGCCCGCGTGGCGGGGCGCGGGGTGGTGCGCGCCAGGTGGGTGCCGCAGGTGCACGTGCTGGCGCACGCCGCGGTGGGTGCGTTCCTCACGCACTGCGGCTGGGGCTCCACGGTGGAGAGCCTCTTCCGCTTCGGGCTCCCGCTGGTGATGCTGCCGTTCGTGGTCGACCAGGGCCTCATCGCGCGTGCCATGGCGGCGTGCGGCGTCGGCGTCGAGGTGCCCAGGGACGAGGACGACGTGTCGTTCCGCGCGGACGACGTCGCGGCGGCCGTGCGGCGTGTGATGGCTGAGGATGAGAGCGAGGTGCTCGCGCGCAATGCCAGGGAGATGCAGAAGGTGGTCGGCGACAGGGCAAAGCAGGAGCAGTATGTGGACGAGCTCGTCGACTATTTCCGGCGCTACAAATAAGATTTTATTCAGTCATTTCAGTGTTAATCTTTCATTATTTTCCGAATAATGTTATCTCTAATAATTTAGTGAACATTGTTATGAATGTCGCGCCCTTCTTTTCAAAAAAAATTATTTCTTTTTTTTTTGTGTTGCATACCTTCAACACTTCTATATTTCGAGTGCCTTATTCAATCATTTCTGTGTTAAAAATTTTATTGTTGTTCGAATGATGTTTTTTTTTTCAAAAGACGGCAAGAGCTTCGCTGAATTTTTATTAGACGATAAAAAAAAAGATCAGAAAAATATTACAAGAGACCCACAAAAACGCACAGAAAAAGACCACTCCCCACCCACCGACCGAAACCACTACTTGCTACTACTATACCGGAAAAGAGAAAGGGGTCGCTCCCATGGAAAAAACGCTGACAAAATAAAAAAGAGAAACGGTTAGACAATTTGCACATCAGATGTTGTTGAAGCCAACTGAAACTGATCTATGTCCTCCTTGCGGAGCATCACTACTTGTGCTGGTTGTAACTCCACGTTCTAAAAAGTTCTTCTGTTTCGTTCCTTCCAGATATTCCACCAAAAATATATCATAACTCCATCGAAAACTTTCCTCTGACTTAGTTGAATCCTTGATCAGCATTTACGCCAGTAGTTGTGCAGGGATCCTTGCGTTGTAACTGTGTCCAACGTCTTTAATCCCAACCACTGTCTGAGAAATGCCCAAACTTGCTTGGAGAAGTTACAATGTTTGCACAAATATGTTGGGTTTTCAGCTTCCAATCCGCACAGCTTGCAAACCGAATCGTGAGGCCAATGCCTTTTAATTAAGTTGTTTGCTGTTAGGATTTTTTTTTTTGTGCATGAGAGTCCATGCAAAGAATTTGCATTTTGGCTCCGCCTTTGCCCTCCAAATCGGCATGATCTTCACTTTACTAAATCTCCCTTGAAATTGGATATTGTAAACACTCTTGGTCGTATATTCCCTATCAGCTGTCCAGTGCCATCAGATGTTGTCCTCCCTGTCTTCAGTAAGCTGCGTTTGTCTGATTGCCTCCCAAAGCGTCACGTATTCCTCTAGTTCTTGTGGTGTTATGATCGGAATAATATGCGAGATCCAGCGGTTCTCTACAAGGGCTTTTTGCGCTGAGATTTTCTTTCTTTTTGCCTTCTTGTACAATGTTGGTGCAATAGCTTTCGCAGTTGACCCATTGATCCAGGAGGATGTCCGAATGATGTTGTCTAATAATTTGGTTCTTCTACAATTCAATACAAATGGGACGAACATTTGTTATGAATACTTGTACTCTTCTAGTCTTATTAAAAAATCATTTGTATTCTTGGTTGGCATACCTTAAACCACTTCTGTGTTTCGAGGTGCCCGAAACCAAAGTCGGTGATTTTTCTATTTTCCTTGCACCGATCAGTTTCTAATTCATCCAACACCAAACTTCCCTAGCATTAAAGAAACCGAACCGATCATGTCGGTTAAAACAAAGGCCCAGTCTGATTCCCGACCTCCACTACTATCAACCACGACCACCATTGGAAGAAACTCCCAGGGTGTTTGAATATGTAATTGCAGCTCTGATATTAGATGTTGGCAAAACAGGATCACAACCACACGCCCAAATCAGTAGCTAACTTAAACAAACGATGGATCAAGCACGGCGCAAAGAAGAACACATGAACAAGACGAATTGAACACTTGGGGTGGAACTATTCAGTGCTGACTGCTGCTAACTGACAAAAAGAGTTCAAGATTACAAAACACAAATGATCGATGCGCTGACACACACTGACAAACATGAATTAGAAACGGGTAATGCTAAGGTATATATTTTACCTACTACGAGGTAATATCTCAAATAAATTTGAGCCGTCGATTTTTGTTTTTAAAATTAGTTAATAAATTAAAATAGCTAGAAAAAAACAAAAAATCCTCCACATTCCCCTAATGACGGGAAAGGAGATTTGCATGTGATTCCCCTAATCACACCGCATCTAACTTTGATTTTTCTCATTATGCAAATGTTAGGAAATTGTGGTATATTAATTGTAACGTTGGCAAACATAACCATTTTTTTCGGTGGATTTTATGTATATGACATGACACGTTATTATATGCATCAAAATCCAAATGACTTATCGAATCCAAAAGTTACTTATAAACAATAAAACATTACATGGAAAAAACGTTGTCCACTCATATTACCACTATATGTACAGAATAACACGCTAGCTGCACTAACATGCATGTGCACGATAGCCGCGTACACACACACGCTGCACACTAATCACGTTCACATGCAAATCACGTGCACACACACGCTACATACCAAATTATATGCTAACCAAAATATATCAAGTATAAAGTCATAAAATAAAAAAGATTTACTATATCATTAAGATCACACATGCATCAATCAAATCTAGAATTTTTTTATATCTAAAAACTTCCCTATTTTATAAAATTAAAAATTAAATAAACATATATTTCACATATTACCTCCTAAGAGGTGATAGGTGATCATGACCGTCCGATCAAGATAAATGAATGGCTCACAGTCATCTGGATATACTACAGCAAAGCTCATTAAAAACTATAACACACACAATACAACTTGTTCAATAATCAAACTGCCTCCCCATGGTTCCTATCATACAAGTTGTCTCAGCTTAACTGACTCGATTCCTCCCCTCCAGGGACTTAGCACACCTGTAGCTGAGCCCTCTCCACCGCCGGTGGCCACTCGCCCCCGGCATCCACCCTAGCCATACCGGCGTCGGCTACTCCGCCACCCAACTAGCCTTCCTAGCTAGCCGGGTCTTACGCCATCCGAAGGTCTCCATGGAGTGTGGTTCTCCCTTCTCGTCATTGTTCCGGGCGGCGAGGTAGAGGACGAGGAAGCTAGGTGCCGCAGCATCTCCAAGGTTGCGGTCGAGTTCGCGGTTGCTTGGTCTCGTTGTCATCCCTCGCACTCCGGCGTTGTAGGCCGCGGAGGACGCCCTATCCTTAGCTCTAGTCGCACTCATGGTTGGCACGAGGCCGCCCATGTCCATGGTACGTGATGGTGCACGCACACCTGACGGACTCCTTCGGCATCGCAGATGACCTGGTCTCTGTTCGCTGGCACTGGTGAAAGGTCCTAAATGGCTAGAGGGGGGGTGAATAGCCTATAAAAATTTCTTGCGATGCACTAAACAAACCGGTTAGTATAACAAATGGCGAAGTAAGTGTTGCGCTAGCCTAATGGGCGTTGCAAGCCAACCTAACCAATTCTAGCAATTCAAATACACTAGACACACTAAGAAGATGGTCCTTAGCAATCCAACTATGCTACACAACCTAATACACTACTTTACACAAATGTAATCGCTAGGAAGGGAACCGAGTGTGCAAACCGTGCCTTCGGGAAGATGACCAATCACCGCCTTGTCAATGCAATGAAACCCGAAGAGATGATCCAATATAGAAATCCAAGTTGATCTCGAAGGATCAAACCACACAAGAATACCGAGGGACACAAGATTTTTATCCCGAGGTTCACGTGCTTGCCGGCACACTACTCCCCGTTGTGTCGACCACACACCGGTAGTTCGGTGGCTAATTGGCGTCACAAGCCAAGCCCTCACCGGGCGCCACAAGAACTAACACAAAGTGAGGG
>JADLZL010004191.1:0-40671 GCA_015844335.1 Chrysopogon serrulatus
CCAACACAGCGACAACACCGTCGCCGTGCGCCTCGTGCTCGCCGTCGTCAATCTCCACGACCTCGACATGTGAGTTCACCGCCCCCGGGCCCCATCTCTCTCCGCCGACCGACTAGACGAAGGCTTCTTTGCTAGACTGCCAACCGACCGAACATGATAAAAGGATCATGCCCAAGGGCCTAAAAGGGAAGGATATATTTTTAAACGGATCAAACTAGATCAGATTATAACTTTTAAAGTTTAGATTGGGACAGGATCCCGCCACTCTTAAAATATTTAGGGCTGAGGCAAGGTCATGGCTGGATCAAGATCCTTTACCAGGCTGAATAGGGATTTGCTCCCCACCACCTAACCGGTGCCAAAGTAAACTCTTGGCAACGAAGCGGCCGCCTTGTCAACAACGTAGCTCACCATAGCGTTCAGGAGTTGCGCGGCCAGAAGCGGAACCAAGAGAAGAGCAGGGGCCATGCCCCCCTCCAATATGAACGGTTAAAATTTGTAATATGTGTAAAAAATTCAACTACATAGTAAAGAAATAGTATTTCCTTATTTTTTATAATAATATTGTGTTTTTTCTATGAGGACTATATGTAAACTTATTTTTTGAAAAATATATAAAAATATTGAAAAACTATTAGATGTACTTTTTATTATATATATTTGTAATATTTATGAGGTGTTGTCATATTGTCCGGCTCCCCTTAATCAAAAGTTCTTGTTCCGCCTCTGCAATTGATAGTAAGAGAACAATTCTAGATTGTCAACTAGCTTGTAAGCATAAACTTGCTCTGATTCTATAGATTGGATTTACAAGAGAAAGAAGTGGTTCTAGGTGGCAAGGATTTGACACCTAAATAACTTGAAATTAGTGAAAGTTCTGGTATAATTGGGACTAACTAGGAAGTAAGTAGGTCCGAGGTAGGCCCTAGGAAAAAGAAGAGGATTAAGAAAAATATGACAGGTATGTTTTGGAACATTAGAGGCATGGGCAAACTTGGTAGAATATAATCCTTGTTGATGTTGTAGGTATTATGGAGATTAAAAGAAGATAATTTTCTATTGGGTTCTTGAAAATCTTACTGATAGTTTTCCTTTCGATTGGTGTCAGTTAGAGGCTAAAGGGACGACAACTAGCGGTATATGCTGGTAGGAGAAAAATTGAAGACCATTGGTGTCATGCATTCTACTAAGAAGATTGGCTGGAAGTTGATAGTAGTGTATACTGTATAGTCCTGCTAATTATAAGGACCGAAAGCAAGCCTTTCTGGATAGATTGGGCTTAGTGATGGGATCTTAGCAAGATCCTATACTAATTTGAGAAATGGTCGTTTGAAAAAGGGTCTTTTAGGTGATGGTAGAGAAAGCCTGGTCAGTCCCTTGAAACTTTTGTGAAGAGTATAGACAGATGGGAACTTAGAGTGAAAACTTTTAGGAGAATGATTAGAGGTTGGGCTACTAATGTCACGAACAGGATAGAGTGGAAGGAGGAGAACCAGAGGAAGATGATGAGAAAAAAAAAGAGAGAGGGGAATTTGGATAACAAAATTGTTGCGAACAACTATTCGTTCATTTCATTTCATAGCCGTTTCAGCAATACATGCGTCTGACTTTTATATGTTGCCAGCGCCAACACCTTCTCATACTCATTTGGGCCGAGCCTCTACATTTGTTGTACCAGGCCAAGCCCACCAACGGACACACAGCACAAAGCGCTTCTGTGCTCAGCCCGGCTTCATCAGCCACTTCTCTTTCAGGATCCTGTCAGTATCAGGTTCCTGACACTGTCTATAGCTCATTATATTTTGATGAAACAGATGACGTAACTTGCTTCTTTACAAGATCAACACAAAACATAACAAACACATTGAGGCGCGTGTTCTCCTTCTATTTTACTGCCCAAAGTTCCATGCCATTTCCCGTTGGAGCCTTCGAGGGACCCCAACCGGCACACACCGCGTGCAGCCGGAATGGAATGGGGCTGATGCTGATCGGTTTCCATTCCTACGCAATTTCGCTGCTGTTTGCATGGTCCTACCGCAGCCGCTTGCTTGTGTTTGGGGCTCGATTGTGAGTGTGACGACGTCCTTGGATTTTGTTGTCTTGTGCACGGTGGAGTGGTTGGCTCTGTTTTGTCTCATCTATACGCGCAGTGCATCTCGCCATGTCTTTTAGCACCGGAGAAATTGACAGTCGTAGGAGTCATGCTAAGGTACTCGTTAAGCGTAGATACCTTTCCAATCATTTTCATTACTAGCTCAGCACCTCTGTGTTGACCTGGACCAAAGAACTAGCAGGTTCGTTGTAAAAATAAATATATGTATATACGTGTACTCTGATGGCATGTCCGCGTGTCCTTCATATGCACATGACACGTACTGATATCGCTTATTCACATCACATTAGCTGCATTGGAAAGGATTATGATATCTAGCCAGTTGATGTAGTATTCATATATCAGTGTCTTCCATCTTGAATGTAATCTAACTAGATTGCTTTCAATTGTTGGCCTCCCTACTAGTTTTTCACTGTCAAAGTCTCACGAATTGGATGTGTTCTTGCCGTATTATATCCCCCTTTCCACAGATAGGATGAGACGTCAGCTCTTGATCATCCATGACACAGCTGAGGGTACTTGGAGAGCTGAGTGAAAGCAGTGATGTCTGATGTTGCTTGTGTAATTCAATTCCCATGTAATTTCACGAGCCTTTTGTATACATCCGTAGCATTCATACCCAACCCAGCCCACACCAGGAAATCAAACTGCACACGCTCGCAAACTTTGTAACTCCCGTCTCCAGCGATCTGAGCTTTATTTTGATTGTCATCTTGCTCCTGCCTTTGTTTCAAAAAAACTATTCGCAGTTGTAATATGGTTTGCCGATTACGCGGTTGTGTGTTTGACTAATCTTTCTAATGCAGTAAATTACCATGCAAATACCCATACTTTTGTGCATATATTTATAGATGCAGGAGGGCTACCCTAAAGGGGCTACCCTACGCCTACTTTAGCGTCTGAAATTACTGTCGTGTGAGCACACGAACTAATGCCATGCCGTGCTCAAACCACACCATGATCATGTCTCGTTCAGCAGGTGTACCACCACGGCACACCCCACACACCATGAACCATGAGCTGCTCAGAGCTGCCGCCACCGGCGACAAGGCGCTCCTAGAGCAGGTCCTCGGTTTGACAAGCCCTACCGAAAATGGAGGCGAGTTCCAAGCTACGCAGCGAGGCAGCCGGAGCAGCCGCCTGAAAGGCGTCACCTCGGAGGGGAACACGGCGCTCCACATCGCCGCCGGCCGTGGCTACCTGGAGCACGCACGAGTAATGTGCGAGCTGGACGCGTCGCTCGTCAGGGCCAGGAACAACCTGCGCAACACGCCGCTGATCTGCGCCGCGAGGGCCGGGCACGTCGACGTCGTGTGCTACCTCATCGAGCACGCCCTTGCTGCCCCTGCTTCCGCTGCGACGGCGGCGCCGGCGGCGGATGCCGGAGCGTCTAGCGGCGAGGAGTCGATGCTACGGGCGAGGAACACGGAGGGCGCGACCGCGATGCACGAGGCCATCAGGAACGGCCACGAGGCGGTCCTGGCGAAGCTCATGTCCGCGGACGCTGGGCTGGCCGCGGTGGTCGACGGCAAGGGCTTCTCCCCGTTGTACCTGGCGGCCGCGTTAGGCCGCGCCGACATGGTCGACGTCCTGATCGCAGGCTCGCCGCCGCCTGATGGGGTGAAATCTCCGGCGTACTACGCCGGACCCGATGGACAGACTGCCCTGCACGCCGCCGTCCTTGCCAGTGAAGAAATGAGCAAGTCACTGTGGTGCTGGGAGCCGACGCTGGCGAAGAAGGTGGACAACTCCGGGAACACGGCGCTCCACCATGCGGCGTCGGCGGGGAAGATCGGAGCGGTGAAGCTCCTCCTGCAGGAGGACTCTTCGCTGGCGTACATCCCGGACGTGGACGGGCTCTTCCCCGTGCACACCGCCGGGAAGATGGGCAAGATCGACGTCATCGAGCAGCTCATGGAGACGTGCCCCAACAGCGACGAGCTGCTGGACAACCGGGGCAGGAACGTGCTGCACTGCGCCATCGAGCACAAGAAGGAGAAGGTGGTGCAGCACATGTGCAAGAACCCGCGGTTCGGGCGGATGATGAACGCGCGGGACGGCCGGGGGAACACGCCGCTGCACCTGGCCGTGAAGCACGGCTGCGACCGGATCGCCATGCTGCTGGTGCGCGAAGTGAAGGTGAGCCTGAGCACCATGAACAACGACGGCGCGACGCCGCTGGACCTCGCCATCAACGAGCTCGACCACGGCTACACGTACCCGATGAACCCGGAGGTCCTGATCGTGCAGTGCCTGGTGTGGTGCGGCGCGCACCGCAGCCCCGGCGGCGCGACGAGTGCCTGGACAAGCGCACCGGCGTCGGCGGCTCGGAGAAGGAGCTCAGCAAGTACACCAACCTGACGCAGAACCGCGCCATCGGGTCGGTGCTCATCGCCACGGTGACGTTCGCCGCGCCCTTCACCACGCCGGGGACCGCCGCCGACGCCGCGGCGGAGAGGCCGGCGTTCTGGGCGTTCGTCCTGTCCAACGCGCTGGCGTTCCTGTGCTCCACGGTGGCGACGTGCCTGCTCATGTACGCCGGGCTCACCACCGTGCACCCGAGGTACCGCAGCCGCTACCACGTCTGGTCCTCCAACCTGCTCCACGTCGGCGTCCTGCTCGTCATCGCCACCTTCGCCTTCGGCGTGCACCTGGCGCTCAGCCCGCCGGGGACCGGCATCCCCGCCGGGAACCTGAACGCCGCCGTGTGCGCCATGGCGTGCGTGGCCGTCGTCTTCGCCCCCGGGCACCTGGTGGCCGACGGTGCTCGCCAAGCCGATATGGGCGCGGCTCGGGCTCAAGGGGCTCCTCGGCGTGCTGCTGGGGCCGCGGCCGATCCCCTGCCAGAAGCTGCTGCTCTCGCGCACGCCATGGCTCAACCTCTTCAAGATGCTGGCGACGCTGCTCATCCTCGCATTGATCCTCGTCACGTTTCTCTTGGACATGTCCTACCTGCGGACACCTGCTGCTCAGGACAGCTTCTCTTCGAATCTTCTAGAGCAATCTCAGCGCCACTTCTGCTCGTACCCTACATGAACTGACATTAGTTGAAGACGACCACGGTGAACAGAGTATGGCTCCGGCCAACTCTGGCTTCAGAATTCAGTCTATTTGAAATTTGATTGAAGCTAGCCAAGCCATCAAACCATAGAGATGGCGTGAGCTGTGTACATGCGTTTGTCATTAATAGAATAGTTAAATTAATAAGTAACAATTAAGCAGGCTCTGAAGCAGCTTCTCACAAAAAACATTACTTCTTACAATTGGCACCGATTTAACCACCTCTAACTAGGATGAGGAGCACTGTAACTTATGAAGCACCCCTGGAAACAAATTTTAGGGTAGTTCTGTTAAAAAACTGTCCCTAAAAAATTTCATTTTTTAGGGTGGTTACTTTAAAAAAATTTCTTTGTAAACAAGATTTTTGAAGTGGTTTTATTAAGAGAACCAGCTCTAGAAATAATCAACCATCCCTAGAAAAATAATTTGTAGGGGTGGTCCTCTTAGTTTTTTTTAGGAGCTAAGGTTGTGGCATCTGAATGTCTTTTAAAACTCACATATTTTTTTTGTTTAATTATAGTCTCCATTTAGAGGGAGACAAACTTGTTAATTTTATAATTTGTTAATAATTCTGGACCCTTTTTTCCCCCAACTTACTTGCATGGAGTAGGCTCATATCAATCACTAGTTATTTTTTATATATGTAATTCTTGCTTCTTATAGTATTATGAATGGAGATATTAGTAGATCTAGACCTATATCTATATGTAGCCATGCATGGGAAGGTGAGAGAATAAGAGAGAAGTGATTTTATGTTTAATGAAAATAAAGTGTTTCTAAATTTAATGTTTTATAGGCTTTGATATCAATTAATGCCAAAATTTTCAGTTAACTTTATGCTAAGAACAATAATCATTTCTCTAGTTAAATGGAAATAATATATTGATGCAATTATATGTTTTTACCCATGCTTGCTGCACCTAACCCTACTATCGACACGCCCTTGCACTTCCACTATGTTTATGCAATCACACCAGAGAAAAAATTGTATCTCTCAAGACAACACTCTGTTTATGCAATAAAAGAATATCACCATTTTGAACAGATCCACTCAGGCTGTGTAGCGCCTGAAATCATTTTTTAGCTTCCTGATTGCAAACTGTGAACAGGTTCCTGATCAAAAGATCAATGTATTTTAGACAAGTTGGAGAAGATCTATATTTATTTCAGAACAATCTCATTTTCTGCAATTTATCCATACATCGTACAGGAGGAGACAGCGGCAGCAGATGATGAACCTTGTAGGCAGAGGCACCTGCGACTGCGATCTGAGGATGAGGGAGGATAGCTGGGAGCCGACGGGCCTGCGAGCTGCGATCCAAAAAATACAAGTTATGTTCGTGCGAGTATATGCTCTTTACCCCTAGCAACAGCGAGTTCCACCGACCGCCGCTGCGCAGGGCTCTTGCGCTGAAATCACGACAGCAGACCAAGCCCATGGGCCGAACATCCTATATTGGGCCTGGCCCAACCGCGAACTAACTCTATATTTCCTTTAGTTGTTCCTTTTGAGGGGAGTATCTAACTATATACTTAAAGCTGTATACTCCCCTCCCTCTCACATCTTACTGTTCATTAACAGTGTCCCTCTCACAAAAGCACTGTTTTAAGTACAGTACCAGGCCGGTAAACAGTAACGGGCCTGTTACTGTTCACTGTCCTCTCTTTTTTTTTTTAGCCCTCCCCTATTCATGCTGGGAAAAAAAAAATCTCTTTTCCCTCCTCTTTGCGCGGGGTTCCTACTAGTATTTACTGCAGTTAGACTGTCTGCACCGGGTAGGTTACCCGGTCCTGCAGTCTCATTTATAGTAAAAAAAATGCCTGCAGCGTTGTGCTCTAAATGATCCGTAAGCATGGTTCGTGCGCTATACACAGAGGGATGGCGTGCATCCGGTACTAGCAAGGACCCACCATGTGCCAGTGACACAGCGTGCACGGGAGAGAAGAGATTGGCGGCAGACATCTTGTGATGCCTGGGCCCCACTTTGTCTAAGAAACAAAAAATTATATAACTCACAAACCAAAAAATCAAATTAAATTTCGATTGCACTATTAAATTCGTTTCAATAAATCCTTTGAAATAAAATGTCACATGGATATATTTAGATAAAGTTACAAGTGAACCCCATAGTGGATAAAGGATAATATAGAGGACGGATAGATGCGGCAGAATTGAGTATAGAAGAGACAATCTTAATGACTAGGCCTTTTAAAAAAATATGTTTAGAGTATCACGAGTGTGGATAGCCTTAGTGCCACGTCGTCTGCGGAGTCCTGGGAGCACCAGGCACCAGCTGATAATCCAGTCACCGTACGCACCGATCGGCCAACACCGTGCGGCAGGCGCGGCGAGCAACCCACTCAGATATCTTCGATGTCGCCCTAAGACCTTGGCTCGAATATGGGTGATTTGTATTCCATCCTATTCGGAACGCCTAGGCTGGCCTGAAGGGCGCGCACCATGCGCGTCTAGCTTTTTTTTTCGTCTTTGTTTTTTTTCCCTACTCTTTTGTTTTTCGTATTCGTTTTTTTTTTTGTTTCTGCTCTTTTGTTTGTTTTTTTTTCTGCTCTTTTGTTTTTCGTCTTCGTTTTTTTTGTTTCTGCTCTTTTGTTTTCATCATCCGACGTGATCGGCGGGTTTTAGCAACCTTGCTTGAGTTCTCCCTGTCGGATGCCTTGATTCCTTTGAGAAGTTGTCAGTGCTGCTCTGTCCAACTGAGTCACTGCCTGGACTAGCCAGCGACCTCTTGCTTGCATGGGACTTGGGCTTTTTGCTCCTGCTCTTTTTGATGATGTTCCATGAAATTCAGGAATATAGTGGTCGTTCGGCTCATTGGATCGGAGTTCATTCCTTCAGGTGTGGCATAAGATGCTACAGATTTTTTCCAGTCGTTTATGCAAATTAATCTGCTGACATTTCTGGTTCAACATACACTCACTTGAGCTTAAAAATGTCTACACAGCTGATAGCCCATACTGCACGCCGGCACCACACCACTTACGTCATCGTCTCAGAATGTATGTAGGTAGGCCACCAGCAGGACTCGCAGATTAAACTTGCGTCCCCTCGTTTGTTGCTGGTTCGGCGTACACGTTCTGCTGCTGGTGACGAGATAGATGCCCGGCCGGCGAGCTCGTCACATCGGTCATGGCCATCGACGCGGGGCTCATCGTGCGGCGGTCGTAGCTTTTTTTTTTGAGAAACCGGGATTATATTTCACATAAATGAAAAGGTGGTTACAGCCCAAATCTTACAAGGACTCCCTTGATTAAAAAAAAAAATTACACACTAGTCCCTGTAAACTCCTCCCGGTCTTCATCGCCGGTGGCCGGAGCGCATGAGCTTGAAGCCGACCGCCTCCCCGGCAATGGAAAGTAGAGTTTTGTTGCCGTCTTGTGCAGCACATCGACTCCGACATGCCATAAGAACAGCGAACGACCCGGCCAAATCACATCGCCCAAAGATCGAGGAATCGACGCCCCGCTAAGAACCCGGCTCGCCGGGGACGACGAATCACCCCGAAGGGGACTGGAACCACCAAAGAAGGTGGTAACAGAAACCCAACCCGGTTTCTGAGCGAGTTGGTATACAAACCTTCCACATCTTCCATCCGCGACGGCGAAGACGAGGAAGGGACAGAGGCGAAAGCCGCCGCCGCTCGCAAAGAACGCGAAAAGCCGCAAAGAACCCGGGGAAGATAAATCCACGGGACAAATGCGGACCTATGGATAAATCTCCATCACCAACTCCATCTATACTACCAGCCACCGTCATGTCGTGGTTTGCAAGTCCAAGCATCGCCGTTGATGCAAGTGGGCTTCGACGGCACAAAAAAAAAAAACACGTAGAAATCGAACACCGATGCAGAAGAAAACAGCAGAACAAACCCATCGGTGCCAACTCCCCTGCAGAAGATGTCATCATCGAGCACCACACGCACACCAGCAATCACCAAAACTTGCTCACCAAAGAAGAAGATGACGGTGAAGAAGCTCTGGAGAAAGCAAAAGATTACCGGCGCCATATTCACCGGGAAAACCAACCCTAACCTACGTAGAACTACTCTAATAGGAGGGGATATGTACACCACCCACCGGATCCGTGGCTCCCCCAGCTCACCGACGCCCCAGAGGCCACCGGCGGCGAGAGAAGCCAACGAATCCGGCGGTGGAATCGAATATCGCCTCGAAGTCGCCCTTTCTCTACTGTGCCGGAGGAACTGGACGCTTCGGGAGACCGGCGGTCGTAGCTAATAACGCTTCCCTAGTAGCAAGCAGCCCTTGCGAGAGTAGTAGGCACGGAGAATCAAGCCCATGGGCCGAGCAGCCTCGCTTGGGCTGCCTGAGCCAGGCCCAACCACGAACTAAAGCCGTTCCGTTTGTTGTGTAAATAAATTAATTAGTGCCACACCGTCCGCCGAACCCAGAGAGCACCGGCTGATAAACCAATCACCGTGACCACACATCACCGTGCGGCAGGCGCGGGGCGCAACCGCATCACATTCGTAACGCCGTGGCGTGGCAATGGCCGACACGCGACATGCGCGTCTCGCATTTTATTTCCGTCTTCCTCTTTGTTTTCTTTTCTTGTCACAATTCTGTTCTTGGCGTCTCGTATTTTTTTCCCTTTTTTTCTTGTCACAATTCTGTTCTTGTCGATCCCAGGCTACCTCTTTAGGCGGTTATATAATTTCTGTACCTAGGTTAGCTTCAGTTCCAGCATATATAATATATAATAATAACTTCTCTTTTATATGATGAATTCATCAATATCCTGGTCCATGACCATACACCAAGATGCATGTACCGACAGTTTAACATCAACGACGAGCCTCTTCACTCTTTGAGAGCTTAGATTACACTTCGGAGCGGATTTGACTCGTTATTACTAGAAAGCACGTGCGGCTTATGTTAGGCCAGACGGTAATGCACGTTACGTGGAAGTATCAATGTGAAGAGTGCTACTTCCAATAGGTATTAAAGATTGCATATACTCCAACATTGATGCATTCACTGCATTGATGAAATTTTATAGACATCAAAAATACAAGTTTCTGATGAACATCAGCTTGTCAATAGTATGTGACCACAACGATATTCTAGAAATCATGGCATTTCAAAGTAGATAAAGAGAATATACCTCCTCTGTCCCAAATTAATACTCGTGCTATCCAAAAAATATGTATCTAAAACAGCCAAGACAACCTATAAATTAGAATGAAGGTATTACATGGTAACATAACCTTCAAAATCGCACGAAGAAAAACCAGTATGATATATATGTAAGTTGTGCATGTACTTCACTCGTTTCTGAACTCCATACCGAGTTTATAGGTCACCACCTGATTCTTTGAATCAGTGCAACTCTAATGACCAATCACTTTATCCATCTCTTTGCCATAGGTAGTGCAATGTGACCAAGTTTGGACGGAGAGATGCTAGCTGACGGTGAGCTGCGTGGCCGTATCCACCGCCTTTGATGACTCCACGGCTGCCCATGAATGGAGTCGTGGCATGGAGCACACAATTGATAAACAGACCAATCATTACTGCCTGCTAGCGGCAAGTAGGCCATGAAAATTTTCATCAGACAGAAGCAGAAAAATCAAATGCCTAAATTAGGATATGGGGGATGAAATCCTGGTAGTGAACACTAAAATAGAATCAGCAAACTGAATTCATGGAACAGTATCTGTATCTTCAAAACATACACAGTGAACTTTACTATGATTTGTGAAGGTCCTAGAGCTTCTGAATTAAACAATAAGAAAAATGACAGTATAGCAGCAGTAGCATTTCTATCTGCTAGGGAAAGAATATGCCAACATTAAAGCAGGAGTAGCATTTATATTGGTTATATCATAGATATCATGCTTGGCGAATATGCCAACACTGTGAGATCTCTAAGCATGTGTTTATTTCCAAGGATGAAGAGGAATGGTCCAGGATGGTTCCTTTTCTAAGCATTTGAATGTTACTGATCTTCAGTTCACATATCACACTTGTTTTTTTACATTCCATGAGTAAGTACTTTCTGAACTTTTAATGACTATCATAAGTTCATCTAGTGTATTGCTAGATCAGTTGACAATAGCTGCTCTCATCCAAATCTGAATTTGTTTTGTACTTCTATTGCATTAACTAGGATGTGTGCTCTTTCTCTACTGCAACATGCTCAGCAACTCTTAACAGGATTGGCATAGGCACACTAGTTTCATAATATACCATCAGATGGAAGAGGTGGTCAGGCAGGTCCTTGTGATACAAATCTAAATCTCTGACGGCAATGGGCCTTTCTGAAGCTGTCATATACTGTAAACACCAATTTTCTTTTGAAGTCAAGATCGATAGTGTACCAACAAGACACATAGCAGTCACATTTTTATCTTTGAAACACAACACTTACAAAGACATACACGATCAAGTTTCATACAGACATTGCCGAATGGAAAGCTCACTTGAACAGAGTTTAAACAGATTCTGAACACAATGAACCAAAGCAATAGTAAACATGCTGACTGACGCACATCAGCAATAGTAAACATGCTGACTGACGCACATCTCCCGAAATGTCACAACAACAATGCAACATCAAGCAGCCAGCATGGCCGTGGCTGAGCTTTCTGCTGCCGGAGGAGCCATGAGCTGGGCGATGTTCTCCACAGCACGGATCCTGCCGCTGGCCAGTCTGGCCGTCAGGTCCTCGACTTCCATTTTCACCACGTCACGGCGGTTGCCAATATCAGCTGCATACCTGCTTGCACAGTACACACCGACGGCCATCACTGCCATTCCATAGATGTTTGTGGTAACCAAGCGGAACGGGGTTGAGACCACTGCAGCGAGAGGTCCACCAATGATGGAGATAGCCTGCCCACTCTGCCCAACAACACCCCGCTCAGCCACAAGAAGGCCAGTCTTGCAGTATATCGCAAAGTCCTCGCAGTTGCTCTTGAACAGATTGTAGCACCTGAAACCATTGTTCAGCAAGTATTTCGCACGGCGAATCACCGTATCGCTAGGATCAGATGGAGCGAGCGTGCATGTTCCTCCTCGCGCTTTGGCGAGGAAGAGAGCTGGGTTGACTGCATACTCGAAACGGTAAAGAGCACCCCCAGCTAGGAAGCAGCTGAGGCAAGAGGATACCACACCATTTGTCTCTGTGCTGCTGTCACTGATTTCGTTGGTGCATACCGGACAAGGTGTGTTGCTTTGTTTTGGGGCAGAACTCACAAGAAGAATATCAACGACAGTTCCTGTTCCAACCTCCTGGCCCCTTCCTCTTGTAAAATGGATCACCTTATCATCACCCACATATATTCCTGTGAGAAACGTATGGCTAAACAAATTTACTGTGAATGGCACCTCAAATTGCATAGCACTGTGCATTGAAAATTTGGGGTAAAAAAAAAAAAAATCCTCAATGCATTACAAGGTGGGTTCAGTGTTTGGATCACTGTGTCAGTAACAAAATGAGTGGAGTGGCATATAACAGGTAAGGGGAACATTCATGGTACAGAAGAAATTGCCCCAACAAAATACCTACAATGTTTCCAACAAGGTTATCCGATATACATTAATCTGTAAAAACAATTTCATTTTTCCCAGGTAGCGCCTGTCAAAGGGTGATCAATTAAGCCCAAAAACATATATGCATAATGCAAAGCACTAAACATAATTTCATTCCTCAAAGGTGGTGGTTGTTCCTTCAGTTTGTGGAGCGTGGTTTTTTCTATTTAGCTAGGGACCGTGTGGTCCATGTTTTACTTCTCAAATGTAATCAGATCATCTATTCCTTCAACATAATCATCTCTCCTGCCAATTCGCAGAAAAAACATGTAATTTGATTGCCTACACAATGTCCACATATATGGTGCAGTTTGTAGGAAGCACTTAAATGATCTCATCTTCACACTAGTGAAATTGTCTTGTGAGCCATTACCATTTATTACCAAGCCAATCCGAGTTGTCCAGTTCCAATGTACATATTCACTTGAGTAACACAAAAATTTGTAGATATCTTCTTTCACATTGCACTTTCGAAGCTACTCTACTCACCTAAAATTTACAATTTAAATTCGTTCAGGTGTTATAGGTTGATTTTTGGGAAATGATAAATAAAAAAGAAGAGGAAAAAGAGAGACGTAGGCGGTAGGGCGCCCTTTGAGGGCTTGTTTGGCTGCACCCAGATTTCAATGTATCTGTGTGCAGCCAAACAAGCCCTAGAGGCAAGAATTCTACAGGTTTCAATTCAATTTTAACAGGATTAGGGATATCTATCTAGTTCCAAATGGGATTTGTCTGTTTTGTTTGGTCCGACATAAAACTCCTATCGAGTTTGGACTTCAAATTTTCGAAGATCGGTACAACAGACCAAGGACAACATCTATCTAGCAATCAAACATGCTGATTTGATGCACAAACAAAGGTTCCGTGGATATGGTCACCAAAGGGTGCTTGTGTTCAAGATATAGAGAATCAATCCAAGCCCCAAGCAGCTAACGAGATCTCTACCCTAAAAACATTTTCAGTTCAAAGAAATCCCCTGCTAACCCAAAACACCCGACATCGGTGACACATGAAGTAGATTAGACATAATCTAATAGCATTAGAGTGGTGCGTAACGTTTCAAGCCAAGTCCCCAGTTCGCAAATTCACGAGTCCAAAACCTTGGCAAATTAATGTGATCCAATCAAAGTTTTAAATACAACGGAGTAAGCAATACAATACGAATCACCTCACCGTGATGCGCGTAGACCCACGCGGACCTCCAGGAGTAGATGTGATCCCCCGCCTTGAGGCTCTCCTTCCCAATCCTATCCCAATCCCAACACAAGGAAAAGTTCTCAGAAAAGAAGGGGAAAAAATAACCGCGCACTGGGCACTGCAGAGATCAAAACTGATCAATACCGCAATACGGATGAGTTACCAGAGAAGGAATGAATGAATCTGAGGGGTGACCTGTTTGAGAGGAGACCCATGGAGACGGGGAGCCTGTGGTCGGTGCGTCGATTTGGGCCGGCCGGTGAGCACCGAGCACCCGCAGCGTAGAGGGAGGGAGAAGAGGAGAAGAAGAAAGGGACGGAAGCGAGGAGGAGGTGGCTTGTGCGTAAGGACAAAATGGGGAAAAGCCGGCGGCCGTAGGATAGGATGCACGAGACGAGAGACGAGACGCTGATCTCACGCGGGCGTAACCGTTGCTGGCTGTCAAAGGATGCTTTTTGGTTCGTTTGAGAACTGACGACAGTGCTCAAAAGTATCGGGCACGATGGCAAAAATGGCTCTGTTTTTGAACCGTTATTAAGTTGCTACTAGAAATTTGCCAAAAAAGAGAAAAAACTGTTAGGCCTGGTTCAGTTCATAAATGTTTAAAAAAGTTGCAACCGTAGCATTTCATTTGTATTTGGTAAATATTGTCCAATCGTGGTCCAACCAGGCTCAAAAGATTCGTCTCGTGATTTACAACAAAACTGTGTAATTAGTTATTTTTTTTACTAACATTTAATGCTCCATATATACGGGTAGAAATTGATGTGATGGAGAGAGAGTGGAAAAACTTGCAACTTTCATGCGAAGTGAACAAGACCTTAGGCCTTGTTCAGTTCGTAAATGTTAGAAAAAGTTGTAATAGTAGCGTTTTCGTTTTATTTGGTAAATATTGTCCAATCGTGGCCCAACTAGGCTCAAAAGATTCGTCTCGTGATTTACAACAAAACTGTGTAATTAGTTATTTTTTTACTAATATTTAATCTTTCCATATATACGGGTATAAATTGATGTGATGGGAGAGAGTGGAGAATGTTGTGACTTGGGGGGGAGGGGGGGACTGAACAAGGCGTTATGGAAAACAAAATGCCAGTTTTGCAACTGCAAAAACAATACTCGGTGCTTGCTCATTGATTGAGGAACATGGCGGAGACTTAAGGACGAAGGTTTCTGAGCGGTCGCGCCCTCACCGGTTGGGTCAACACTCAGCAGCAGCACAAGCAATGTCGGCAGGCACGAGCGACGGGGAAAACGCGTCTCGTTCGAGGGTTTTGTTTGAAGCTCATGACGAGTCGTGTAGTAAAACAACTGCGTTTACTAAGATTTTCTGCACCGAATGTGCGTCACAAGCAGCGATTCAGCGAAAGAGATGGCTAACCAGATAAGTACTTGTAAACAACAAAAACAAAACAGGTGTGCACCTCCAATCCAAAAGAACAGCAGAATACACTCCCTCGGATTGACTCCACCATATGATTGCTGAATAACTAAGTGGCGTCGAAAGAAGTGCAGCAAGTGACGTAGAATGTGCAGCAAGTATATGCAAGAATCTGATGCAATACGGCGAGGCAGAAGACGTTGGCCACCAGCCAAACAAGGAGGTCCGTTCCTTCCTCCAGGTCATTTCAATTTCATTTCCGGAAAGGGTTACGATTCTCTGGCATCAACGTTTGAGCTTTTCATTCCACTGGATATATGCTTCATTCATGCACTGGAAGTGACTGTCCCGGCTAGGCTTGCTGCACTTTGGATTTGGACCATAAGATGAGCCAGATGGAAAAGCACATCCCAGTTCTGGCAGCGAGCATCACCCTTTTTGCTTTGGAGTTTGGACTAGCCAATCAAGATTTGTCCACTAGTGGCTCTCTGTCATTCTCAAGCACCACCTTCCTTCTACCACCGCCAAGAGCAGTTCAGGGAAAAGAAAGAAATAGGCTGACGAGAGATCCTGATTTTCAGAAACTCAATAGCAGCAGCAGCAAACAATGGTCTTCACCTATCGCGTGCAATACTGTGTGTGAATCAGGGAGTCTTAAATACATACAAGGCCTAAAAAGACGTAGAAGTGTGATGTTCTTCCTGATTCAATCAGGAATGTGGAGTTTCCTGCGACTTGAAACTTTGGGGGCGTCTAAAACATGATTTCCTCTAAATTTCCTTCAAGAAAGGAACCGATTCCTTCCAGCAACTCTTTATCATGTCAACGACTTTCATTGTGTATTCCTCATCCTCCGGATAATAAGCGATTGGGTCATCAAGGAGCGGGGCTTCCATATCCAGAACTCCTTCCAGCGTAGCATGCAGACAATACGCTGAATAAGTGATGTGGTAACCCCCTTCCTGGACAACCAATATTTGCCCATTGCTATGTCGATTGGCCAGGCTCCTCATTATTTGTCCAATCTTCCTGTAGCCTTCCATGGTCAAGCACTGTCTTCCATTGGGATCAAACTGCATACAAGTCAAAACATAATGTAATTATTGTCAGTCTAACAGGTGTCATAGAGTCTCTAAGAAAAATTGTCTCTTTCTAAAAACGTTTGCAATTATCACCATCAACCAACAGGATTTTGATGGACAGTGAAAAATGTGAAATTAGGTGTCCTCAAGCAGAGCATCACATGACCAAAGAAATTCATTTTCGTAACTACTAGAATCCAAAGACAATGTTTGGATTTACTAGGATATATATCAAAACTAATATGTGGGTTTTGTAGAAATATTTAACATGGATTCACTTGGGTCAGATTAATAATCCTGTAGACTCAAACAGAGAATCCTACTAACTTTTTATCAGAGTAAATAACCCTAAAAGAATCATTTTATATAATAACTCAGCTGGCAGCCTGTTCAGCTCTCTCTTTGTGATCCCATAATTGTGCACTCCATGGGCAGAGGCAAGGCCCGGGCTCCTCTGCTAGCACCACCACAGACAGAGGCAGACAGGCAGGCAGCTGCCACTGCCGTCGCCCGCCAGACTACCAGTGCCAGAGGACACACATTGCAGACTTGCAGACACAGTTCCAATTGCAATTTCGAAGCTTGGGAATTCCCCATTTCATCTAGCATCAATTATATATTTAAGTATGAAACATTTAAACTTATGCATCTATGAGCTAGTTTTGTTATTTATCGGTATTAGTCCCGGTGAGGGTTGGATTTAAGTATGATATTGAAATATCTTTTCTTTGGTGATGAAGGGAGTACATTCCTATTGGATAGTTTATACATGATAATCTTTTGTCCAATGATATATCTTTTCTCTCCCTCATCTATCACATCTCTTCATGTCTCGGTTCCCGCGTAGACATGGTTTTTTATTAAGAAATCATTTCATTCTCTCTTTTAGTTGCAATGTTACATCATATGTTTACTTAGTTGATAACTTGATATCCTAATTAATGAACATAGAAACCATGTGGTTTTGGCAATAGGAGTGACGTTACTATTACCATAGCATTTTGTCTCGCCCAGGCTCCATAAAATTCCTGGCTCCGCCACTGGTGCACTCAGTAGTGGTATGAGTGATGCATGGAAGTGTGATTGCCCGAAGTTAATGATGAGGATGCATACAAGTTGCTCCCAGACATTGACCCAAGAAATATACTTTACAAAACTTGGATCCGCAAGTCCAGATGGTGGTCTTGGCAAAGCCAATCAAGCTTGCATTAGTTTCCTTTGTTTCATAGTTGGTCTCAGGGTTAGGGAAAGGAAGAAAATAGAATAAGGACATTATGAACAACTTCGATAAAATTTGCCAGAGTGAATGAAGAAGCAATGTTCTCTATCATGTAAACATAACCTAGCCAAATTTGAGCCTACCCAATCTAGAATGCAGTTGCTTGTGACTTTTAAACTGCAGTTTGGGGCCCTTTGAGTAGCGGCGATTTACTAGGGCGCCAGATGCAGTGTGCTCTGCAGTTGGCACAGCAGCACCATATCTCCAAAGACAACACCTGTACTACCTTGGCATAGAGGGCATGAATATTTTCTGGGACCACAAGTGTGCTTTGCCTCTCTGTCCTGCTTCAACTACAAGGACTGCAAGTGTGTTGCACTCAGCTATCTGTCGTTATATGTGCAATATCTAATGCTAGTTTCTTGTTTAGCGCTTTTTTCTCAAAGAACAGGCGCTTATTATTGGTTAAAGCCTGAATTGCAACTATGGGTTTGAACATGATGCTCGATGATCAATATGGGTGCAGCGTCATTCATGTATGGCAGCATAGAGTTATTTAAGAATCTAGTAAAGGCTGGATTACTCATGAATATATTTGTTCATTGATCATTTATGTTGTCACATTATCTCCATTGAGCACTTTCTCATTGCAAAGTGGTATACTTCATGATAATTGTGTGTAATTGATCAACTGTGAACTAGTTAGCTAAACTCTGGAATAAAATGGAAGCCGCGATAGTACCATACTTAGTCAAGGATCCTAAAAGCCTTTTACACCTTGGTTGACCATTGGTTTGGTAACCCATACTGAGAGAATCATTAGAGGATAATTCCTGTAGCATTTTTCTAGCTATTATATTCACCTGCTTACTGTGTCAATTAAAAATGATGTTTGCTTATGACTTTGTGAGTAGCATAAATCTGTTCTATGCTGATTAAATGTTCATATTGTTTAAAGCAATCTTATCGTTGTTCTTGTATGTCTTTTATTTGTTAAATCCAAGAATCAATTTTAGTCACTAAAATGCGCCTTATCCTACAACAGGCTGCGCTTCACAAATCAAAATCACCAAAAGTACATTTGGGAGCAAGGCAACACTCAGAAATATGACCTATTGGCTATTTGGTCCACAGATATTAAGCATCACAATGAAAGCACCAGTTAAATGGAGTCACCTCTTCTCATTATTTGTCAACGACAACCATATCTACTAGCTCCTAGTGTAATCTTTACTTAACAAATACATGGAATTCTAACTAGATTAATGGAAGCAACATGTAATGTAGCAAGGAAAAGTGGAAAGCAAGTGTGTGAACTAAACTTACCGCACTGGAATCTTGACCGATCACAAGAACCAAAAGCTGAGGCTCAAATATATCAATTGCTGGAACAACCAATTGGTTCATCGCATATTCATACCCAGCATCTCCACTTCCATTAGGCAAAGGTATATTGAGATTGTACCCAAGCCCCTTGCCTTCACCAATCTCATCGACAGAGCCACTTTGCGGATGTGATGGCCCCCAAGAACCATGCATCATGTGAAGAGACATTGTCAACACGTTGTCCGTGCGATAGAACCCCTCTGCAGTACCATTCCCATAGTGTACATCAATATCCACAACGGCAACCTTTGCACGCCCGGAATCCAGAGCCAGCTGCACAGCAAGTCCGGCATTGTTCAGAAAGCAGTAGCCATCTGCATGGTCGGGCTGCGCGTGGTGGCCAGGGGGCCGTACCAACGCGTAGGCCAGGTTCCCGTGCCCGTCTAGTATGTGCTTCACGGCGGAGAGCGTGGTCCCGGCCGCTAGAAGCGCCGCGCCCCAGGAGCCCGGGTTCAAGAACGTGCCCTCACAGAACTTCTTGGCTCCGGTGGCGTTCGCCTGCACAAGCTCCTCTATGTATTCTGCAAACCAACCACAAGATCTTAGCGAATATACCGTGAAAGTAACTGTTTTGCTCGGCATTTACAAATAATGTACATTTTACTGTGCAAACACCACAAAAAAAGAGAGAATTTAGTGCATCGAGATTCCATAAAAATAGCTACAACAAAGTGGGGGGGTGGGGGGGGGGTGTGGCCGTGGGGTGGGGTGGGAATGATTTCGGCTTTGGGGCACCTGAGGAGTGGAAGGAGAGGAGCTCGGAGGCGTGGGCGGGGCGGCCCGAGTGCCAGGAGAGGAAGCGCGAGATGGGCCCGCGGCGGAGGATGGAGACCATGTTGCGGACGCGGTCGGCGTTCTCCGGGTGCTGGTCGAGCACATCCAGGAACCCCGGGTCGCGGCCCGAGTCGAACACGCCGTGGCCGGCGTCGTGGGCCAGCATGCCCTCGTGCCAGAACACCGCAAGCTTGTCTTCCAGACCCGGCGGTGGCGCCTCCGCCGGCGGCGGGGAGGATTCGGACGCCATCGGCGGCTCGGCGCGGGGTGTTTCTCTCCGGCTCCGCGATGACGGCGCCTGCTGTCCAATTCAACGCCTCGGTGGCTCAGTCTGACTCAGAGCGTCCCAGAAAAATTGCAATTGATTGGTTGATCCCTTTTCTTTTTTTAGCGGATTTATATACTGATTTAGAGACAGAAGATTAACAACAGATAACACGTAGACGCAATTGATTTTGCATGGGCCAGAATTGGAGCCCATGGGCTCATTTTTGTGCCGCTCTCCTGGGGAGATGTAGGTACAAGTGGGCCTTTGGTAGCAGTTATGGGCCTTATGGCTACTGTGAGTCTTTCTTTGTTTTTAGGTTCATTTTGGATACCTGACCTAAACTTTCTCGACTCCTCTCGGCTTTCCCCTTGCTACAGTCTAGACCGGCGGCAGCAAGGCGATTTCGCTCCCGGCGTCGATCTCGCTGGCTCCTCCTTGCATCCGGCGACCATCCTGGTTCCGGAGGTGAAGAGGAGCCACGAGATCGATGGCTGGTGTATATAGTTTTCTTCTTTTTACCTAAAGTAGGGTTAGGGTTCTTCGTCTCGTCGACGGCGATGCGAAGAAGAGTTTCTACCGGTGGCTTAGGTGCTGCGCTGCCGGTTCTTTTGGCCCTCCAGAGCATCTTCGGCGTTGGTGTTGGTGCCATGGATGTTGGAGTTGCTTCTGTGAGGTATGTACCTTACTCCTACCTTGAGGAATCGGGTTGGAGTTCTTCTGCTGGTGTCGCTTTCTTTGGCTTTGGGCGATTTGGAGTCGCCAGGCCAGTTCTTGGGGTGCCAGATCTCTTTCGTCTCGGCGATGGGCTGGGCGTTCGGCGTTTCAAGCGTACATCGATTTCTCCGATGTGCCACTTGTCGCCAAGGATGGTTTCAAAAAACTTGATGTGGCTTCTTCTTGAAGCTTCTTCGTCGATTTGGAGTTCGGCTTCAAGTCGCAAGTTCGGCGTTTCTTTCTTCAGGGGGAGAGCTTCGGACGGCGGCTCCGGTTACCGGCAGGAGGATTACCAGGGGATGTGTTACAAGAACTTGGTTGTATCTCTTTTTTTTCTTCGAGGATTGTTCTTGTAACTTTTGAATGTAAACTGTTATCTTAATAAAGATATGCACCCGGTTTCTCAAAAAAAAAAAAAGGTTCATTTTGGATTCACACTTCACTCCTAGTTAAACTTTGGCTAGCTAAATTTAGTTAGAACTGTTTAGATCTTCTAACTAAATGCTAGGCTTACTTTTTTTGTTGAGCCAAATATGCACACGAAAAAAAGAGGGTTTCATCTTTAGTCATGTGTTAGTTGGTTTTAGATAGGCTAGAACAGCTAAACGGATTGATGGTACCTTTTGGCCTTCAACTAAAGTTTACCTAAGGTTTTTGTTGCCCTGTTTGGACCTCTCGTAACTAAAGGTTCACACTAAGACACATACTCTATCTGTTTCTAAAAGATCGTATTTTTTTGTTTTTATGCCGCAAGTTTAACTTTCGATTTATAGAAAATACGTGTAACATTTATATCTCAAAATAATTAAAAAAAAAAATATTAATTATGTAACATAAATATTAATATATATCGGGAAGCGAATACGACAGTCTTTTTAGAACGAGTGTTACATATTTGTATACTCATCTCTATAGACATAATCACGTACACATAGATGGTCACTATATGTACATGCACCCATCTCTATAGCCACAAACACTTACCTCTAAAATGTTTTGAGGCAGCAATTTTTGAGGTTAATGAAGCCAGCAAATACATCTTTTTGTCACGGGAACTAAGAGAATAGTACGATTAAATCCTAAAAAGAATTCAGAAAATTATGAACATGATGTGAAATGAAAAACTTGGACCTGGATGTCAAAATGGTTACGGTAGGTTTTGAAATTTACCCCTTTTACAAAAAAAAAAAAAAGAACAACATTTCGCTGGGTGGACCTAGTGGCAAACACCTAGAAAAGGCTGCGTGCACCTAGTAGCAAACACCAAGAAATTAAAGCCAATGGAATCTACTCCCTCCGTTTCAAATTGACTGTCGCCGTGGGATGCGTGCCACAAGTTTGATTCGATTTATAGAAAATACGAGCAATATTTATATCTCCAAATAATTTTGTTAAAAAACTAGATCCAAAGATCTTTCCGATGATACTAATTATGATACTAATCAATGATATTTAATATTTATAAAAATTGCCGACATTTGCTTACCGAAACGAAGCGGCAGACACATTTTGAAACGGAGGGAGTATTGGGCAGTTGGGATCTTGCATCAGCATACTGCTATGTGGTTACTGCCAGCACTGTCATGTCAGGCTGCTCATGCTATGCACATTATAATAGATTCTTTTTACAGGTATGCACATTATTATAGTTGTTACAGCTAGCACTTGGTACTCCCTCTCTAATTTCATGAAAGATTGTAATTATAGATTTAATTTAAATTAAATATATAATAATAAAAACTATCAATATTTATGGTATTAACTAAAAATTACTAGGTTAGATATATTTTCTAGTATACATATTAGATGTTATAAACGTTAATAGTTTGGTCAAATTTTATATACTTTAACAAAAAAAAATATACATATAGAATTGCGTTCTTTTTTTATAGAGATACTACTATACCAGTAAAGTCGTTCTGCAGTCAGCCGACGAGTGCACTTGGCGATGTTCAGGAATCCAAAATCCTGCAAGTTCTGAAGGGAACCTCTCGCGCCATTCCAATTTACTATCTCATTTCAAGGATTGAAGCACAAACCAAACCAAAGGTGTGCGTTGTTCTTTAAACAAAAACCAAGGTGTAGTTGATGACTTGAGCTTCATGGATAGATAGATACTGAGTAGTGACAATTCAGTGACGTAGACGGAGCCAGTCTTTAGGAATGATCTGAGAGTGCCGCCAGTACAAACTCTTTAGGTGTTATGTGACGGGTTACTTCGATCTGAAAGCCATATATAACTACTACTCTAGTAGTACTCTGCCAACTAAGCATGGTTTCAATTCGTTCCCCATTCGATTGGTGGCAATGGCGACGGCCGACGCAGCAGCTGCTAGTAGTTGCTAGTAGCTCCAAGCGTCTGCTGTCTGGCTTCAGAAGTTGAGAGACGGGCGGCGGCGTCAGGCTCCCGTCGCGTGCAGGCAACGTGCCGCTGCTCCCCGCCGGATTGGCATATCCTCTGATCCTCTCCGTGGCCAACGCGGACGCACGTGGACTCCACCAGTCCACGGCACACACACACTCTCGCTCTCGCCGATCCACAGATCCAGGGCGCGCGCAGGCAGGCAGCTTCTCTCGTCGCCAAATCGTAATTCCTGTTGCGGCGTTGGGGTCAGGTTCGCTCGCGCGCGCGCGTCCTGGGGCACACACGACGACCGACCGACATGCTGCCGCCACCATTCTAGCGTAGCGTAGCGTAGCTTCGGCTGTTGGTGAAATCTGTGGCCCAACCCTTACCCTGTGATGGCTCATTTTGCCGTTCGTTCTCCTATCATCAGTGCTCCTGGCCCAAATGAATCGTTCATTCTGCCCGCCGGCCGGTCTAATTGGCTACGAAATCTAGATGAGTTGTTCAGTCCATTGACGAGGGGAGTTTCAGATGCACATCATCATCATTTGGGAAAGCCTCTGCACCAAATGATAAGCTGGTAACACGTCCAACGCCCAGAGATCTCGTGCATCGGTGCATGTTTAGGCCAGAATTTTGGTTGTCAGATTGATTGATCTCCTGTTTAGGCCTGATCTATCGTCCCTCCACCTCCCGCTGAAATGACAGGAATGGGTTTCTTACTACATACATACTACTACATGTAGCTGTTAACAGAAACGTCGCACCATGCTGATGTTACGTAGGAACCCTAAAATCCAACACCGCGGGCCCACATCCCTTCCGCGAGTAGGCGTACTCCTAGTATATATAGGTAGGCCGGCACTGCACTAGGCAGACAAAACGATCTCTCCAGAATCCCAAATCAGCAGCTTACGCGTCTAAATGGTCGCAGGACGACAGCCTGATTACTAAAGTACAGTACTTTACCAAAAGGCGAAGCAGGTATCAAATCACTCGCGCGCAAGAGAAGAGAGGCGTCGCCATCGGCGGATCAGGCCTCACCTCCGACACGACCCCTCGCACACACACACGCCCCGATCGACCCGAAAGCATCTTCCATCTTCCTCCAGTCGCTGGGCGCTCGGCTCCTAACCTCTTTCTCCAATTCTCTGGACCCTGGAGCGTTCGTGTGCTCCGCTTGTCGCTTTCGTTGGCTAGTCCTGCGTCCTCGAGCGACGGTGGTTGCCGTTGCCGACCGGGATAATGTGCTCGCGAAGCTGCGCGGCGACGAGATCTGGGCGGCGGCCGCGCCGTCGCCGTCGCCGTCGGCCGGACGCCAACGGGGCACCAAGCCACCAACCTTAGATGGGTTTCGTACAGCTTGCTTTTAATTTCCGGCTCAAATCCTCGCTCCAACTGGATTTAATTTCCAGTGGAAGGTTGGCCATGGACGTACGGCTCATCGTTTTTCCTTTTTCGTCGGAGGTGGCGCTAGATTTCGTGGATTTTAATAAGGAGACGAGAGATGTTATCATCTTTCGTGCCTTTGTCTTCAGCAGCCAGCCCGTGACATAAGTATGTTTGGAACTGTACAACGTACGGTACACATCGCCGCAAGTACGCGTCCAAGTTTCGCAATGATATGAGAAGCAAAAGTATTGTGGGTGCTCCAAAAATTTTGGCCTCCAACATGGTTTCTCTGGAGAGGCAACAGATTTTATCTTAGAGCTTGATTGATTAGCTACTAAAATTTGCTATGACGCGGATTTAACAAGCTATGACTTTACTTAGTATTGGTTGGCTGTTAAAATTTACCAACTTCTCACGTTTAGTTTTTCAAACATTTGATAAATTTTTTACTTAACTTTTAACTTGCTAAATTTTTTACATGACAAAATTTAGTAACGAACCAATCAAACCCGTAATCTGAAGTTGCACCTATGGAAGGTGGGTTCCGTTCTTGAATCTTGCGTGGTCTTGCTGCTCCTGCCAACTACGTATACTAGTATCCTAGAACTTCCTTGTTCCAAAATGAATGCAGTTCTAAATTAAAATTAAGTCATTTTTTAAATATGATTAAGTTTGTATATATTATTAATATTTATGTTCGAAATATGTTTACTATGGAAATATGTTTTGAGATTAATCTAATGATACTTATTTCAAATCATTAATGCTAGTACTTTTTCATGGATGTGCTCAAACTTTAAATTATTTGACTCCTTGACAAACGAGGATAACTTTTTTAAGAATAAAGAGAGTATCCTTTTTATAGATGTGCTCAAACTAATATTTATGATGCCATAGAGCATCATTAGAATCGCCTAAAATTTAGTCCTAGGTCATTCGAACAGGTAGCCTAAGAGGGTATTTGGTTGTCGTATCTTGTGAGACACTTCACTTTAGGTAAGTTTAACCAATTTAAAAAGTATTTGGGACGCAACTAAAATTAGGCAAGAATTTTGTGCTCCACATGCCATAGAATTAAAAAAAAAATATGGAAAAATTCTCTTACACATGGCAAGATGTGGTCTAAATTTTCTAGCTACACTTGCCTAAGGTTGTGGTAAATTGTGGCTATAAACTAAACAAACTTGACCTTTAGTCCATATTTTAACTAACAATTACTCCTTTCTTCTAAATTATAAGTTGTTTTAACTTTTATGGTACATCAAATTTACTATATATCTAGACATATGTACGTCTAGAGACAGCAAATTTAGCGTACCAATTTGACATAGCCCTGAGCTTACATTCAATGGACGGCCAAACATCACCATGCTCAATGTAGAGGTTAGTATCGAGCGGTTCAAGGAGCGTGGAAGTCGGTGAGGGCTCGTGGGGGCTGGGAAGGTGTGGCACGGCACATGAGAAGGCAAGCGAAGAGTGCGCGCGATAGTGGTGAGGCTAGGGAGGGGAGGGCGGTGACTAATCGTGATGGATTTGGAATGGGCCAACGGCGGAGGGAATGTAGATGAATGATGATGAAGAGGTCGAGGAGTGGTACGTCGCCAAGGGAAGGAGAGGTAGAACCTTCATGCAGAATAGATAGAGATACTAATAAAGAGGGAAACAAAAAAACTGAAAGCTAGGACTATGATCTACTTCCTGAGGTCCCAAAATTATACTCTCTCTGTCTCTCGAAAAGCTTTAACTTCTAGAGTTGTATTAAGTCAAACTTTTTAAACTTTTGGTGAACTTTAAAAAAAAACACTAAGATTTATAGTATTAAATTAGTACTATTAGATTTATTATATAATATATTTTTATAAGATATTTATTTTATATTATAGATATTGATATTCTTTTTTTATAAAATTAGTTAAATTTAAAAAAAAAATTAAACACGAATTCTAGATACGGGGTAAAATATTGGCGAACTGAGAGATGCTCTGCCGCGGGTGCACCGTCCACGAGCATTCGAGCAATGGCGGGGAGCACAGAGAATCAGCGGCACGCCGTCACACTAGTTGTATCCGCAGTACTTCTGACATGCGGACAGGTCAATGCTTTGGTTTCAGGAGTGAGCCAACAGCCCTTGGCCAAGCGCCCAGACCCGGCAATGAATACTACTGTACCCATGGTCCATGGAACTGACCTCGGGGGATGGAGCTCGCCCCGGGACAGCACGAGAGCTTCACGTGCCGGCCTGCGTGCCTGCGCTTCTTTCTGAATGAATTTCGCCTTATCCGATTGCTGCCCGGTTTGAAGTTTGAACCTTGGCCAACATGGCGTTATCTTTGCTGCAGCCACGTCGTCTATTGCCCTGGAGCTTAGAACCCACATGTCAGTGATTTAGAGAGAGAGAGCGGACCTGTTTTTGCGGACCTGTTTTTGCGGATCGACGTTCTTTGAGGCCGATGTATAGAAGCCGCAGTAAATGTTAGTAAAAATAACTAAGCGTCTTATACGGTTTAGTTGTAAATCACGGAGAGAGAGAGAGAGAGGAGGGACGAGGGCTGTGAATCTTTTGAGCCACCATGGGAGGAGGAGTTAGGGCCATGATTAGACAATATTTTATGGCCGTCGAGGCGGCGTCGGAAATACAAGCCCCGCCGCCCGGGTCGCGAAAGTCTTTACGGGTCGGCCAGCGGGGAGCTCCGCCGCCGGAATGCAACTTTTTCGCCACGAACTGAACAAGGCCTGAATTTCGCCTTATCCGATTGCTGCCCGGTTTGAAGTTTGAACCTTGGCCAACATGGCGTTATCTTTGCTGCAGCCACGTCGTCTATTGCCCTGGAGCTTATAACCCACATGTCAGTGATTTAGAGGATGAATATAAAGGATGGAAGCGGACCTGTTTTTGCCGGATCTGACGTTGCTGAAGCAGTCGATGTTTATTTTGAGGAGCTCCGTACTATTCTGTAATTAATCGTGATGCACGGACGGTGCATCCCTTCAGTCTTCACCCTCCTGTGCGTAGCAGTCACACACACACCGCCCCATGCTCTGCAAATTACTAGCCCCCCGTCCCAGAAATCTTGCACTTCTAGTTCAAGTCGAGAATAGTATTGCATAAAAAAAAATCTACGACACTTATTTGATATTATAAATATTTTATATTCTTTTAGAAAAATGTAAATGAAGATGGCTTGATTTAGTACTGCAGACAGAAGTGCACGTTTTTTTTTTTTTTTTTTTTTTTTACATATGAGGTAATTATTACCACATACAAATTTTAATTACTCCCTGTAAAAAAAAAAAAATACATGGTCAGATTCGTTGCTCACATAGAACTTGCATTGCATTAAGGGTAATGTACCTCATTGCTATGTTGCATTGTTTATGTCTCTGTTTATGTTGATGTTATTCGGTTTACCTAGTATGATAGAGAATCACATGCTAGCTAGCATCTACTCCCTCTGTTCCAGTATTGAAGTCGTTTTGGCTTTGATTGACATGCATTGAAGAGCTTCTGTACCTGGACATGGTTGCGTCCATATACGTGGATGGATGAATGAATCTGGACACATTCACGCGGTGCTAGAACGTCTTTAATACTGGAACAGAGGGAGTATAAAACTAACCATGAAATTTTCTATAACCACGGTAGAAGAAAATAAACGGGTAGAGGTTAGGAACTCCATGAACTCGAGCCAAAACAGAGAAAACCATAATTGGAAAAAAAAAAATGAGCGATAGAGGATAGATACAAGTTTCTTATCTGCCAAGGAAAGTACGACTTACGAGTTGAATGGGAGTTAATAACTTTTAATTTTTATTGTGGAGTTGTGTTACCAAGTTATTGGAAGGGGGTGTTTTTTTTCCTTTTGCCAAAAAACTCAAATAAGGAGTTCATTTACAAAGCTCTTAGAGTTGCCCTTGTGCTGGATTTACACTCAACTTGTACTAGAATTATGGTGATTATCTTGGTCATTTTTAGGTAGAATTGGTGAAACTAATATCACCACACTTTTAGCTCAACTAGTACCAGAGTTACAATGATTTTTTAGTGTAATTTCAAGGTAGAATTGGTATAACTAAAATTTTGGGTGTGCAAGGAACATTTCACCGATTCTTACACCACCTTTAATCTGGTTGTAAAACAGATGTTCTTTTTTTTTCTTATAACATGAACATTTCACCGATTCTTACAACACCTTTAATCTGGTTGTAAAACACATGTTCTTTTTTTTTTTTCTTATAACATGCTCATAAAATCCAGATATAGGAAGGAAGCTTTTCACCTGGACATGATATAGCAAAACTGATTTTGTTTTATCCAGAGAATATTTTGACGAGCATTACTTATTAACAGGATGTCGTTTTATGACACGAGCTTAAGTTCTTTCAAATTTGAATCATGACATGAGCTTAAGTTCTTTCAAATTTGAATCTGATAAAACAGATTTTACATATCACAAAAGTACTTATCAATAGAGTAATTGTTGGTCAAAAGGTTGACATTATAATGAAACAAAATGAGTTTTACATTCTTGATTGATATACCGAACAATAAACTGCTAAAAGTACAGTGAAGCGAAATGAACCATACCATACATTATTATTATTAGAATGAAATGTCAGGCAAGTTGAGAACTTGAGATGCATGTCAGCATGTGAGCAATAATTTGACCACTTGTATATATTTTTTTTTGCAGGCGTACATTGTATAGTTGGTCACTCCAAACGGCATGTAAGCCAGCAAATATGTGATGTATTGTGTTTTTCTTTTTTCTAAAGAAAGGTATTTTTAATTTTGTGAGGATGTGTCACGGCCTCATGGTCATGCCTTTGTTCACATGTCAAATCGTCTGTTGGATGGCTGCAGCATTATTTGTAGTAGCAAACCAACCGGATTCATATCGTCAGTTTGTATAATTAATAATATTATTTATACTAATCCGCCACGCATGATACTGCATCAAATGATTTGTCGACGATGGTGACAAAAATAAACAAAACTAGAGAGACGGATATGCTCGCGTTTGCTCAAAATAAAGGGCAACAAGGATGTACTTTGCACTAGGACCACAATTCTGGTGAGGGAAATTGACGTACCAGCCCTCCAGCATAAGGCTTACTGGCATAGCATTGCTATTTGTGATACCCGTGTGGCATCCTTCTATGTTTTTATTTGGCTTCAATATTTCTTTGCTGGAAAAAGATGGACGTGAAATAACAACACATGACTTTTTCTTTACCATATTTCTTTACCACATAGGAATACCTACGATGTCAAACAAATGTGTTATTAAATTATATTTCACGGTGTATCTAATGAATCATGTTTTATATTGTAGATGTTTGTGCATTTTTCTATAAATTTGGTTAAAATAGAAAAATTTAGCTTAAAATAAATTTTGGTGTTAAAAGTAGTTGGCTTAGAACAAACACCGAAATTAATGTCTGTTTGGATTTTATGGTCTATAAAATTTAGTTGGCTAAATTAAGAATTATTTATATAGTCTAATAAGCTAATAACCTTTTCATGAGGTTGGTTAAACTTCAAAGAACACTTTATAAACTACATATTTGAAGCTTTATAAGAACACTTTGGACAATAGAATCTAAAGCAGGATTAGTGGAAGCCGCACTTCCAAAAATTTGGACCCTTTTTTAACCCAAGTCTGCAACCATCTCCCTCTGATGCGCCTTTAACCCCACCGCACCGCCACCGCCCGCCGTTGCGGCTGCGCCGTATAAAAGCCGCCGAGCAAAACTCCGTCGGCCACACCGTTAGCCTACGCCGCACTGCGCAAACCAACAACCAAATCAAATCCGGAGCCAGTAGGGAGTGGAGCCGCCGGGAGCCCGCGGCTCGCGAGAGAGGCAGAGAGCAGAGGCGGCGGCGTCCACGGAGCAGGAGATCTCGCGGCGACGTCCTCCAGTCGCCGCTGGCGTCGCCGGTTCCCGTCAGAATCGGAGGAGAAGCTTCGTCGCCATTGCCGGGGCATCCGGTGATCTCCGCTCGCCAATGCTGGTGGAGACCGCCGCGGTAAGGCCTCTTGCCTCTGTCGGCGCCCGGTTCCGGTTGGTGGGAGCAGCGTGCTGTGTGCAGAGCTGCTGTAATCAGTAGCACCACTGTTTTGGATAACCGATGCATTAGATTCTCGCCGAGTAGTTCTGGTTCATCGATTCCCGTGGTTCAGTAACTTTCCTGTGTAGCATCACCTCCCCTTTCTAAGAAAAGGCAAATGTTGCGGGTTTGATTGGACGCCACGTGATAGCGCGTGCGCTTTCATCAAAGCAGCTTGCAGCTTGGCTTATTAGGTGTCCTGTGTGCTTTCTTTTGCAGAGCTCGCCTAGGATGTCGCGGTGTTTGAATCTCAGTTGGGCTTGGGCAGGAGAAATGTGATTGGTTCGGGATATAGAGATTGGCGTACCTGTTGCGAGTTGCTGCTGCTAGACTGTGATTGCTTTGTCACGTATTGAGGCTCATGGAGTCACGGATGGATCAGTACGAAATCATGGAGCAGATTGGCCGCGGGGCCTTCGGTGCCGCCATCCTAGTCAATCACAAGATTGAAAAGAAGAAGTAAGATACAGCGCTCTTGCATCACTATGTAGGTTGTATATGGTTTGTCACTATCATTCCGCTGACTGTATGATTGCCTTGCAGGTATGTGCTGAAGAAAATCCGGCTTGCGAGGCAGACGGAGCGCTGTCGGAAGTCTGCCCATCAAGAGGTTGGTGAAATGTGATGCTTTGTTTCTAATTCATCGGTTGTGTCTTGAAGAGTTAGTAAGAGAAAAGCTGAATTGCAGATGGCTTTGATTGCTCGGCTGCAACACCCTTTACATTGTTGAATTCAAGGAGGCTTGGGTTGAGAAGGTTTTGTAGTTCAGGAACTTGTTCTTACTTATTTCTTCTGTTTGAACTTATCAGTTGACATGGTGAATTATGCAGGGTTGTTATGTCTGCATTGTCACGGGCTATTGTGAAGGTGGAGACATGTGGGTGTGATTTAGTGCTTTGGAGGTCATCCTTTTTAGTTGCAACATAACCACATTATGTTATATCTCACATTGGTCTTGTTTTTCAGGGATGAGCTGATGAAGAAATCAAATGGTACCTACTTTTCTGAGGAGGTATGAGAAGACATGTCTATTTTGTTTATCTGATTGAAGGAAAAAAAAATCATCCACATTGCACTCATAACACCGAATAATCCTCAGGTATTGCTTAAATGGTTTGCTCAGTTGGTGTTGGCTGTAGATTACTTGCACTCAAACTATGTCTTGCACCGTGACCTGAAGGTAACTAAAACACAGTAGATGATCATCATTGTCAATTTTTTATGCAATAAATGGTCATGACTCCTCAAACTTGCAGTGCTCCAACATATTTCTCACCAAAGATCAGGACATCCGACTTGGTTAGTTTCTCACAATAAATACATTAATGCAAGTCTGTAATTGACATGTTACATCTGTTTCTCATTATGCTTCATGATATCAAATTATCTTATTATCTGGTCTCCATGCAGGGGACTTTGGCCTAGCGAAGACTTTGAAGGAAGATGACCTAGCTTCATCGGTATGATGTTCCTGCATGTTTCCTTCTTTCCTCTTTGTTCTGTCTAAAAACCTTGTGTCATCCTAAAGTTTCCTGTTTATAGAAAACAATTACTGAGTTTGTTATCACTCATGCAATACATCAGTTAAACACTAACCACAAAGTTTTTCATCCACCATGAATTTATCCCTCATATTGTTTATATTTGGATTAACATTTCATTCTACAACTGATTGGGAACCTCATTTCCTGGATGGGTTTTGTAACTTTTGATCCAAATTCCAGTCAGAGCCTATTGAAAGGAGGGATGAAAATGGACGGGAAATATCCTGTTCCGTCCTGACCCGTTTTCTACTTTTGTCCCACTCATTTCCTTATTTGTGGTCGAAAAACGGGAGAGGTTGTTTCCCCGCCATTTTTTTCATGATCCTGTTTTCATCCGGATGAACCCATATTTATCCCATTTTCAATCTATTTGGGATATGCCTTACAATTATTTGTCCTTATGTTATGATAGTACACCTACGAATAGTTATCAATTATGCATATTGGCATGTTGACACACATGGCATGCAAGCTAATATTTTCATGCATGTATATTGTTGTGTGACTTTATACATGCATAATCTTAACTTGATTTTCCAGCTTTCCAGATTTTGCATGATCCTGTATTTCCACATTTCTGGATTCCGTTTTTTATCCCGGCTTTTCAGATTTTGGTCCCTTTTCCGCAAAAAAAAGTATGGAAACAAAAATGGGCGAAGGGTTTTCCTGCCTGTTTCCTTCCGTTTTCATTGTTAATTGAAAGAAAGGAATTAAAATTCAGAACTAGGGCCCTTGGGGCAGGATCCTTTTTCGCCTTTATACTTTTTATATTTACCATGAACCATGTAGATATGCTAGTCCATTTCATGGATTGTATGAAGGTGTAATTCTTGTTTTGCATTCGTGCAATAACTGGTGGCACCATGTTTTTTTTTTAGGTTGTCGGGACACCAAATTACATGTGCCCAGAGTTGCTAGCCGATATTCCCTATGGTTTCAAGTCAGACATCTGGTCTCTCGGTATTTCGTTTTAGCTGGCTCAGTTGTTTCTGTAATGCAAAAATGTTTACATAACTGATGATTTATTATAATTTCTAACTTATCATATTTTCATTTGCATAGGATGTTGTATGTATGAGATGGCAGCTCATCGACCTGCCTTCAAGGCATTTGTGAGTTTTTGTCTGATCTTATTTCTTTTCACTGTCCCAAAATGTAGTTCTCTTTAGTTATCATATGTCAAATTTCTCTAACTTAGACAATGTTTGTAGAACTAACATCTACAATACCAAATAGATCCACTATCACAACATATTTCGTGGTGAATTTAATGAAATTAATTTGATCCTGTACATGTTTTTGCATTTTTCATTTTGGAATAGGAGTACTTCAAAATGGTTACCAGGAAGTGAGCCTTAGCTCAACTGGTTGGGTGGGAGGTGTGGTCATGCACCCAACCACCCAGGTTGAAGTCCTCTCTTGGACTGAATTTGGGTGCCTATTTCTCTTCTTAATGAAAAACCACCTACTTCCTCCTAGGTTGGATCTCTCTTTTTTTTTAAAAAAAAAATGGTTACCCAGATGTAGATTCCTCTGGTTGATTTGAGTCAGAAAATTTCCCTTTTATGTTTACATTAAATAAAATAAAGGGTACATGGGTATTCTTTGGTGCTTTTTTAGTGATCCTAGTATATGTAATTACCACTTAAAATTTCTGATAGTCTTACCTGATTTTCATTGCCTGCAGGATATGGCTGGATTAATAAGTAAGATTAATCGGTCTTCCATGGGTCCTTTGCCTGCCTGTTACTCAGTGTCTATGTAAGTGTACTTCTCTAAACGAAGTAGATCTTGTGGAAGTCGAACAGTTGTTCTTTGCATGTTTAAAAGTGATCTTGATAACCATTTCTATCACATGGCATGCACTCTCTATGTAAGCAGTGCTTATTCTTGTTCCCAAGAACCAAGTAATCTTAATAGAAAACTGCTAAATATTTCCTTTTTTATACACATTGCTAGAACAGTTTCATATAGAATGTGCAGCTCAAAAGATCAATTTTACTGTTGGATACAGGAAAACTCTAATCAAAAGTATGTTGAGGAAGAGTCCAGAGCATCGGCCTACTGTAAGCTATTATGAACCTTGAACCTTCCATGCAGTAGTTCTTCCTTTCATCTGGATTTTGAAAAGTTTATGTTAAATCATTTGAACAGGCATCTGAAATCCTGAAGAACCCGTACCTGCAACCTTATGTTAATCAATACCGCCCCCTTTATGATTCTTCAAACCCCATGCGGATGCCAGAGAAACCATTGGCTTCACGGAGCAGTCAGAGAAGCATGTCTGACAGCCAAAGCAGTAGCATTTCCAGTAGTGACATTGACAGTGCCCAATCAAGTGACAGAAGCACATCAGGTGGAACCACAAGTACTGACAGAAAAACCATTGATGCTGCAAGCATTCGAGATGTGGATCAAGGCAGGTCAGATGAAAATGGCGCCACACCTGAAGATCTTAGAGGCAACAAAGACAACTGTAGCGTTCAGTTTAAAAGGCAAGATTCATTGAAATGCATACATGTTGATCACCATCCCAGACCAGAGAGCAAACAACCGAAGATCATTGAGAAGATAATGACAACCCTTAGAGAGGAGAGCAGGATGAGAGAAATCAACTCTCCTGTCAGAGGTGGTGTAAAGCCGAGTTCTGGGCTCAGCAACAATAATCAAGTAGAGCAACCATTACAGGTTTCAAGGACAAACAGCGACATGCCATGCAGCTTAAAGTCTGGCAACATTCTATCCCATGACGAACATGTAAATGAAGTTGAAGCATCACCACCCTTGAAGCAACTGGTACAAGTTAACTTGTTTGTTTTCACGAAATCCATCTTTTTCCATATATTGCTTATTTATGTCTCCTGGTATCGGTCTTGCAGTCACCTATTGTTGAACATAGTGCAAAGATGAAAACCGCTGGGCCATCAACACCTGAACCTGCCAAACTAATCACAGAAAATGGGGCTGCAGCTTCAGGAAAAACTAAGAACAAGACATCACCTGCTGCTAGACGTCCTAGCCCTCAGAGGCAAGCCGAGCAGGGACTCCAAGTTTCCCAGTCACAATGACAAGACGTGCTCATACCAAGTTCGTAACTGAGAGAGAGAAAACTCTGGAGCGACCATCCTATAGCCCAGATAATGCTCTTAGTGATCCTCCACGAAGTGCAATGATTTCTTCAAATCCTTCAGAAGGACAGCATATGAAACTGGATACTTCACAAGCAAATTCACCAAATCTTTGGGAGCTTTTCACCGTTTCAGCAAAGGAACACATCAGCGCTTGCTCAAGTTCTACAGTTGGTTGTACTGGAAGTATGGACCAGCCTGAACTATCTGAACCTAATTCACCTGTCTGCTTGGTTTCACCATGTACTGGCTGTTCACCCAACACAATCGAAGAGGATGACAAAAGCAGCATACCATGTTCAGAAATTAACACTGACAAGAATGTTGCAACTAACAATGGTGGTTCAAGCCTGAGGTCAGATTTGGAACCATCCTTTCTGAGTTGTGAACAAGAGTTTGTTTCCAAAGACGTGCAATCTAGCAAGCATGAGCAGAGCAACATCACATTCCAAAGCGGTGAAGATAAGTTCACTGTCCAGGAGCTGCTTTCATCGGCACCAGAAGTTGCTCCTCCTGTTTCATCAGCACCAGAAGTTGCTCATTCTATTCCAGCTACAAAAGGCACACTATTGATGCACCCATGTCTCTTCAGTCATGGAAGAGACATGTAGTTTCTCATTTAAACCCTCCAGTTGATGATGTTATACAGACGATAAGTCACAGCCCTTTCTGTGTCAGTGATGAGCAGCCAACACAAGAAAATGTTCGAAGAGAAGCTCAGAGCGCTGATGTGATCAAACTACTGAATGTGGTACCAGAAGAGGCTGATGCAAGGAGCAGCTCATCAAACATCCTGCCTCCAGCACGGTCCTCATCAGTTATTGCTACGTCACATGTCTCAGAAGCCAATGTTGCTACTAAGGCACTAGCTGCCTCGGACAATGTAAAATTATCTGCTGCCTCATCGGGGACCAGCATTGGAATGAAGGAAGAGGCATCCCCTACTAAGGAAGCTCTTGATGTTACATCGTTTCGGCAACGTGCTGAGGCTCTCGAAGGGCTTCTGGAGCTTTCCGCGGATCTGCTGGAGAATCAGAGGCTGGAGGAGCTAGCCATTGTTCTGAAGCCGTTTGGGAAGAATAAGGTGTCCCCACGAGAAACCGCTATCTGGCTGGCCAGAAGTTTCAAAGGGATGATGAGTGACGAAGCAGGTCGTACGTCACTATGAGCACGATTTTGTCTGTTTGTTTGGTTTCATTTTTGCTCGGAGTAAATCGGTGCCGCTTGATTTGGTAGTAGCAGTGCTCTGAGTTACTCAAAGTTGATTGAATTGACAACAGCTTGCTGAGTTGTGTATTCTTTCTTTCTTTTATTACCTTTTATTTTTGAGAGGAGCTTGTGGTCTCTGACTCTCTGTTGCCACTTTTTTTCCTTTTCTGATTGCTCCATTCTTTTTTGGCATTTGTTGTACATAAAGAACTTAGAACTGTAAACAGCAATAAAGCCTGCCTTCGGTGTGATTCAAAAAAGATAATACTGTTAACCTAAATGAACCTTGAATTCTTCTGATAAAATGCCCTCAGCTTGCCAAGTGCTATTTTCGACCTTCCAGCTAGCAGAGGTTCTGATAAAATGCCCTCATTAGCATTCTGTAGCAACATATTCGAGTCGTTCTGTAAACTAAAGGCAGAATGCAACCTCATCGATCTGACATGGTTATCTTTTTGTGCCCATTCTCATTGATGATCAATACTAAAGTTGCAGTGTTTGATAAAATTTAGAAGAAACTTTTTTATTTAAAACCAATTAGTAGCTAAAATATCAATACGAAATTTTGATATTTATAAAAAAGATAGCATCCTCTATATACTCATAAGATAGAATCCTAAATATGTGCATTTGTAGATAGAATCCTAAATATGTGCATTTGTAGAAAGGTATTGATGAGTAGGTCGTGGATTTTAATCCTAAGAAACATCTTTTTTTTTATTTTTTATGTCCATCTTTACAATTTCATTTTGTAGTAACGAATCATATGGATGAACTTGTAAACTAATTCACTCTTCAGAAATCATTCCTCCGTGCTACCAACTCTCTTTCTTCTAGTCTTTTCCTCAGTTCTCCAATTCAATTCGTTGTTAACAGTACTTTGAGGAAAGACGAAAGAAGGGAGCGTTTAAAAATTGCGTCAGAGTTCAGCTCAGAGTTCAGACCGCTCCGGGTCACCATGAAAAGACACAAAGAAATTCTGCCTTTGATTTGAGCATCTGCACGTCGCAATAAACTTTTCATTTTTATTTTGTAATATATAAAAGGACAGCAAACGTGATAATCTGCTGCGGCGTTTGCAGCGAGCATGCGTTATGCGGCTTTTTGGTGTGCATGCCGGCTGGCTGCTTTGACACCGACACTAAGTTACCTGCTCATCATGAAAAATAAAATACGTTTCCCGCTTCTAAAATTTTACTAGATTAAAAAAACAGCAGCATGTGTATCTCAAATCTATTTATTACGTATATCGTGATTTTAATTTAATAATGTTTATTATGTATCATAAATATGTGTATTATATATATTTAATTTTTGAAAAGCAAAATATGCTCTTTTTTTGTGACCAGTACACAGCACGTAATGTACGCAGCATGCTCCTACTGATAGTGTCCTTTTTTCCTTAGAATTATTGGCCTGCCGGCAGTGTAGTCTCATCACAGCTCCTCCAGCTGGTCCAACTAACTCGAGCCACTGCTACCCAATTTTACCGTGCACTCTGGTCGGAGAAAGATACCTCTGAAATTTTATAGAGAAAGGTACCTCTGGAATTTTATAAAACTAGATGAATATACCTTGTTTTGCTGCGAAAGATTTAAAATATGGTATCTTGTGAATGAAAAATGAATTGATCATGTAAGAAGTACAACATGCACAAAAGTGAAACAAAAATATAGTATTATTGTACCATCCAACAAAGTAGTATACATGCATGTAGACCAATGCCAATTAGTTTCACGAAAGGACAAAATATGACTTAAGCTAATTATACTAATGAAATAATTAATGTAAAAGAAAGTATTGGGCAGTGTTTTTCTAGAAATTATTGGGCCTGTTTGCTTTGCTCCTAGGTCAGCTTTGCTTGGCCTATGAAGCATTCCCTGGCGGACATGGAGCGTAGCTAGAGCTAGAGCTGGGACTTGGGCCGTGCCTTACTGGCCTGGCCCGATCTTCTCATCTTTTATGCTGCTTCAGATCATGTTCTTTAGGCACGCTGCGGGTACGCCGTGGTCGTGCCAATATAACACGGTAGATTTTTTTCTCGGCCCAAGCACGGTCCGTGGCATGCCGGTACGTGTTCGGGTCGTGCCGATCAAGCATGACTCTCAAAATATCTCTGATTACTTTCTTTTTTTGCTCATAATATAAAGATAAATATATATCTCGTGGTGCATTATTTTTATAAAAGTTAAATGATTTTTATAATCTTTTTTAGAATTAGGTGAGAGGTAGTATAGTAAATGTCAATAAACTGCATTGTAGAGCTCCATATGTGTTTACGTGCCATTTTCATGCCTTGCGGCCCAAGCACGGCCTAAAAATGCGGGCCAAGCCATATAGCCCGCCATGCCGAGATCTTAGGCACGCACCACCCTTATGTTCGTGTCGCGCTACCGACATGGCTAAAAAATATTTCGTGTCATACCGCGCTTCGGTCGTACCAAAAGATCGAGCTGTGAGCCATCCTCAAATGGCATGACCCAAGTGTCAGCTCTAGCTAGAGCACCCAGCCACCGTGACGCATTCTTGACCCTAAGCGTTAGTTGTGGCCCAAGAGAGACTGCCGTAATGGTAAAGCGGCCTGAGACCATAGTGGGGACGAAGATATGGTTGGGAGAGACCAACAGTTTGGACTTGGCCTCAATTCAATTCTATTTGCTCCGTTGGATGGTGTGGAAAAAGTTCCCCGCGTAATGGTCACATCGAAATGTCGGAGGGACGGAAGGGATTTTTGAATACTAATAAAAAACAAATTACAGAACTCATCAGGAAATCATGAGACAATTTTTTTTAAGTATAATTAATCCGTCATTAGCAAATGTTTACTGTAGCAGCACATTGTCAAATCATGGATTAATTAGGCTTAAAATGATCTCAAAAGTTATCGCAATCTGTGTATTAGTTTTTTTTACATTTAATACTCATATATGTGTAACTAAATTCGATGGGCCGGGCAAAAGTTTTTGCCCGCCCATCCAAACAAGTATAATACAATTGCACTCGTAACATTCAACTCTAGTAGACATTTTTTTGTCCCAAAGTGTAACTGTTAGAATCGGATACTCCTATTAGTTGCACGCAAACAAGTATTGCTCTGTTATAATCTTACTTGCCTTTACGACCATGTCTTACATGCCTTTAGGACCATAGACTCTTGCCTATATAAAATCTAGTGCAATAGAACTAGTATCTTGCATAATCTATCCTCTTGAATATTTATAATTGCTCCTTAGAGCATGTATAGTAATAATGCTTGTAAGCTGGCGAAATAAACATCCACATCATCAGAACAAAGCCATGTTAGGAGAGAGTATTGAACGGGCGCTTCGCTTCTCGCCGACTGAAACACAAGACCCGAGATAAAAAAGCACTTTCTCAGCCGACTGCTGGTGAGGAGCTGCCGCTTGATTGCTCTGTCTATCTCTACAAGACTACAACCAGTCCCTCGCAAAATATTTGTTTATTTAATATATAGCTAACCTTCCTTCCAGCCATGCCTATTAAGTATATGAATAGACTATATTTACTTACTGTATGTGACATGGCGCTTGCATTCAGCCGGCAGCAGGCTAAACCATTAGCCTTGCTCTTACAAGCAAGTAGATTTGAGTCCCCTATAAAGGCCTTCGTATACATACGAGTAGGAGTATTTCTAGGATGATTCTACACTCAAGTCACATAGAATTAGAAGTCCTAACAGCGCGTCCAAGTCCAGCTTGAATTTGAGTCACCAACTCACGGTATAACAACAATAACACCTGATAGAGATGTAGGGCCGGCATGCTAGGCTGCATTATAAGCAACCGTTGCTACAACTACTCATTGACAGTCGTTTTATCCATTTGCGCGTTGTTTCAATGCTACATAATAATAGTACACCATTTTCATTTTATCAACTATTCGTTCCGCTTAAACAAATGTTTTTACCTGTCTAAGTGATTGTTTATCTTGAATAATGGCTTAAAATGATAAGTGACCTACCGTTTAATAATATTTAGGAATATTTTATGCCTTTGCTGCTATGGAGCTTGCTAATTAAGAGGTCTTGCAGTGGCAGCTGCAGCTGCTTTAGCTACTACGAATGGATCCATATATTTTATTGCTCTACTATTATCATTGATACTTTAACAAATTCTAAATGGATTACTTATTCGAGGACTGCTGGGTGCATATGGTTAACAT
>JADLZL010004192.1:0-100317 GCA_015844335.1 Chrysopogon serrulatus
TCGTTTGGTCATTGGTGGGATGGTGGGTGAATGAAAAACAGAAAACAGCTAGCTTGCTTGCTGCTGATCTTGTTTGCCGAACCAAAACTGCCTACGCCGACGCCCTACGGCGTACCGCGGGCAAAGAGGCGATAGGATGATCTTGGGCAGCGTCAGCCAGTCATCTTCGGCCAGTGCCAAGCTCCGCCTCCGTGCGGCGCAAAAAAACCTGCCTGGTAGTTTGGCGCCGATGGCAGCAACGTCGGCCGCAGGCCCGCAGCGCGCGCGGCATGACCGCACGGCCGCGCCGTGATCTCTGCCCATGGCACCGGGCGCCGGGCGGGGACGCGGGGTAGCGGCTGGACTCGACAAGATGCCCCCGTGGCTTCCCGTACCGGCTCCGCCGCATCGCACGGCACGGTAACGTGACAGTGACACGGAGGAAGGACGCAGCTCGCCGTTTGCTTGCCTGAGAACTGCGCCTGGCCAGCCAAATTTCCAACAACTTTTTCCCATTTCTCAAACCAATAATTGGCTCACAACGCAACTGAGGCAGCTAGCTCTGCACAGTGGAGGGTTGGGAGACCACAGGAGGCTCACACACCTATCATCAGTTGACCTCAAATAGGCTGTCAAATAAAAATAACATAAAAGATTCCATCATCTGAAAAAGCAGATATTTTCCTTGGGAATTTGTGGCTGCATTTCGTTCTTATCTCCCCTCGCTGTGTCAGTCACACGCATGCATGTGCCGCTAGACTGAGGCATGGAAATTGCGAGCCTTACTTTTTGAGTGCATCATTTTTCAATTTCCCGGTTTTTAAGAACCAATTATTAATTAATTAATTTCTGTCAAAGTGAAAGCAATTGACTGAGGACCACGCGTAAACAGAAAGAAATTCATGCGAATGCATGCTTTGCCGTGAAGGATCAACAAAGCAGGGGCCCCGGACAAGGAAAAGGCTCAAATTTTAAGCTGGGGGCCCCCACGTTTCTTTCTAGTGAAGTGTTTTCTGTCAAAATCGTTTGGAATAAAATGATGTTCTTAAAGATGCCGTGTCCGTTTTTCCATTCCGTTTCTGCTCAAATCGATTTTGCTGACTGGGTTCGAGGGGGTGGCTTTCTGGGTGCCGACTTTTTTTGATGTTTTGTGTCACCTAACAGAAAAACAAAAGGCTCCTCCGGCAACAGAAATTTCCTGGTACAGGTACGCAAATCCCGTGAAATCTGTGAATTAATTCTTCGTCTAGTAGCTTGTAAGTAAGGGCTATTATTTTTTGTATTAAATTGAATTTGCACCGCGAATAATTAAGGTTCCGACGAGTGGCACATGTGAAATCTCAAGAAATTTGATAAGTAGCTAAAAAAAAAATTACGGTGATTTTGTTTAAGATGCTTAAAATTTCTATTATATTTTTTAATTGGAAATACCATGTCAAAAAACAGATTATTTTCTTTGGGGAGAAATTGCTTTTTTGCATAATAAATATTAAAAAATAACCGAAAAGATGCAATTGACAGACTTAAAATACAACAAAATTTCAATTGCACACCAGCTATACAGATACTACAAACATCAAGTTTATTTTCGGTAAATGCTGTCTTTCAGCGATAATCTAGTTCAGCTTGCTTGAGAAAAATTAAAATTTTCTTTGGCATGAACCGAGACTTCGTCAGATGAAAACATGGTCCTTTAATTTGTTTTGAATTTTTGCATGCCAGTTGTCATGTGGCTGGAAACTGGTCGTAGTTGGAATCCCATGTGCACAGTGAAAAAACACAGACAATTTAAAAAAAAATGCATAAAAGATACAGAAGCAGATAAAGCATAGGAAGCCACAAACTAAATAAAATAAACATAGGGGTCAAATAAGGTAGCCCCCTTACCAATGCAATCCTGACGTGCTTCACTTACCCGCCTATTTTTTTTTAATTCCCGACTAAAACCCTTTTCTTTTAACAAAAAGATTACGTGCGAAAGAGGAGCTCCGGAAAAGGAAAAGAAAAAGAAAAAAAAGAGAGAAAGAAAAAATGGAGGTAGAAGAAGGCTCTGTGATGTGAGGGGCAAATTACGTGTGACATAAGCCAATTCCACTGATTTCTCTCATCTGTCTGCTTGAGCTGAAGTTTGTTTGAGAAACCTGCGAGGACTCTTGTGCTCCTGCCAGTGTGCAAAACTCTTACTATTCCTGACTATTTTTTTTCCTTTTTTTGCTCCATTTTACTACTGCTATCTAATTTTCTGAAGACCTCTTGGAGGAATTCTCTGCTTCATTCTCTCGCGCAGGTAATCTCTAATTTCTCTGCTTTATTTGCCAGGTCCTTACCTTCTCCACTGTTTTTCTTATTTTTCAATTGTGATTTACAGTTCTTCCTCAATTTTTCGTTTTCCATTTCTCCCTCGTTTCTTCCCACCATGACAAGCGCTGCCAGCCTGCCACCCCTACGCTGTAAAACTTAAGATTTGCTGTGAAGCACAAGAGGAAGAGCTGCAGCCTTCAGTCAAAAATCGCTGGAGAGAGAGATTCGATTCGTAGCTCTTCTGCTTCCGCGCACTTGTTCAGTGTGGAATGATGGAGGTGAGCCCGTCTCCGGAGCAAGGAGCGATGGCGGGAAGGGAGCCGTTCGGGCTGCCGAGACTCCGGCGACGCCGCCGTCCTCCGGGGTCACGCAGAGCCTGCGCATGGCGTACGACGACTGACGGCACCGCCATCTTCACCCCGGTGAGCTCCATGCCACCCGCGACGGCGACATTGTGCCAGCCCGTGGGCGCTTAGCGCCGTGGCGCTGCTTCCTGGCTGGCTGGCGTAGGAGGGCAATGGTGCTGCGGTGAGCCGGTGGCCAAGAAGAAGCGTGGTCGGCCAAGAAAGTACGGCCCCGACGGCTCCATGTCGCTGGCATTGGTGCCCGCATCCATGGCTGCGGCGCCGTCACCGGCTCCCGGCGACAGCCGCCCTGGAGGTTCCGGTCCTTTCTCGCCCTAACGGCCCGAAGGCGCCAAGCACGGCGCCGTCGGCGTCGCCGGAAGGCGGGGAAGAAGCAGGGCCGGCCGAAGAACTCCACCAACAAGAAGCACGTGCCTGCTCTTGGTAATATTAGTGCATCCTCATCCGAGACCTCTTTTTTAGCTTTCTTATTTTATGATTATGATGAAGCTCAAGAACCGGGAGAACAATTATCATCTTGCTTTTTTTTTGTTACAAACAAATAATAAAATACGCCCTGGAAGTCGGACTTGCTCAGATTGCTGGTTGCTGGTTGGCTTTTTGATTAGATCTGAGGACTGAGGTGATGGACTGGCATAAGAGTGGTGCCAGTAAATTAGTACTTAGACTTAGGCCTCTTCTTTAGTTTGCATGTAACAATTAGGATAGCCATTTTAATTGAACCATTCTGCAATTTCTGGCAGAATGTCTTAGCTAAGGATGCTTAATGCCTGTCTGTTACATTACTGAAGTATGAAATACTCAATTTGTTTAATGACTGAACTTCAAAGACTCAGGTTTCGTCCCAACATGGAAACAACTGATGTTTCAAAGTCCACTGTTTACATGGGTTGGATTTGCTGTTGATTCGAGCACATGTTTTGCAGGGTCAGCAGGGAGCAGGGTTTTACACCTCATGTCATTTTTTGTAAAAGCCGGAAGGGAGTATAGTTAATCCCGGATTCTTTTTTCATATATCTGCATGCCATTTGCCTGTAAATTATTCAGATTAGTTTTTTTGTTAAGTAAGTAAGGTTTAACATTACTAGTAAAGATACCATCTTTCTGATTCAGCTGTCATCAATGGAACTCCCTAAGTTTGCATCAAGCTATTAGTAGTGGTGCCTTTGTCATTTACTGAATTTTAAGGCTTACTTTGAGCACTTACTAAAGCAACTGATGTTTCAAAAGCTCACGACTTACTTACTAGTTCTAGTCCATTGAATTTGTTGAAAATGTAGTCATAAGCTCGGCTTCCACACTTCAGAACTAGTGTTACCAGAATGCAAGTCCCTCATTTTAACTGCTTGTATTGAGGTTTAAAGCAACTACTACATATCATTCACTGGATGCTTAAGGTAAAGACAGTGCAGTGATAAAGAACTTACCGGTTAAGGTCACCACTTACTAGCTTCTTTTATTTTTTTGAAAAGACTGTTTTGTTATTATAAGTTCCATTGGACATCTGTCTGTTATTTCCCCCCAAAAAGTCCAAAACTGGTATCAGCATTTTAGGATGTGTTAGGCTTCTTATCCCTTTTTTTTTTTTTTTTTTTTTTTTTTTTTTTTTTGCGGAAGGCTTCTTATCTTTTTAAAGGAGAGACTGCATTTTTTTTAACCTTCATCAGTTCACTGCTGTAAATGGCTTGAATTTTTTGCTTTCCAGGACGTATCGGCAAAGATCATGTCGTTCTCACAGCACAGGACGCGCGGTCTGCATCCTTTCCGCAAATGGCGCCATATCAAAAATGTGACACTTCGGCAATCTGCTACTTCCAGGTGGAACGGTGACATACGAGGTTCGTATTTTTAACTTTGTCATCAGAAGTTATCAGTACAATTGACGAATAAGCTCGACTCTTTTTACGGCCAGGTTTTTGTGTGATCAAGAAGAGTGATTTTACTGATGTGATGATGAAAACTGAAATCTTGATTCCTGAATTTCCTGCGCAGGGTCGTTTCGAGATACTGTCTGTGTCAGGTCGTTTCTTCTGTCAGAGAACGGTGGCCAAATCGCAGTCGAACTGGTAGACTCAGCGTTTCGCTAACGGGAGCCTGATGGCCGCGTCCTGGGCGGTAGTGTTGCCGGACTTCTGACAGCTGCTTCACCGGTTCAGGTGTGCCACCTCACTCATTCATCATCAGTCTTCTGATGAGTAGTAGCCGTGTCTTTCGACGCCATTGACCGCCCGTTGTTATCTGTACTGTACACAGATCGTAGTGGGAGCTTCGACGCCGATGGAAAAAGAAGGAGCCGAAGCAGCAGAAGCTTGCTCCGTCACCGTCGTCAGACCATCACCGGCGCCACTAAAGCTCGCGCCGACGACGACGGGCGTGGCGGCAGGGCCGAGCAGCCCGCCGTCGGAGGGACATTAAGCCTGAGCGAGTCGTCCGGCGGCGCTCCGAGCCCACCGCACGCAGGAGCCAGCGGCGGCGACGGTAGCCATGGGCAGCGGCAGCAGCCAGGTGGCTTCTCCGGCCTGTCCTGGAAATGACCAACCAGATCCCGGACACCGTCTGACCGTGGTAGAACTGGCGGCAAAGAAGGGTGTTTCAGCAGTGATGCTGAAGCACTGAAACTGAAGGCTGATGAAGCTCACTCAGGGACAGTAGCTTGTAGGTGGTGTCAGACTCCGTAGCTCTTGCTGTACTAGTAGGTGTTAATCGTGCATTGTTAGGTGGATGCTTTTGCATATTGTCGTCTGGAATGGATGCCGTGTACTGAACCTGTGCCCTTGTTGAAGGATGAAGCAAATATATGTATCACCTGTTTTCCCCGTCAGCTTTAGCTTTGCTTGTGAAAATGCTTTGGCACATAAAAACTGGACTAGGCGTGTCTTGGAGTCGTTCTTCTTGGAATTTACAGGCCCAAGTGCTAAAAAACAAAGATCGCGATAAAATAATGTATGATGTTAAATTGACATTTAATACATGAAAATCTTAATTTAAACACGTATTAGTACTATAATCAACGGAGCAACAGGTTTTTGTTTCAAAAGATTTGACAAATAATTATGTAGTCATCTAAGCTGCATTCACTACGGAGTTTCGGCGACCACCTCCCAAATGTCGTGGCTCCGGCCACCACCTATAGACGGACCCACCATTTTTTTATCTCACCTTTAGCCAAGGAAGCCCATCTTTGCCGGCACCCTGCTCTGGCAGGTTGCCATGGTGGGGGGGTTAATATAGTCTTTTGCCATTTACATTTTTATTTTACATTTTTTGAATATTTGTAGTCTTCTACCATTTATTTTTGTTACTTGTGGCCTCCTTCCACTAACATTGCTATGCCTTATAGTGTCTGCTTTTTTAAAAGCAAAATTGCCTTATTGAAGAATATTGATAAGTAAAACTGCCTTATAGAATATCGGTGTTCTATACGTATAGTATATTACTCATACTAGCAGCTATGATGATGTCTAAAAATAAATCCACATAAAACTAAAAACATAAATCAGCCTGATGAAAGAAACATAAATTCATAAATAAATGGAAAATCAATAATATGCAATGATACGTTAAAAAAATGATACAAAAGGACATGGATGTTTACGCACATCACTTAATTATGCTTGCTTTGTAACTATTTTTTAGCCCCTTCTTTCGCTACCTGAAATTCATTTTCACGAAAACCTAAATACATTCCATATTTTTGCAGATCTCTTCACACTTCACACAATTCTCCTGCTTTGCGGTACTTGCAGCAAGCTGGCAACAAGAAGGAATATGATATTCCTTGTCAGAATCATCATATCAAAACCATACATTTCCTAGCAAAGTTAATAAGGTAGGGAAAACGATATTGAATTCAATACATCACAGGAAAATGAAGGTCAGAAATTGGTACACACACATTGTGGCCCTACTATAACAAAGAAAAGGAGTTCAAGGTCAAATCAAAGAGAATGGTACAAAACCCAGTCCAAGCACCCCAATTAAACATTTTTGGCACACCTAGAATGATAAATTTACCTTTGAATTTTTTGAATTTCTGAATTTTATAACCATTTTTCAGTTTCCACGCCAATCTTTCCACAAGTGAGAGGGGAGGAAATTGGTACCTGATGAACTTGATTTTACACCCTCACTACTGCTCCATCATTAGGACACTCATAACCTCCGCCTTCCTTAAGGACTAAAAAGATCCTCTTGCAATCTCCGATAATACATCAGCCTTCAAAGAGATCATCTCAATATCTATGATAGCATAGCATTTGGGGGGCACTGCTTAGCTTCATCGCCAGAGGACAAGCTGGTTTTCCTTGTACCTCAAAAGCCATCTGATTACTGATTAGTCCACAGAATGTACACGTATATGAGCAGAAAATAAACGATATATAGATTGACAATGATGTAATATATATCACGAACAAGTGAAATCATAGAAAATTTTTTTGAAGCAACAAGCACTGCAATTCTGTAGCACAATACAAATCAAATGCGTATTGTCTAGATTCGAGATGCAGATGCAACTTAAACTGTTGGAGAAAAATATGCAGCTGAAATTTCCCTTTCTGACAACACATCAGCCCTATATGGTCACATCACTTAACCCTTGTGTAGTCACACTATCATCCTAATCATGATAAAGCAGACACAAATCACGAAAGGGAAATTTGAGCAGCAACTTACATAGCCTCAAAATGCCACCACCATGGTTGCTGGGAACCACTGTGCCTGCTGGACGAACAGCAGCAATAGCATGGAAAAATTTTGCTGAGGGTTCTAATGCCATCTTCCTGACAAGGGATACATACATGGCATATAAAAAGTAGAGAGCCTCATTCAGTTGTTGAAATGATGTTAAAAGTTCCCTCAAAATTTCCTAGTAAGGCATCCAAGAAATTTATTATGTAGTAACCAATTACCGAAGCACGGGTCCATTGAAGGTCATTACCGGAGCAGTGGCCTTAGAAGAAGCAGATGCTTGAGGTGCTGACGGGCGGCTGCTTTCGTCTCGACATCCAGTAAGTTTCTGCAAGACAAAACGGCCGACCATTGATCTGTTCTGGGCTCCTGCCGATCCCAAATCCTGGAGTCCCATGACCTTGAGGCAACAATGATAGAAGGTAGGTGATGCTGCACACAGCCTTCTGCAGGTGCCGCCTGTCTTCTGTGAAGATAGGGTTTTGGGTGCTCGGATTCGCACATCGAGAAGGGGAAGAACACAAAAAGGCGGACGTGCATGGGGTGCCGGGCCCTCACCGTCGTGGCGCCGGGGAGGCCACACGCGTAACGGAGGAGCGCCCACCGCCGGGCAGCTCGCCGTTGCGGGGGGCCGGGGCTCACCAAGCCTGCCCTTCCACTGGGAAGATGGGGACGCGTCAGGTGCGCACGTAGGCAAAGCGTCTGCTGCTCCACATTGTTGGGGGAGGACGTCGATTACGGGGGACGTCCGCAGGTTTCCTTCTATGAGTTTCCCTTCCACGAGTTCGCTGCTGATGCGGGTCCGCACCATGACCAGGAGGAGGAAGGAAAGAGATCGCAGGATTTCTTTGCGTTGGGAAACAACCGGCCAGGAGCGGTCGCGGGAGGCAGGCAGCGAAACTTACCAAGCAACCAATGACCTCACCCAAGGTAAATCTCAGATCCTTGGTCTTTTTTATTTGTAGAGAAGAGATATCGACTACTGACTTTTGAGTACAAATCAAAATTGTATTTCTATCGCTTTCGGACAAAAAATAAAACGATACACGTTCATAATACACTAGGAAGCGTACCCGTGCGTTGCTACGGGACACCTAAACTTTTATATTAAAATACCGCAGTCGTGCGATAACATAACAATAGTATAAAATTAAATACTGATATTAAAATAATCTATTTTTGCTAAGTTCGTGAAATTAAGTCCTTGAGAAGAGCCCGACATTGTATGCTCACGAACTCTATTGTCTTTTCAGCGCATTGCAACAAGAACAAATAATGCCCTCTCATAATTTGGGTAGTACCAATGTGTTGCATTGTTAAAAATATGTCCGTGATGTTGAATGTTAATAATACAAATTCAATTTTGTATGTCTTTAAATATAGATATGATGAGACAAGGTCATTTTTATGGCAATCAATACCACCAGCTTTGGCTGATTTATACTTAAGAAAGAATAGGAAAAACTCACAAATTCACAATCACAGCGAGAATTTATTGTCAAGCTGACCAAAGTATTGATCCACGTCATCTCGGAAAGCTTGAACCTTGCTTGAGGGTGGGACACCATTATTGCATTAGCATATATTCGGTTTGGCAAATCCGGTCTAGAAGCATATACTCTCATTTTGCAACACCATTAGCTGACCTCAACTCAAGGGTTTCTTGACACGGAAGGAGGCGAGGGCGTGAAGGTCGCGAGTCCATGGAAAAACAGGCGCTAATGCGGCACTCTTCCATGGTAACTGCCGGCCCAGACCTCCTTTCGTTAGCGGGTTCCTTCCATCTTGATATACCATCTTGCTCTGCACACCCCCAACATAAAAAAATATCCTCAAGCATCAACCTAGCATGTACAATTATAGAATGCAAATACTTGAACAAAGAAAAGAATATAATAATAAAAAAGGTAGTGTGACATTAGAAACAAGGCAGAAGAGATAAACTCGTTATTAATTATGAACATCAATTCTTTTAGTTTGTCTTGGTCAAAGGAGAAAGTAGCTTGTCAAAGAAGTTTAGGACATCCTCAACAAGTAAAAAGGCTGTGATAACAACCATGATGCTCACCAGGTTCATTAGGAGAATGTATCAATGGTGGCCATGGGTGAGAAGTTGGAATTGCCATATCACGGGAGAACCTCCCGGCTTCACCACAGCTGTAGGTGGGTCCATATGACGCCTTATAGTTGTATAGAAAAATCTGTGCAAATACAATTCAGGTACAACCGGTAGATGCTATTTTTCTAAAAACAATGAAAGGCGGTTCAAAAAAAATCAAAAAAAAAACAGAGCTAAAGACAAATGCCGATGATTAAACAAGCATGGAGTAATAGAGTGCAAATAACAAAGGTTCGCTGGTAAAAGTAAAAGCCACAAATCTGCTACCACTGAACAAAGAAGGATGGGGATTAAACTACTTTGCATGTTCACCTGCAGCAATATGGATTAGGTGCTAAATGGAACTGAGGTCCTACACCAGTTGTCTTGTTTACGAAAAATGGAACCAAAAGCTATAGATAAGTGGCGAGCAGGTGAAATGAAAATTCAACAGGCTTTAACTATAGAAAGATGACCAAGCGACAAACAAACAACAGCGGACGGTGACAAAAAAAGTTGTTTTTAAGCCTTGCAAACATTGAGCATGACCGACTTTGGATTTACGTTACCAAATTTAGTAGGGCAACATATTGAACAAGGAACTAAAATTGCCAGAGTTTTAGCAATGCACTGAAGAGGAAACATATTCTACAATCTGAATGAAAAAATAAACACCAAGGAAATTTCTAATAGTGTTTTATCATGGTAGCAATGAATTAGCCATTTTGACCCAAGCTTAAATTCGAAAACACGTGCTGGGCACGTCATTATTGTTGGAATCTCTTTGCTCTAGTATTCAAAGCTAAGTGAGACCATGGAATATGCTCCATGTGATAGGTGTGGACAAATGAGTAATGATATAACCATTATTAAATTACATATAAATGCGAGATGGTTGTACTCTCTCAACGAAGACATGTAGAACACAAAATCTAAAAAAGTGAGAAGGGATTGATTTGCATATGACCTGAGCACACAAAAGGTTAATTAAACTTTACCCGATTGGTTGTAGTTAGTGTCCCCACAGAAACTTCTCCCTGCGGCACAACAACCAAACAAGCTGTCCTTTTATTTTGCATATAGAAAAATAGGTAAGCGGCATGTTTTGTTGTTGCATAAAGAGTACCTTATCAGAAGGACACAACTTTGCTGAGGGTTAACCCCTTAGAAAAAGCAGTGAAAATTAGCGGCTAAAAGGTACTACACATCTGGGAAGTTCAACGAGGGACCCGTATTAGGGGCAAAGCGAAATGATCCTCTTGAGAAGTAGTGCAAAACATATGCAATAAGCGAGTCACTCAATTTAGCAAGCATATGAGGAAAAAATTTCTTTGGAACTATATACCAAGGCGAGAATTATACAATAGATAAAAATATCATTGTTTTAGATAGTTGCACATAATTAGTCACTGAACTATATTATGAACTCTGTTTCTAGGGTGCATGAATGAATATCATCATTATTTCTGGGAAAAGACAAATTAACATAGCAAAGTGAAAGCATCCCCTTTTATAAAAGGTTGATGGTAGAGTACAAATCCAAAATTGTATTTCTATCGCTCGGACAAAAAATAAAACGATACACGTTCATAATACATGCGTAGATATACTTTGTTGCGGAGGTCACAAACTCACAATGCAAACTTCTTTGGAAAGACGCCTTCAAAACGAGGAGACGTATGCTTTCTGCCTCGACTCGCTGTCCCTAGCCCGACCTCTTCTCTTCCACACGAGGAGACGACGCAGCGCACCCAAACGAACAGGAAATTGAACTAGCGGCCCACGAAACTCCGGCGCCCACTTCGCCAGTCGCCACCTCGGAACCCTAGCCGCCCTTCCCCGCCCATGGATATCGCCGGAGCCCGGCGCCGATAGCGAGACGCAAAGGTGTAAGTCCGTTCTTTGACCTTGTTAATCGCTGCTACGGCCGAGGCGTGTGGCGCGGGGGGGGGAGAAGGAGAGGGAAGAAGAGAGTGGGAGGCGGGCGGGGCGCGATGTCGGTGCGGATCAAGGCGGTAGTAGACCGGTTCGTGAAGGAGCTGCAGGAGGCGCTGGACGCGGACATCCAGGACCGCATCATGAAGGAGCAGGAGATGCAGAGCTACATCGAGGAGCGCGAGCGCGAGGTCGCCGAGCGGGAGGCCGCCTGGAAGGCCGAGCTCTCACGCCGCGAGGTAATCACCGCAGATTTTTGTTTAAAACAATTTCCATCTTATCATTGAAACCTCAAACAATCAGTGCAAGCTGCTCCTGCTTGCGTGCTGTACTGGCGCTGATGAGTCAGCCGATGTTGCCCAATGTCGACACATTTTCATTTCTGCAATCAGTGCTTGTAATCTGTGTTAGGCATACCGCCATTGAAATGAAGTGGTTTGGGTTGAGTTGTGGATTCATCAGCAACCACTACAGTATCTTCTTTTTGGGCTGCTTTCCTGGTCTACTGGGTTTCAGTCATTCCGTCTTAAGGAGTTTTCCTGTTAATAAATTGTGTTTTGATAGCTCTCACGTAGTAGATGGAATCATCACAATTTCTAACATGAATTCCGTGTGTTGAGATTTGTGCTCCAAGGCGCAAGCTTCTCTGGTGAGCTTATGTAATGGGGTTGTCAGTTCAGGATTCAGGTTTCATTCATGTGAAACCCAAGAATCAACTGTGCAGCCTTAGCTTGGCAGTATGTTTTGGTGTCAGCAAGGGAGATTGGAAGGACAACTAGTGTTTCGAAGGCAGCAGTGGGAGCCGCTAACAGTTAGGAAGGAATGATTCGCAGGGAAGTTTGGGTTCATGAAATTGAGTGGAGGTTGGGTAATTTGTGGGATGTGCTTGAGTGGTGGCACCAAGGGGAGAGTTGTTGGGTGGGGTTAGCGCTTGGAGTGGGAGAGAGTGTACATGGGTGAGGAGGTCAAATTCATATACCGGGGTGCCAGATCAACCGCTAGATATCCAGATCAGGGTCCCAATGGCCCAAATTCAGAGAGGTGGGGGATACATTTGATTTAGTAATACACATCCAAAATTTGTTTACTCCTTGTCTGTGCTAGCATTTTGCTGGATATATCTTCCTTTGCCATGATTAGTACCGCTAGAGTAAGATATATCTTGCCCTTGTTGCTTCTCTTATGGAAGCTGATTGCACATATTTGACCTTTTCTCCTTACATATTTAGTAGCTATTGTTGCAGTAGTGTAGTTATGTCTTCACTCATGCAGTCATGCTCTGTTATGTACAAGTGCTTATATGTTGTGCTGTAGTTGAATCAATAACTCTGGTTATACGGAAGGCTTAATTTGAAGTATCTGATTTGGGAATGGCTTAGTTGTTCAAACTGTAACATGGTATTTTATAGAGAGAGGAAGTGCTTAGTCACTTGGTACTGCATCATCATCATTAACATCAGTGTTATGACCTGTAGTATTGAAGCTAGAACTGTAAAGCTGGGTCTCTTTTGCCTAATTAGGAGCAAAATTAGTTGAAGCTTGTGTCAGTTCAGTTTTCTTGTAATGTATTGGAGGCTTAGAGCGTGCAGTATGCATTCGAGCAGGATCTTCTTGATAGATGAAAGTCATGTCTCCAATTCATCACCATTAAATGTAATTAGGGACCTGCAACATGATTTATTTCAATTCTGTCATGGGCAGGCTGAGATTGCGCGCGGCAGGAAGCCAGGCTGAAGATCGAAAAGGAGAATTTGGAGAAGGAAAAGAGCGTCCTCATGGGAACAGCCTCTAGCCAAGACAACCAAGACGGAGCCCTTGAGATCACTGTCAGTGGCGAGAAGTACAGATGCCTCCGTTTCTCGAAGGCGAAGAAATGAGAGATGAGCTGGCACTGAACTGGACCAAGTCATGCTCCGTAGTCAGGGCTGGGCGATATATATAGTCACATAGTCTTGCAAAATCCTTATTTTGATTCAGATTGTATTCTTTTTTCCTTGTACAGGAATTCCTGGAATGTAGTACCTTACTAGAATAGCAGATACTTATGCTAAGGCTGTCTTGTTTATAAAAAAACTGGGCAGCTAGAACAGCTGCAGTGGAAGTTAATGATGACTGAAGATTGTTGTCAATTCTGATGTCTTGTTTGCTGATATGTTTACAGGTTAGTGCCCGCTAGACCAGCTCAATGCTAAACTCTAAAATAGTAAAATATGAGATCAGAGTTCGTATAAATGGTCAGTTGCTCTGTAGTGGCCTGGTTGGTGTATCAGATTTTGTCGGCGTTCGAGCTGATTGGATGCTAAGAAGCTGTTGATAGCTTGCATTGGTGCTGTCGGACCCCCAACTTTAAAACCCCCAGAGAACACTTATAAACAAAAGGGGAATTGCCGTTCTGAACAGCTGGTTTGGAACTGGCGCTCGCAATTCAGTTCACCAGACGCAATCGAACAAAGCTTTAACGCAACAACTGGCGATCGCAATTCAGTTCACCAGAAACCAGATGCAATCAAACAGCCTGTGGTTCGTCGTCCCAATCTATTATCTATGCACGTCCTCCGTCTGAGAACTATGCTAGGAAAACAGGTTATTTTTTTGCCGAACTATGCCATTGTCATGGCATCTAGGAAAATGCCAATGCGGTTGTTTCAAAATGCGGTTGATATTATAGTATTTGGTTAAGTAATAACATAACTGTTAGGAATTATGTTGTTGGCAACTTAACAAAACTGTTGTTGGCAACTTAACAAAACTAGGGGAAATGTTCCTATTTGTACTAAGAAAATGCTATATCCACACTCCACTATTATAATAAATAAAATAAAAATACTAATAAAGAGCACAAAAACCTGTCAGCCACTAATTAAGAATGATGAGAGTACAGAGAACAACCCGTAGCAGTGGGTCCATTTGGCAGCTGGAGAGACCAAAGAGGAGGTCCTCGTCCTTCTCCAGCTTCAGGCCCGCCCCCACTGTCCGTCCAGCTCGGCCGAGAACGTTGTGCGAAACAACTCCACGAGATGCCCGCCCGGAAAACCCCAATACACCCCTGGATGGAACACAGCCAACGGTGGCATGGCGATCATGCTGCGCCACGATTATAAAGCCCCAGGGGTGAGCCGCGTCCATCGAACCAAGTCGCCAACCGAGCTCGTCGGCGTGTGCGCACGTCGCGAAGGACGATCAGAAGCTAAGCCCCAGCTCCAGCTCCGGTTGAGCCGCCTCCGCGATGCGAGTCACGTCCTACCAGAGGCTTTCGTCGGAGCGGCCGGAGGGTGGCGCCGCGAGGGCGTGGGCGTGGGCGTCGCTGAGGCGGGCAGCCGCGGGGGTCGCCCGCTGGCTGTACGCCGCGTCCGGAGGTTGTGGGTTGCCGGCGGGAGGGTGACCGGCCGGCCGCTGCGGGCGAAGGCCACGGCGGCGAGGTACGAGTACGACTTGGCCAGCTACGCGCGCAACTTCGACGACGGGGCGTGGATGGCCGAGGAGGGCGTGTCATGGAACGCGCGTTCGTTCGGCGCGTGCAGGCTCGCCGCCGTCCCGTCATAACGAGAGCTTCCCTTCATGTTGCTTCTTTCGAATTAGCGACTGATTACTTGTAATTACGATTGATTATTTATTTATTAAAAATAGTGTGTAGAATTGATTTGTAAGGCGTGCTTTTTCCTCTGTTATCTTGAATGCTTCGTCACACGAATGAATGAAAATACATGGATGAGATTTATGGAATTTCTTAATTTTTTTTTTATTACTGAATTGAATGAAGTTTTGCAAATAGTGTGCTTGTTTTTACACTATGGAGCGGAGCCATTTTGTTAAACTATTTGACAAAATAGTTTCACTTTTCGAGGTCTTTAAAACATGATCTCAAGGTCAAGGATTACATGCAGGATGAGGGGAAGTCGAGAGAAGTCACTGTTGTTTGGTTCCATTCCACTCAAGGCTCTATGAAAGCATGTTTAAGAGGTTTTATGGGTGAAGCAGTCATTTAATTTTACCCATTTCACATAAAACTATTCTAAACATCTTCTGAAGCCGGTGAAAAGGCCATGGTAAATGAAGCCTTATTTATTTGTTTTTTTCAGTGGAGGTTGACGGTCTTTATATGGAAGAAAAAGAAATGGCGCTCGAGCAAAGCAAAAAACCTATTTGTATATGGGCCTTAGCCCCAACTTTATGAAAGCTGGCCTATGGTTTGTCAGCGCTTTTCATGCAGCAGGATAGAACGGGCTTTTATTTGACGTGGCCCATCTGATTCAGGAATTTAAAGGCCCAAACTGCAGCATTTTATTGTCGTGTTCCTCCAACTCCAAACTTTACGTGCTGCTATGCTAAATCAGCGGTAAATAAAAGTGAAAAAAAAAGCGACGCAGTAAAAGGAGAAAACAAACGGTCCGGCAAGCTCGACACCCAAATCCAATCCCAGTTCCACCTCCTCCCCCATTTCAGTCAGTCCCTCCATGACCTCCGCCCCAAATTAAATCCGGCCGCGGCCGCCGCCGTCTCCCCGGCCCCCGTGGTGGCGTGTAACCTCCGCCCCCAATTCCGTCGCCTCCACACTTGAAATCCCCACCACCACCGCACCTCCCCAACCCGGCAAATCCCGAATCCAATAGGCTAACCCTAGCCGCCCATCCGCCCGTCATGAAGGCGTCGATCAAGTTCCGCGACGACGACCGCCCGCTGCTGCGCGCCAAGGTGCCGGTGGGGGTGCTGGGGCTGCCCTTCCTCTCGGGCTTCGCGGCGGGGGAGACGCCAGGACCTCCGCTTCGACCTCTCCACCGCCTTCCCCTCCGGCCCGGCGCTCCGCCTCTCGTACCGCCCCAACGAACCGCTCCAGCCCTTCGCCCTCTCCATCCGCACGGGGCTGGGGCCGCTGGGGTTCCCTATCCACGCCCCCTTCGCCCTCGCTGCCGAATTCAACCTCACATCCTCCAACCCGCCCTCCTTCTCGCTCCTCTTCAAGCCCCGGATCGGGGACTTCGCCGTCGCCAGCTCGGTCCGCTCCCCACCGCCACCGCCGCCCGCATCCACCCCGCCCCCGCTGGCGATCAAGATGGCCGACCTCACAACCAACGGCGACGACCACGACCGCGGAGCGCACGGTAACGGCTTCTCCGTCGCCGGGAATGGGTTCGCGGCGAACGTGGCGGCCGCCGCGGGGACCGGCGGCGGCGGCGTGGGCGCGCTGTTGTCCGGGATGCGGCTCACGACCAGGAGCGTGCTGCCGCTGTGGAGTAAGGCGGGCCTGCGGTTCCAGTGGGGTCTGCGTGTGCCGCCGGAGATCAAGGCCGCGCTGGCAGACGACGGTTATGGGCGCAAGGCTGGGAGCCTCGCCATCAGCAAGCTGCCACTGCTGGTGATGAACAAGATCACCATCGAGCACACACCGGTGCCTTCGCAGTCTGAAATGGACAAAATGAGGAAGAAAGACGCCCCACCAGCAGCCGAGGGCGAGGAGTTCTCACTGATGAAGAGGCAACTGGAGAAGCTGAATGCGGAGAGCACAATGCTGCGTCGTTCAGTCGAGGACTTGCGTGCTGAGATTAAAGCCGGCAAAGGCGATGGTTGCAAGGTGCCAGTAGCAGTGCCACCTCCACAGCATTCATTGGTGTCGAAACCAGATCGCCATTTCCACAGCAGTGCGAAGGAATTGGTCGACAGTGTGATGAAACCGCCTCCAATGAAGCAAGTGAGGAGCTGAAGAAGGCGCCGAGGCCCGGGCGGAAGTAAGAAAAGCACCTAGCTGGGGCTTGCTGACATTGCAAGCCCTACATTGCAAGCCTTCCTATAATATGACACGGCTCCTGCTGGCGGTGTCAAGTTTTGTGCTTATTAATAATACTTCCTCGCTGGAGAAGATTGGTAAGGGCAGTTTGCATCCCTCGCTGGAGGCAAGTGAGGTTGCCATTTGCCATAGGTGATGTAGTAGTGTTGCCTCAATTCTATTTCCATTGCTTGTGTTAGGACGTCCTGTTCTGTATAAATTCGCATCTTTGTTCTAAAATGGATCAAGGATTAGTTTTTTCAGCAGCCCCACGTTGAAGGATGTGGCATTAATCTCTGTGAAATTTGGGTATGTGCAATTGTTCATTTGAACCAAGCGTTGTTGATGCTCCCAAGTTGCCTATTTCTTCAAGCGGCTTGGTTGATAAAGTAGAAACCACGGCTTCTGAAATGTGGAACTGCGAAAATAATGGTCTGGCATGGCCAGGCAGCCAGACATGCTCCTTGAATTGTTTCAGTGATATCCTTTCGAAACTCCTATGTTAATTGAGGGCAATCATGGCGACGATCGATGTTAGCTTGGGCACAAACACCGCCCGATCGAGCTGATTCGTCAGTCAATTAAAACAGCCAACACTCCCCTCGCCCCACCAGATCAATTAAGCCCCAGAAGATAGGCCGCGAACTAGGGCCTGATTGTTTATTCTTTAGCGTGGATCGTGTTTGTGTCACACACAAGCTATCTAAAAACTCTGAGACTAATTTTAAAAAGCCGTTTGCTTTTCAAATAAGTAGGCAGTTCTTTAAACTTGCTTATAAAAATGATATTTTGCATTTCATTTGCAAAAGCGGCCTGAAATTTACAAAACTTCCAGGACAAACTCGCAACTTACCAGGATTTACCTTCGGGATCAAGCTACTCCCATTGATTCAATCTTTGGATGCTCTATGGGGCTTGGCTTTGCTCCATCAGACCATCATCAGTATTTGAGCTCCAGTTTGTTCTGTTGCGTAGTGCAGTCGTGCACCTTGTGCTTTGCCGCACACGTACTAGTGGTAGGCTGGTGGTAGCTGGCCACTGACCAGGGGCAACACGGTCATTGCACAAGAAATAGCCACGGTGGGGGCCCACTTTGAATTTTTCTTACAGAAAAGCCCCTGGGTAAATGAGAAATCGACGCAGGCGCCAGGGTGCGCGCGGGGCTCGGCTGAATGGCTGATTGCCATGACCACCACCATGCCATCTTCTTTACCGATAAAAATCAAACCGGGCCGAGGAAGAAAAAAGCGACGGGGAAAGCAACGGAGGCAAGGGCAACGGCCAGGGCGGGGCGGGCCGGGGCGGGGCTGAGACCACACCTCCACTGCCTCACGGGCGAGAGAACGCAGGAACGATGGCGGACGGGTCGGACGGCACCGACGTGTCGCCGGAGTCGGAGGCGACGGGGACGGCGGTAGCCGTGAAGGGCGGGGAGATCTGGGGAACGCTGGAGGAGCTGCTCCTGGCGTGCGCCGTGTCCCGGCACGGCACGGCGAGCTGGGACTCGGTGGCCATGGAGGTGCAGACACGGAGCCCCGTGGCGGCCCGGCCGGGCCTCACGCCGCACAGCTGCCGCCTCCGCTTCCGCCACCTCCACCGCCGCTTCTCCACCGTCGGCAGCGGCGGGGAGGAGCAGGCCGAGGCCGAGGCCGAGGAGGACCCCGACGCCTCAGCTGCCGAGGGGTGGGTGGACGAGCTCCGGCGGCTGCGCGTCGCCGAGCTCCGCCGCGACGTCGAGCGATGCGATCTCTCCATCGGGTATGTATGGAATCCGGACGGAAAGAGAAAAATCCAAACAAGAAAAACTACCTTTTGAAAACCCTCGCCCGTTTTCCTTACCGTCTGATGGCGATCGCTCGGTGGGGATTTTATTTTAATGATGAATACCAAATCGAATTTTTTTATTCGCGCAGGACGCTGCAGTCGAAAGTGAAACGGCTGAGAGAGGAGCGGGGAGCGGAGCGTCTCCGGCGAGGCGAAGCCGGACGAGGTGAGCGTCAACGACCGGCTGTCCAGCGAGGAGCCCGGGCGGTCGTGCAGGAGTCCAACTCCACAGATCTGAAGCCCCCCAAGCACCCCGGCCACCAGGAGGGCGGCGGCGGCGCCAAGGAGGAGGAGGTCGCGAAGCAGGAGGCGTCCGTTGGGTCGGCGGCCGCTTCCAAGGAGAGCAGCGACGTGCGGAGCTCGGCGAGCCTGTGCCGCCGACGCGGAAGCGGAAGCGGGAAGGCTGATGAGGAGGAGGAGGCGGCGTCCGCGCCCCGCCCGCCTCCCCGCCCGGTCCCTCCGCTCGCCGCCCTGCTCGACGCGGTCTCCGCCAAGCTCGGTTCCGTGCTGCAGCGGCTACGCGAGCACGACAGCGAGGTAGGTGCCCGTGCCCCGCCCCCGGTAATTACCACCCTGCTCGTCTTTTTCACCCTTGGATGTTTTCGGGTTAAAAATTATTAGCAAGCTGTGAAAGGGTAACATGAATTTTTCCAAAATGCTGGTAACATGTCAGGGTTGGGGTCCCACTCCCACCCTGGTAACCTGGTGGGTGTGGAAAATTTTGGATAAGATTTTGTAGCGTGCATGTAGGCATCGGTGACCTGTGATTAGAAGCCCTAATCCGTGAGCTACCTGATTTGCGAAATGGCATACAGATACAGTACGCCTCGGCGAGTAGGATGACTTCAGGTTGCACATGCAGTGGACCAGTAGCGCCGTTTGGGAACAAGCGCGTGCAAACGCTTCAAAATTTTCTGTTTCGTACAATAATAAGCATATGACGTTTTAATTTCTTACTTGTTTCAAACGTGTTTTAATAAAACATGGCTAATCTGATCGCTTGAAAATTCAATTTCTTGGTGATGAAAGACATGTTGCCATCTTTTTGCTCGGTGCATTCTAGCACAACCAAGTTGGATGCAGTGTTGCAATCAATCATATGTGGCCGGAGGCCCGGGTGCCGTGTAGCTAGACGCCTCGAGGATGCTGGCGGATTTTTTCCGTCCCTTTATTTTCTATTTTCTTTTCCATTTATTTACTACTACCAGTACCATTTTTATTTATTTATGTCATGTCATGGTCAATCCGATCCAATTGCAGGAGTCTGCCGCGTACCGGAGCACGATCAGGCGCCACGTGGACCTGGAGAGCGTGCGGCGGCGGCTGGACGCGTCGGCGGGCTCGCGCGCCGACGACGAGCACTCCTCCGCGCACGAGCTCTACCGCGATCTGCTGCTGCTCTGCACGAACGCCGTGGTCTTCTTCCCGCGCGGCACCCCCGAGCACGCCGCGGCCGTCGAGGCCCGCGCGCTCGTCACCGGGCAAGCGTCGGCGGCGCTCCACGCGCCGAAGCAGGAGCACGTGGCTGTGGCGGCGCCGGCGCCGGCACCAGCTGGCGCCGACATCGTCGGTTCGCTGATCGAGAAGGGAAGCCGCTGATCGTGTGCCGCAAGCGGAGCTCCATCGCCAAGGCCGCGGCGGCGTCCGCGAGGAAGGAGGAGAGCACGACCAGGGGTGAGCCGCGGCGGCGGCGGCGGCGGCGGAAGAGAGCGAGGACGAGAAGAAATCCGTGGCTGCTGCGGCGACCAAGGACAAGGCGTGGGGGTGAGGACGAAGAAGAGCCGCGGTGGGAAGACCTCGGCAGGTCCAGGCCGGAATCTGGCGAAGGCGGCGGGCGATGCCGACGGGCCGAGAAAGGGCGGCGGAGCCGGAGCCGGAGCCGGTGCCGGCGCCGGCGCTGGCGAGCTCGCCAAGAAGCGGAAGGACTTCCTGAAGCGCCTGAACCAGTCGCCCCCAGGAAGCGCGGGTCGGGGGCTCAGCTGGGGACGACGCGGAAGCGGTCGGCGGCGATGGAGCAGCAGACGACTACCCGGAAGAGAGGGACCGGCCGGAAGGAGGGCACCGGGCGCGGTGGATCCAGGAGGGGGCGGCAAGGCTGCCGGGACCAAGAGAGGCGTCGGGCGGCCGCAGAAACGAGGCCCGGGACCAGCCACGCCGCCACCGTCCAAGAGGGCCAAGACGAACAACAGCAGGTCGGAGAAGTCGTCGGGAACGGGAAAACGCGGCGGGAGAAGGGCGGTAGGATGACGATGACGGTAGAAGACTCATAAGCGGCGGTAGTCGGTAGCATCTAGCGACCGAAGTAAATCACGTATCAGTTCCAGTTTCATCAGTTGTGTAAATCACGTAGGGTTGTGGTAGGGAAGGAGACGAGCTGACATGCTGTTTGTGCGACTGACAGATCTTGTGTTTTTTTTTTTTTTTTTTAACTGATAGCTTTTTGGTCGTGCAATAATCGAAGGGTGCTGAACTTGCGAAAACTTTTTTTTTATGTTCCTCAGTATCCTTTTGCCTCGATGATGTTCCTCTACCTCGTATCATTCTATTTTCATTGTACAAGAAGAATGAAAAAAAAAAAAAATCCAGGTTCACAGTTATAACCGACCTTCTTATATACTCCGTACGTACAAGTGCTCCGTTCTGAATTATAACACTCCCCTTGTTCCAACACAAATTCCAAATTGTTGTGGAACTTAAAACTTTTTTTTCCTCCCAACACACATGGATACTTAAAACTATTTCTTCCTCCAACACATGGATTAAAGTGGGCACAGATGGATTAAAAGTGGACACAGGTGCATCCAGACCTTACTTACATAGACTAAGGTAAATACGAGTCCCTCCATTCAGTTTCACATTCCAAGTCGTTCCAACTTTTCCAATTTAGATAGTAAAATGCTATAATACTCCATCCGTTCTAAATTAAATTATGATTCAATCTGGCTTTATCAGATACATGCTAAAAACTATGTATCTTAACAGTGTATATCTATATCTAAATAACAGTAAAAAATTATATATCTAGAAAAGGCATAACACCTCCAAATTTGTAATGAAGCAACAATCACGATGAATATTTCTTTTTATAAAGAAAAAAACGGACATGCGTCCATATCTGGGCACGGTGAGACAGGCTACTCCAGCAGCATACAAGAAAAGCCTGCACAACAAAGTCCAGACCAGCAGCATAGATGAAAAACGTGCACAACAGTGAGTCAAAAAAAAACGTGCACAACAGTCCTTTTTTTTTACATTAGAGTACAAGAACAGCCAAGTTGGATATTTTATGCTAGAGTTATACATCTACCTGTACTGAATCAGGAATGCTAAGCAATCCATGCTAATGATCAACTAGAACATTCAAGTTACTTCTAATTTGCTACAAGGGAAACACCATGAAATGGCGCTTAAACAGTTCTTTAACATTTGCATATCCCTGCCCCTCGCTCAATTGTGTAGCCAAAAAATTCCCATTCAGGCGTCAGCAGTTTCCAGGACACCGTTTTCTGGCATGTCAGTTTTACCACAATGCGGTTTCTCTGCTCTGTGGTCAAGGTGGTGGTACACAAATGCATGTTAAACTTCCAATGCCAACAACATGCCAGACTAAGTAGCAATGCCGTTCCTTTCCCCAGCAGAACCAATTTGGCCTTCCATGGCCATATCTTCTGTAACACAAAAATCAGTCAGGGAAATTTACGAAACATGGATACACCATGTAAGATGCATCACCTAACGAATGTACAGTACTGATGCCCATTTAACAAGCATCCAGGAAGACTTCAATATACCGCCAGTTAAAACTACAATACCTCAAAGGTTCGGCCCAAGATCCTATTCTATACTAAACCATTATAGCAAATACTACACTGTTCCAAATTTGTCAATCTAGTTTTCCCTGATTCAACCTTATCTTTGTCTTGAAAGTGTATAGATCCACCATCAAAGTATGTCTTGAAAGTACATTTATTTGGTATTGATGTTAATATTTTCTCCAGTAAGAGCAAACTACAGAGGTGGTCCCCAAACTAATGTCACTCTCATTTAGGTCCCGAAACTACGAAATTGTCGTCCAGGTCACCGGAAGAGGTTCATAGCCTTTGCTAATTCTTGACCTCCTTGTGGTTCGCCTCCCATCTTGTCATGGCAACCAGCATCTTGATACCACCTGCTGTGACGGGCAGATAGTGTTGCCACACATGCTTTCTCTTAGAAAAGCATCTGCACGACGACCCTATGTGGCAGCAACTCATTCTGAGCAGCATGCATGGACACCGTCTCAGTCAGTTTCCCATAGTAGAGAACCCTGCATAGCTCATTCCAGCGGTGTGCATGGATGTCGGTTGTTCTGGCATTCATGGTGAACATTTCAACACTATCCTTGGTTGAACTGAACTACTAATGTCTGTTAGCTCCACTAGGTGTCATCTTGATAATGCTCAGTAGCCACCAATGTGTGCAGGTCTCAAGCGTGTCCCCCTTACAGCGGTGAAGGAGATATGTAGATGCTTTGGACCAGGATTTGAGTACTTACAGATTAGGGACCTAGATTTGCAATTTCATAGTTTCGGTACCTTTGTGAGAACCATGCGTAGTTTAGGGACCGACCGTGTAAATATAAGCTCGGAGCAACATGTCGATTCCAAGCTAGAGCACCACATTAGCTAACTTGCTACCATATGGCTGCTTTGGATCAGAGTTGGGGTACTCAAATAGTTTAGGGACCTCGATCTACATTTTAGTTCGGGGACCTGGATGAGGATGACATAATAGTTTACAGACTGGCGGTGTAATGTACTCTAAATTGGATCGAAGTTAGAAAAGTACAAAATAGAAAAAAGCTAAAACATCTAACTTTTCGAATGGAGAGAGTAATATCTTTCTGTACAGTATTATCTCACCCTCAATGATGTAGAACTGGCCAGGAACTTACCACTATCGCTATCCGATGCTTCATCAAGTCTGGCGATTGCATCAAGTAGTGACTGCTCCTGATCCTAAAAGAACCAAGTGTTTTGCCTCGTGACTCAACGAAGGGAAAGAAAATATGATAACGAACTTTTTCAATCACAGAGCATTTCAAATGAAAAGAACATTTGAACAGAAGAATTAACTCACTTTCAGCAGTTTCCTTGCCTTCTCGATTTCAGGCATATTTGGATTGGACAATACCCTCTCCACCTGTGTTGGAAACATACAACCATGAGACAAAATCATATCTGACTAGCTTTTTTATGTCTGACCATTGATTGAAATTTACCTCCGTAACAACACTTTCAGTATTTGGTATGTCAACATGATCAAAATTCCTACTGATGCCATTTTGGGGTGGACCATAGTCCTTTATAGGCTCATTTATTGATAACCTGCCTCTTCCCCTGATTGAACCTGTCATAGCACCATTGTTGGTTGGGTGCCTCTTCAACATAGGGCCAGAAGGGCCCCAGCCATCACGATTTGAAAGATGTCCATCAAATTCCCATCTTATATCTTCAGGTGCCATCTGTTTAAGGAGCGTTTATCAATCTTCAACTGAATAATTAATGGCAATGTGGCAATCAGCCAGGCTAATTCAGCAGGCAAATTTTAATTCACCTACAGATCAAATATGTTAATTCAACACATATCCATACTCTAGATCATACAAGCAAGTAAATTTCAGCTCCAGCAGATCAGTAATAAGAGTATAATATCTAGGCTACCGCACCACTGCAAAAATATAATCTTGTTAAGGCAAGTGCTGCAACGACATATCTTTTACACTTGAGTACTTGACATCTTAAGCTTATTGGAGCACAGGAGGAGATAGTATCTTGTAGGCATCAATCAACAGAGACTAGCACAAGTAACACACAAAAATCAATTATTCATAGCCAATGATAGAGGAAGCAAAATAAAAAAGTAAGCACTTAGACGGCGCACAATGGAAGAACACGACTTAATACAGAGAAAAGGAAAGAAAGGGATAAATAGAAAATGGTACAAGCATTGCAAGGTAGCGCTTACATCAGAAAGCCTAACCGATTCCCAAGTCTCGGCTTGCGTGCCCATGTCATAGACGAGTGCATGCTCACCCTAAAGAGATCATGAAAGAAGTTTACTGGGCACTGATGCATATCTTCATCAAGGAGCAAACAATAGCAAAAATTGAAACCAACCGTCACAGGGTTATATTGTGTTATGGTGGCCTCATAGAAGTTGTTGTCTTCTGGCCACCTTGTATAAACTTTATGGTTTATTAATGAACTTGATCCACAGATGGCAGCGCCAAAGGAATGGGCTGTACAAATTCAGAAGCCATTATAAAATTGTTCTCAGGCTGTTTTAAAAAAGATCGCAGGATGCGGGAAAATATTATGCATAATATTCTGAATATACCGTCTTCGCCTTCTTTCCTCTTGCCGACAAAGGACCCCATTTTGCAGATGGAACTGAGTGGGAGGGCATCATAGGGGACTGGAGGCCTGCAGATTGTGAAGGAATCGAATGAGACGCCCTTTGCCTCTTGGTAGTGGGCCCAGGTTCTGCATCATATAAAACCCTGTTGCCACGATGCAGACCACTTGGGGTTCCACCTGCCTGTCTTAACTCCCTGCAGATATTTTTCGTAAAGGCAATTAACAAAGGATGATATATTTGATGGTGAAGTAAAACACATACATACATAAATGCTTGCTTTATAGAAATACCTCATTCGACGGATGGTCCCATCTTCATTGACTTTATTTAATAGTTCCCTATGCTCCTCATCAGAAACCCTCAGTTCTTTCCTGAGTTCAGTAATCAAACTCTCTTTTTCCTGTACAGAAGAACATCTACCTTATTCTTAGCACAAAACAGTAGGCCAAGATATGACTACTGAAACTGACGGCGCAAGTTTAAATTTGGTTGTATACCCAGGATATTGCATCAGATTGCACTTTAAATGCTCTAAGAACACCAGTATATGCATCTTGCTCAACCCGATGTATTTCACTCTCCAAATCATTATTTGCCCTCATGTAAGGAAATGCCCCAGCAGATGCTCGGCCATTCCCACTGAAAGACCGTCCTCTTAGTCCTCTATTTTGTGTTGGCGGAAGATCGTCATCAGTCCCTACAACAAAGGGAGAGGAATCAATACTGTAGTATATGAAATGCACAGCTTGACAGCAAGTGATAAGGTATACACATGGAATATGTAATCAATCCTATGACTGCAACGCCAACTATACTTGTAGCTCGAATTTACAATTTGGTACCTTGTGGGCCAGAAGCTCAGAACTAGTCAGTAGTCAGGGAAGATGAGTGACATGGTATTATGAATCCAAAGCCGGGGATACCATAAGTGTAAGCTGTAAAGTAGAAAATCTTTCCGGACATGTCCAACTCACCAAGTAAAACTACTACTCCCTCCATTCCAAATTATAAGATGTTTAGGCTTTTCGAAATACATTGCTTTTACTATGTATCTAGACATAGTGTATATCTAAGTGCATAGCAAAAGTTATGTACCTAGAAAACACAAAATGTCAATGGAGGAAGCACTGGTATTGAGTTTCCATAGCTGATACTTTGGTTTTTGCATATTTTTTTAGGTATCAAAATAAAAGACACCCATCGTAATGTATCCGTGTGGAAAGGGTAAATGGGTAATCTATTCCTTAACAAAAAAAAATGGAGATTACATATAATTCTTACTCTCAAACTTTTTGTTTATACAGTTGTGATATTCTTTGTTTCCATCTTTGTCTTGGGATTGGGACTCTTATATCTATAAGATAGTGTTTTGTTAGGATAAGGAAACGCAAACGCGAAGGAATGGAATAAACAGCTTAAAATGTAAATAAGGTAAGAAATTACTTAATTTGTTCGGATACGCCGTAACGTTAACATGAAGCTAATAGGGCCAGACTTTACTTGTGTCTTACCGTTTAGTTTTTCCTTCACTCGACTCGACTCGACGATTGCGTGACCACGTCAGCAAACACAGTAGACCCACTATCTGAGGCTAAAGGAGACAGCATTCAGTATCGAATGCTGTCACGGTGGGGAGTGTTATCGCTTTTGTGAAGTCCCGTATCCACAAACGTCATTCAATGGCATCTATTGCCCTCCGTAAATAAGTAATGTTGCAATTACCCGAACCAAGCACTACCTAATATCTAATGACCCAGGAGGCCAAGACTTAATCCTTGGTGTCAGGAGTAGAAGTCCAAAGTTTTGGGAAAAAGACAGTTTCAGCAAGATATCCAATGGGCTATCTTTATAACGCCGCAACTTAAATCTTCTGCTATACATTTACATCACTTAGTGGCAACATATCAATTTCACGAAACAAGGCATCATACAGTCAAGCTGAAATACAAATTGACCCAACAGAATGGGAATCCTTAACCAGGAAAAAAAGAAAATCCTATCAGGCTTAAAATTGGTCGATTCGGGCAAACTCACCGCTGCTATCGTAGGGGTTGTATCCCGCCGCCTTCATAACCCCGCCGAAAAAAAACGCGAGAGACGAGCCGCCGAAACCCGCAGCGCTTCCGCCGAATCCGGACACCGGCGCGTCTGAGTTCAAGTCAAGGACATGGGTGTACACATGTACGTACACCCAATAATTTTTGGGCAGAAATCGTAGTTAGAGGCTTGTAATTAGATCAGATCCGAATACAAATAGCCAAACAGCTTAAATTAGGGTTCGGGCACCCGGTCTCGCCTGCAGGAGGGAAAGATAAAGTCGGCATACCTGGTGGGCGCTCGTCGCCGGTGAAGGGCCCCACGAATACCTAGCAAAGAGACCGACGAGGACCCGGGTAGCTGAGGGCGTGGCGCCGGCGGAGGCGGTCGCCCAGCTTGCACCACAGGGAGAGGGGGAGAGAGAGGGAGCCCGCGTGGGGTCGAACGGGAGAAGAAAAGGAAGGGGTGACGGGGAGATGTTTTATTTGTAGCCGCCGGATTGGCCGTAAGGCGCGTCGGCCGTCGGGTTCCTTTCACGAGAAAATACCTCAGCTTCGTAAAAAAAATTCAAAAACAAAAGGTCTCATAGGTTAAATTAAAGTCCTTCTACCTCTACCTTCGTAAAATGTCCTCCTACTGTAAAAGATGTTCCATTGGAACCACTAACTTAACAGAAATACTCCCTCCATGCTAGAAATAGAAGTCGTTTTTAGAGACAATAACACTGTCTCCAAAGATAACTTTTGACTTCATATTTTTATAAAAATATTCATCACAAAGTGATATATTTATACTTTTATGAAAGTATTTTTCAAGACAAATCTATTCATATGGTTTTCACATTTCCAAACTTAACAACTTAAAAGTTATTCATAATTTATGTTTTCGATGTTTTACCCAAACCTTGTCCAAAAACGACTTCTATTTCCCATACGGAGGGAGTATTTTATTATTTATAGATTATTGACTTGTATAGAGAGAAGGAAATTATAAAATTAGAATAATAGAGCTACTCTACAACCTAAAATATGAATTTTAAAATAATGGAAATAGAATATTTTAGCTTCATCTTCGGACCATTTATTTCAAATTAACATTAAAACCATGAGTGTTTTTTCCTTTCTTCATCTCTTCGACTAGTGACAAGCGGACTTAAGTCTTTCTTGCACATTTCCTATTACTGGGTAGGATCCCACCAAATACCGTTGAATTTGTGCCCATCCAACGTCCTAGATTAATTCAAAGATTCATAAAAAAGGTGACAAAAGTCTAACATGATTGGCCAAGACTCTGACACTACCATTGGATTTTATGATCATCTAATGGCCTCGGCTAATTCACAAAGTCTGTAACAAAATACAATAAAGTCCAATGGGCTCCTATAACGACCCAACTTTCATTTGTCAGGTTATGCATTTCATCACAAGCATGTGCATGCTAGAAACACTATTTACAAACATTATGTTAAGTACCAAACCTAACACTCATGTGGACTAACAGGTGATCCAGTTATGGTTGTCGGATGATGACACATCAACGAGCAATCTGTTAAATGGTCTGATTGGGGACATCAAACACTTTGTTAGTCCATGCAAATGGAGAGTAAGCATGGAAGAGCTCTTTTCTCCTATCATGGTGGGGGAGAGAAAGGAAAGAGGAGGAAAAAAACCTTCACCAACAAGCATCTACTCTCACCTAGGGTCGCTGGCTTGTGCTTTTGAAACGGCGAGTTCTACCCTAATGTCATAATTTTCTCCAACTAACTTCATCGCAGTTCCAATTTATCAAACAAAGTAACCTTGTCGGGGGGATAGTGTATAATTATTAGAAAATAATAAATAAGTTCCCTAAAGTTGAACAAATAAATCACTGAATAATATTAAGCCGAAACTTAGACTTTATTCTTCTGTTTTGTTATCAACCAAAAAAATTGTGCCGCTCAGAAATTTAAAATTAAAACCTGATTTTTTTTTTTTTTTCTTTTATGGGCCAAGACAGCCTCCCGAGACGAGCCTGATTTGGGCTTCCCCTTCAATACTGTGCACCGCCCTGCCTTCGATCACAACAATCTGGGCCCGGGCTGCCTTTTCTTATGCGGCCGCACGGCCTGCTTCCCATCCCCAGCCGAAATGAATCCGATGGCCATGATCTCACCCATGTTACTCGTACTGAGTCCCGGCCAGTTTCGACAATCATTTGATTCAGTTTCAGTTATTGCTGGCTGCGAAGACCAGAAGCAGAGCGCGCAGAAGTTTTTCAACTGTCGACTTGTACCCCTGCAACTGACCCTGATCGGCGAACTAACGAACCTGTACTCGAGAAGCGTGCTCACTGCTCAGGCATCTTTGTGGAGCCATGCACGGCTCGAGCAGTTTTCATGGCCGGTACGATCCTGATGCGAAATCACGCCCCATGCTGCCATGCATGCCAGCTGCTCTGCTCCCATCCTTGTTCGTCGCTTTAGTTGCAGCTATTTGAAGCGCACCACAGATTGAGCAATGGCGGCCAGAGCAAGGGCGATCACGGCAATGTCGTCGAGCACACCGCTGATCTCCTCCTCCATGTCGCTCGCCCTGCTGCTGCTTCTCTTCTCAGCTTGTTATCACACCGCCCCTCCACCGCCGCGGACTGCGACCCCGCGGACCGCGCCGCGCTGCTGCGTGTCAAGGCGGAGCTCGGCGACCCGGCCCGGCTCTCCTCGTGGCTGCCGTCCACCAACTGCTGCGCGTGGGAGCCCGCCGTGTTCTGCGACGCGGCGGGCCGCGTCACGGGGCTGGCGCTCTACTCCCTCCCCGACGTCTCGGCGCGCGCGTGCCGCCGGCGCTCGGCGACCTCGCCGCGCTCGAGATCCTCCAGGTGGACTCCGTCCCTGGCCTGTCCGGCCCCGTCCCGGCCTCCTTCGCCAACCTCACGCGCCTCCTCGACCTCGACATCAACGGCACCTCCATCTCCGGGCCCGTCCCGGGCGGCCTCCTCGCCGGCGCCGTCGGCCTGCGGACGCTCGTCATCGCCAACAGCAAGCTCGCCGGGCCCATCCCGGCGTCCCTGGCGGCGCTGCCCGGCCTCCGGTACCTGGACCTCAGCGGCAACATGCTCAGCGGCGCCATCCCGCCGGGCCTGCTGCGCGGCGGCTACAGGACGTTCCTGATCCTCTCCAACAACCGGCTCACGGGGAGATACCCGGCGACTACGGCGACGGCGACGTCGACACCATCGACCTCTCCCGGAACCAGCTCACCGGCGACCCCTCGCCGTTCCTGTTCGGCATCACCAAGCCGGCGGCCAAGATCGACCTGTCGTGGAACCAGCTCGAGTTCGACCTGACGGAGGTCAGCTTCCCGCACCACCTCAGGTTCCTGGACCTCAGCCACAACAGGGTCAGGGGCAGAGTGGCCAAGTCGCTCATGGACGTGAGGCTGGACCACTTCGACGTCAGCTATAACGAGCTCTGCGGCGAGGTCCCGGCGGGAAGGTTCATGTCCTTGCACGGGGCAGAATGCTACGCGCACAACGAGTGCCTGTGCGGCACGCCGCTCCCTCCCTGCAATGCAACCGGATAGTTCGTGGTTCACTGGTGAATCAGGCTAATGCATGCAATGATCACCGGTGTCATCTTGTGAGAACGAGTTTACCAGAACAGCGAATCAGTTGGTCGGATCTTTCACGCTCGCCGTTGGCTTTGGTCTCGGATAATCTTTATTTTTTTTGTCCTGATATGCACTTGTTTCAGTTAAGTTAGCTGTAACATAGAGCAAGTGCATTTTCCTGAATGAGGAGTACCGGAGCACATCTTTTAGATTGAATGGTAACGTGCATTTGCAGTTTGGCTCTCAGTAAAATTTCTGCATTAACTTGCTTCTTATCATGGTTGAAAGAAGCTAACACAAAAGCAGGACCAACAACTCCAGCATAGATTCTGAAGGATGGGATTTGAGAAATTTAAATTAAAATGTCTATAATATCATACCTGTCTAGCATGTGGGGAGGCAAAAAAAAAAAAAAAAAAGTGAAGGGCATAATCGTGTTTTCAAATCTAGAAGCTGAAAGAAGCTAAGCTGCACCAGCTTGTGAGTTATGAGTGTGTTTGGTTGTGTGTCTATGATAAAATTGGTTAGAAAAATAACCCAGGCCGGCCATGTCAATGCAATCTAGTGGTGTTTGATTATCATGTAATACCTAAGCCTGTATTGGCTAGTTCTTGTTTGATTGTCTGGATTTACTTGGTATTATGACCTTTTCTTTGCTATGGTGATCTTACCTCCATCACCTTCGTCTTCCCTGTTCATCATCATCGAAAACAAGTTCAGACAAATCGGCTTGCATGCTACAGACAAATGCAGCAGCAAGTTCCACTGATCTTTGGCTGCAGAGCAGCAGTAAAAACACGAAAACAAAAACCAATGTGAAGAAGTAAATCGGCACTCAAAATCAATCCATTGGAACAGCAGCTGAACAAGCTAAACGATATTGAACAACCCAGAATACTCGTCAATCCGGTTCTCGTTTCATCCGTGCACAAAATCCAACATCAGAACAACCTACTCCATCCGTCCATAAAAAACGCAACTAAATGACTTTCAAACACCGCGTTTGACCATTCGTCTTATTCAAATTTTTTATATAAATATCATGTATCTTGTTATGGATTATTTTATCACTTGAGATACTTTAATAATAATTTATTTATTTTATTATATATATATTAAATAAGACGAATGGTCAACAAAGACAGTTTTTAAAAGTCCTACAATTGCGTTTTTTCTGTGGACGGAAGGAGTAGATCGAAACTTGAGAGATTTCTAAAAGGTGACAGACATGAGGACGGAGGAGAAGATATGGGGCGCTGGCCTGCATCACGTGCGCCGCCGCGGACTCCATCTTCTTCCCCAGCGCTGCAGATTCCATCTTCTTCCCGGGGACATGGAGGAAACAACGAGTTCAACCATGAGGCACTTGTCTTGCCGACACAGCAGCAACGCGACCCATCAACGCTTGCGGCAAGGGATGGCTCAACAGTCAAGATAGGCAGCCAAAGATGTGGAGCGAGCAGCCGAAGATGCAAAGACCGCCGCCGAAGATGCGGGGATGGGGAGCACCATCGGAGGCATCGCGGCATAGAGCGAGAGGGGTGACGGAATTCTCGTGGGAAGGCACTGGCACCTAGCACAAGCCAGGTTTAGTGGAAACGGTCGCCCCTCTCGTTGCTAGGAAGCCTGGCCTAGGGGTACCTAAACCTGGGTACAGTCAAGAAACAGGCAACCAAACAAACTTCGGGTGTCCTAAGGAAGCCTGGCTGGGCCGCTGGGGGCAAAGCCACCCAACCAATCACTCACTATGAAATCTGAAGCTCTCTGAATTCTAGAATGTGTCCAAAAGCGCTGGGCCTCTTATGATCCTTAGCTAAATTTTTGAAGCTAGCTTAGCCAAGCTAATAGAAACCAAACAATGCCCAAAGAGCAACGTCTAACCAGCCCACGAGATAGAACTTTCTGCAGTATACAAAACTGCCCATAGGTCAGAGTTTTGTAGTGAAGTATTGGCCTCTTATGAAAAGAATAGCAAACGTGTTTGTATGTTGGACGGGATCTATACAATTTGCTGTGTGGTACTCATACCAATAAATTAAGTAGCTATTTTTATTGAATTTTATCAGAATTGGCCTAACTTTAAATTAAATAAGTAAATCTCAAAGCCCATTATAAATACAAGTGCAATAAAGAATTAATCTCGCATGAGAAATTGATAAGTGAATTAAGATCTTTATAAGATCTCTTATCGCATGGGGTTTATGTGGCAAGACCATAATATGAGTAAAGATCTTAAAGCTCTGAGCTCTAGATTCAAAACGAGAAGAATTTGAGTAAGAGATGACGGATGGAGGCGAGAGTGGACGGCTATTGTGTCACTATGCACACAGAAGACGAGCTACGCCATAATACTAGTATAATGCCCGTGCTAACGCTTACGGTGACTTCTAGGAAAAATAAATTCTAAAACTAAAATAAATCATATAAAACTAAAAGATTCAGTATTTTTAATGAAAAATACAAATCAATAGAATCAAAGGAGCACCAATTTGTAAAGTAATCATGTGGCTCCTATCCACCGAGAAGGATTCCAAGAAGCATCAATTTGTAAGAATATTGCCCATGTTAACGCTACGGCGTCTAGAAAAACATATTAAACAACCAAAAGATATATCATATGTCATTTTCATTGCTCACATTCATAAGATCTATCGTCTCACCTTGCATGTTTGGTCAAGGTATAGATTGAGATGCAATAGGAAACAAGAGTAACGACGATATATGTACTTCAATATTAGTATTCAAAAGAAAGGCCAGATATCACTTGCATATGACAAAATTCAGCTATTAAAAAAAGTCGTTAGAGTCATAAAAAATAATAGAAGCTTCGCTTGTAGGAAAATCTCTTGTAGGAATTGGTTTTCCATTCAGTTTCAGCCGCCTGCACACGTCCAAAATCAGTTTCAGACACTTGCACACGTCCAATATTTGTCAGCATACAATACATTGCTACTGATCAAATATTCAGACAATTGGATTATTGTTCATTTGCTCTAGAAATTCAATCTCTGTGTACTAAAAACAGAGGGTATCAACTGAAAATAAAAGCTTATTTTATTCTACAAACACTTCTGAATCAGATTATCAGTAATTAGATACTCAGCCAGGTAAGATCAGACACTTGATATTAGCCTTAGTTAAAAAAAAAAAAATGTATCAATCCAGCTACCATCATGACCATCAGTACAGAGTTATAGAACAAGTCACTAACTTACCCTCTCCTCCCAAGATCCATAGCATTGCCCATGGTATGAACATCTACATCTTCTGAAAGCAACAAACAAGAGTGGATTGAATTGAAGTAGAACAATGTTGCAAGTTTCACCAAACTACCTGCGACAACTCCCTGGATGATAAAGAGCAAGATTTAAGGGCTAACTGAATTTAATATTTTCAACACTGTTGGGTTGACAGAACAAATTGTTGTATCAAAGAAAGAAAACAATTTCATGATATAAGGGCTAACTGAATTTGCCTCTTGACTCAGCATCATCCAGGACAAGTTTGCTCGTGTCTTTTATGGTTCAGCATGATAGAAAAAAAAAATTAAATAATACATTAACAATTCTGAACTCACATATCCAATTATTTTTTGTACAACGGTAACTCTTTGAAGTGCTGTTTTCAATTCCAGTGTCCTGACACGAAGCTTGAGATCACCTTACTCCTGTTTAAAAGCAGTTCATTAAATATTTTCAACACTGTTGGGTTGACAGAACAAATTGTAAAAGTCGGGGGACTACCTTTCCCATCTCTTCTTTACATCCTAACTAATATTTCAATCAAGAGCACTTAAAATTCTCAATACGGAAATACTTCAGAGCTATGCCATCACAACTACTTCATCACCAGCTTCATTAAATCAGAGCAATTCCATGTCATATCTAGCAAATTTAACAGACAGGTCAAGTCAGCACCAGAAAAGGTCAAGCTGAAAATATAAAGAGTACAAAATAAAGCGAAGGCGTCCAACCTTTACATGTCTTTGAAAAAGTATTGAGATGCTATTACTGCAGGAAGTACTCACGGCTTAGCAATCTCTCTCATATCAAACCTAGGATCAAGGCCTTTAACAATACAATCTAGAACTAAATAAAATGGAGAAAGCATGAGTAAAATGACAGCAAGACACCTTCCAACTATTACCTATTGCAGCAATTCTCTGCTTATTCTTTTCAAACTTCTACTCCTTAGTTAATTGCTTTCTAAATTCCAATTCTGCAGTTGCCATCTCTCTCTCCTTCCTTTGTTCTGCTAGACGCTCTTGAAAGCTACAAATAATAGATGCAAACAAAATAAAAACAAACATCATGCTCATCCAATTTCGGGTACATGCAAATTAGAGGCTGTTCTTCTGACACCAGTCATATCTCCAGTAGGAACAAGGCCGCCCATTTGAACCATAGCTTTAAGCACCTGCAGTACATGATTCAACACTTCACAGAACTTCACAGGGTATAGATTATCATCGGCTGGCTATTATGCCCAGAGAACTAACCTTGCTGGATCTAAGATTTAGCCATTATGGACATTGCATCATTACGAATCAGAAGGGGCTTAGGGAAGGGAGAGGGAAGAACCTGCAGGTGGTGACGCAGAACACAGAGATCCAGCGAGGGATCCAACGTGCGGCATGGGGCGGGCGGGGGAGCGCTGCTCGCGCGACCAGGCTAAAGCCGCCGCCGTTGCTATCAGTAGGACTCCCGGCCGTAATTTGCTGAATCAAATCTTTTTCCACAAATTTGGAACCCTAATTCTGAACTGAGGCATGAATCGGTGGATTAGTACTTGCTCTGTCATCGAGATGCCGCACCGCTGCTGTCACGAGGCTTCCCTCCCGCACACGCGCCCGCACGCCGTTGGCATCCTCCCGTGAAATGCCGCTGCTACGAGACCGAGGGCCAGCCGGATGCTCGGTCTCCTCGGCGACCGAAGCTGGGTCGATGTGGCACCAGATGTGCCTCCCTTTCGCGGATGGCCGGTGGTCGGGCGCCGGGCGGCCGGGCGACCAGCGCCTAGTGGCCCTTCCTCACTGCGAGCACAAGCCGGCGGCCGGCGATGGCCTGCGCGCCATCGTGGCCCCCCGCGCCGTCAGCTGGTGCCCCATGGCGGCATTGGGAGAGGACGAATCGCACGTGTCTTGAGGGAAGAGGAGAAGTCGCGCCACTTTTGGGTTGAGAAACGCGCCGCGCATGGGGGGGAGGATCGCACCTCGGATGGGATGCGGAAGGAAGAGGACGGCGGCGGCGGCGGCGGCGGCGGCGTCTGGCGAGCGCAGCGGGGGCGGTGTGTAGCGCGCGTGACTCGTGCACTTGATTTGCGGCGCCACGAGGAAGGATGCGCGTGGGAGGAGGATAGGAGGACGTGTGACACTTTTGATCTGGGCCGTCCGATGTGAATGAGTAAGGAGAGAGAATGATTGAAATTAAATCTGGGCTGTCTATTTTAATTGCGTTGGTTTTCTGAGTATAATTTCGTGGGTACATCAAGATGGGGCTCCTCAGCGGGGGACGTTTTCCGTGTGTGGCTGTAGGAAAGAAAAGTTGGTGCATTAGTAGGTTGATGCACGAGGACTCGGGTGACGAAGTCATGATATAAGTAAAGATTTTGCCGGTCCAAACTTAGAATGAGCAAAGAGGCCAAGTCATGATATAAGTAAAGATTTTGCAGCTTGCAAGCTCAAACGAAGAACAGTGAAAACGAAGAATTTTACTCTTTTAATATTAGGTGTACATAGGTATATGGATACATCATACTCAATTTTGGCTAAATAAATGAAAATGGAAGCAAAGAAAAGTAGTACTCGAATTCCTCTGCCTCAGAAAACAAAAGAAGAGGAGGAGTGGAGGGGAGGGGGGAAAGGAGAGGTCAGCTGGCAGCAAGACGGCAGCACGTTTCTGCTTCCACTGCGCTGGCTTGCCCAACGCGTCGTGGCGACCAAGGGATCATTGGAACCTTGACTGCCCCTCGCAGCGTACGCACAGCGCACGCGTCTGGCAAGCGTATCGTCCCTCGCCGCCTGTTTGAACGCAACACGGACGGCCGCGCTCGCCGGCGCCGGGTACCGCCTCACACATTGTTGCGCATGTATCCATCCACAGGCGGGCGGGCCGGCGGGCGGCCAGGCACGCCGTGGTTGTTGGTCTGAACCCGGCAAAGCCGAAGCCGCTCGCGGCCTCGCGGGGCAGGCGGGCACGAGCGCGCCTGCGGGCCTTGGCACGGGGCTGTCGGCCAGCGCGCACTAGCGGCAGGCGGCAGACACCACCAACACCACCAACGCCGCTTCCGCCTGCCCGCGCCCCATGCTCGCTATTGTACTCGCTTGTCTCCTAATCCATGCCGCGCCAGCAGGCTCTCCCGAGTTCTGCTCCTGCTCCTGCTCCTGCCTCAGGCTATCCGCACTCGTCGTCCTCTAAACTCATCCTCTAAAGAGAATACTCTTGTCCCTGGTCAGCGAGATTCTCTCCTCTATTTCGATTTCTCCCGCACTCATCCATCCTCTATATATCTACTCTACACTGGTGGGACCCGCGTGTCAGATTTATTTATTCATTCCCACCACCGACACCTCCCTCCTCTCTCTTCTCCTCCCTCCCCTCCCTCCTCCCTCTTCTCTCTCTTCTCTCCAGCGGGCGGAGCTCTCCAGCGCGGGCTGGCAGCCGGCAAGCGTCGCGCCGCTCCTCCTCTCCGCATACTGCTCGACGGTGGCGCCGGCGAGGAGCGGGCGCGCCTCGGCTTGGAGGCGAGGGCGGAGCAAGAATCGAAAGGCGTTGGCAATAAGATGCAAAGGCCGCGCAGCCCTTCCGCATACGCCGCGACGGCGGGCGCCCGCGAGGAGAGCGGCGCTTCGGCTTGAGGCCCGCAGCGCCGGCGGGCTCGAGCTCGCGGTCCTTCTCCGGCCATGGCGCACGCGAGGGCGGGGCGTCGGCGCAGGCGCGGCCGGGTATGTGCGCTGGAGGGGCGGCCGGCAGCGGGCGACGGCGAAGCGGCATGGCCAGTTCGCTACGGGCGGCGTTGGCGCTGAAGTCAAGGAAGCTCACGCCGGGCGGCAAGGCTGGCTGGGCGGCGCCTCATGGGCGCCTGGCGGGCGCAAAGTAGCCGCTGGGCGGAGCAGCGGTGAGCTCACGCGCCAAGCAGCGGCCGGCGCGCGTGGCGGCCGGGCGGGCGGGCCGCGCGCGATCGCGAAAGCCAGACGCGCGAGGGCGGCCGTTTTGCGCTGCAGCGTCCGGGCGCTGCTGGCCGCGCGGCGGCCGCGCTCGCTTTTAGGCGCGGCGCGCTGCTCGGCGCGAAGCCGCGGCGGCCGTGGCGTCCTTCGCTAGGCGCTGGGCGGGCTTTCGCTCGGCGCGAAGCTGCGGGCCGCGGCGGCCGCTTTGGCGCCCCTCGCTTTCCGGCTCAGCGGGCGGAGTGCTGGCAGCGCTGCTCCGGCGGGCCGCACGCGTGTGGCGGGCTCGCCGAGCGCTACGGCGCGGCGTCGGCCCAGGAGCGCGGAAGGCGGCCGCTGGGTCGAGGCTCGCTGCGGCTCCGCTCGGGCGCGGAGCGCCGGCGGCGGCCGGGCGAAGCGCGCGTGGGTGGCGGCCCGGCGGGCGGGCGCTGCACCGCTGCCGCCTGGCAACGCAGCGCGACTCCGCTGGGCGGCGTGGGACGCGGGCGCACCGGGCGACGGGCGGCGTGGGACGACGGCCGGACCCCAAGCGGCGACCGCGCCCTCTTCCTCCTCCGTGCGCCTCCTTCTCTCCTCCTGCTGCCGGGCGTGGTGGGCCCGCACGGCGTCCCGGACGCTTTTTTTTTCCTCCGCCAGCCATCCCGGACGCCCGCCCGTCCGGAGCTTCTCCGGATGGCTTACCGCGGCGCCGCTACAGCTCCTCCGTCCGGAATCGGATGACGCGGCTCTTCCCGGATGGTGGATGGCGGACCCCGGTCTGAATAGCCTCAGCCTGACCAAAGTGTGATGAGAAGAAAGACAGGTCACGCACGCACGCACCCGCACGTATTCGGCAAGGGTTAAACATCGCACCGACGAGCCGTGACTTTCGCTGCCTGCTTGCATGATGCGGTTGGAGACCGGCGGACGGACAGGTAGTACAGTAGTAGAGTGAGGGGAAGCCGCCGCAGGCTAGCAGCTGCCGGCTTTCCTTGTGCCGGACGCGATCGCCGCCCGCCCACCCGCGCGCGCGGCGCCTTCCGTCCCACGGCTCCACTCCACCCACCTCACGGCCGCTGCTTCTTCACCTTTTTTTCACAAGATATTCGACACGTTCCGGCGCGGTCGTTTTTGGTCGATCCGTGATGTAGCAGCACACGCTGAGATTCTGGCACCCAAAGGACAGACAGCGTTACGCATGGCACGATCATAGCCAGTCCATCCCTGAGGGCCGCGGGCCGGCCGTCGTCGTGCGACCAGACACCAACGGTCTCCGTCCTGCACGCCACTGGTCCCGTCCCGTAGCAGCAGCAGCCTCCTGCTTGACCCCTGCCGCTCCGCATCCACGCCGTGTCACGACCCTGCATCTGCATCGGCTCGTACACGAAAACACGAGGCGAAGAAGACCCAATCCAACCAGTCCGGTCGCTCTGAGCGAGCGATTCCGATCCGAATGGCCCCCATCTGCCACTGCAAGAGAGGGAGGAGGGCGGGCTGGTTTTCGCGGCACGCACACGGTTTCGCTTAACCCGTCGACGGAGCCCGGCCAGCGCTGCTTGACTATTCTCGTGCGCGCGGTGCAGCGCTGGAAGAACCCCTCCCTCGCGTTGATCTTCTCCGTTTCTAGGCAGCCGAGAGCCAGGCCCGTGGCAGAGGCAGAGGCAGGCTTTCTTTGCTTGTCTCCGTTTCATCTCATCGCGTCTCCTCCGTACCGTACGGGGTAGAAGGGAGCAGCGCGTGTCGTGAGGCAGCAGGGACACGGCACATTGCTGTGTCGCTCTCAGTCGCAGGTTACGTTACGACCTCCCGTTTCTTCTTTGGTTTTTATTATCTCAGGCTGTAACTGCAATGTAAAAAAAGAGTGGAAATAGTGCGAGGAACGAACGGCTTTTACTGTGACGCCTGTCCCTGGGCCCTGGTACGTTAGTCCTCCTCAGTGTTCGTACGGTTCAGGGACTACTACTAGTGGGGTATCAGGGCTTCTGGCGGACAAGCCAAGCAAGCATCCCCCTCCCTCCTCAACGAACACTGGAACCAGTTCTTGTGCGGCCGCCTCCTCCTCTGACCTCTGCTCAGATAAGCAACCCTCTCGGAGCTCCTGCGCAAAACCTCCAACGCTCGCCGCTCTGTTTTACGCCGCCGCAGCCGCGCGCCTGCAGCAGGTAAGGACCGGACCGCGTGTTCCTACTCTCGTTCTTCACCACCTATTTCCTGCTCCGGAGCTTCTTGTGTTGGTCTACCGTGTCTTTCTGGAGATAGAAATACTACAACTACTGTAGAAGATATGGGACTATCTTCGGACACTGGTCCTTCCATTACCAGATGGTCCAGTAGTCTCCTTTAGTGGTTGATTCTGATCTGTTATGCTATTTATTGTGGCTTCAAGAATAGATTTATGGCGCTGCAATCTACCTTCCCAAGAATCCGATTGGCGTTCTAAGGGACATGTCAAAATAGGAACCGTCAAGTTGTTTGATCCGTCATCTCCCTTCTACTACTATTAACGAGGTATTCACGAATCACGAATCGTACCCGGTACCTCCCGCGTGCCATGGTCTTCGGGGCTACAATAGCAGTTAGGCATTTTTTTCAGATGTTCGATAGAATCATCAATCATGTGTTGAGTATCCATCCTGCAGGTTCGTCAAAGCAGTATGTATTTCTAGTGTTTTAGCTGGGAGTATGTACTTGTATTTCTAGTTGCAGATTCTTTCTTTTCTTCCCTGCTTTTCCCCCCTTGTTATATCTTTTTGTGTTCCTATAAACGAATCGTACCCGGTACCTCCCGCATGCCATGTTCCTCATGACTACTGTAGCAGTTAGGCATACTTTCAGATGTTAGATACAAATCAATCATGTGTTCTTCTTAACCCATTTTGTAGATTCTTCAAAGCAGTTTGAGGGTTTCTTTCCCCATTCCGGGAAGAATGGGCAGGCCAAGAGGAGGGAAGGCTAATAAACGGCCGACGTCGTCCCAGGCTACCAAGAACGAAGAAGATGCTGACGCCGGCAGCGGCGGCGAAGAGGAGGCCGTGACGCCAGCCTACAAGAGGAGGGGACGGCCGCAGAAGCATCACAGGGCCGATGACACCGACGACGATGAGGAGGACGGTGGTGCCAAGGCCCAGCCCGTGGAGGACGCGAAACCGGTCGCGCCGGTCATGGTCGTCTCGCCGGAGGACGGAGGGAAGAAGAGGAGGCGGCGGCGGCAGCAGCAGCCGAAGCGCGGCTCCGAGGACAAGGACGGGGACGTGAAGCAGAGCGGGTTCCGGCATCATGGGAGCCGCCGGAAGAGCACCCCGCGGCGAGCTGCCGAGGCAGGAGTGGAGTGCAAGTGAGGTTTCTGAGGATTGGCCTTGCGAGTCATGGCGGACGATTGTATTTTCGATTTCTTTTCTTTTTTTTTTCATTTTTGTCCTGCTTCCTGCTGCATCGATCAAGCTTCCAGCATGTGCATGCTATATGAGTTTGTGAGAATGCGAATGGTAAGTTGCTGATTTGGCATCAGCATCCCGTCACTCTTCTTCCTTAATGCTGAGGACTCTGCTTCGACCTTTGGCTATGCGCCTATGCCATTTCTTGTTCATCAGAAGCTAGCTTCCGGGTTCCGGCTGCCTGCATCATAAGAAAATGGAGGTTTTAGTGGATGTATCTTCGTCGACTTAAAATGTTAATCATACCGTCGGATTTAATAAGACTTCGCCGTACTTAATTTAATTAAATCAAATAAACTCCAAAGGTTCATATGACTTTGTTCGCTTCAGCTAAAAAAAGTTGTTTCAACTTATAAACCAATAGTATTTTCTTCTCACAAAAAATCAGTCATTTTTACAGTATTTTGGTTTATCAACCGGCTTATAAGTTCCGCCAAACAGCTTGGTTTTTTAGATAATGAAATATATATTAAGGCTCCTTTGGCACAACTCCTAGCCCTAGCTTCACTCTAAACTTCCGTGGAATTCTCCCAAATTACCATACTAATGGTTTGGGTTGAAATGGATTTTATGGGTTGAGTTCTTATATAGGTACACTTTTAATGGATTTGAATGGATTGATTTACTTAGTGGATTGGGTTGGGTTGGGTTTAACGAAAAATTGGGTTGAATGGATTGAGATTTAATTCTTTTTTAAGGTGTGAATGCGAGCTTTTTATTTCTAAGGTCCGACTTGATATAGGGCCCACGTGCAAATCTTGATGTGTTAATTGGCACAGATTATTATTTTCATGACATTTTTAAACATATGTAAAACTTTCAATCAATTTCGATAAATTTTTAAGGTGTGAACGCGAGCTTTTATTTCTAGAGTCCGGCTTCGATGTGGGGTCTACGTGCAAATCTTTGATGTGTTAAGCGGCACAGATTATCTTCATAACATTTAAAACGTATTTAAAAAATTTCAGCTAATTTCGATAAAATTTTAAGGTTTGAATGCGAGCTTTTATTTCTAGGCTCGGTTTTTCGATGTGAGGCCCACGTGCAAATCTTGATGTGCTAACTAGCATAGATTATCATCACGACATTTTGAAACATATTAAAAAATTTAGCTAATTTTGATATAATTTTAAGGTGTGAACACGAGCTATTATTTCTAGGGTCTCGCTTCGATGTGGGGCCCACAGGCAAATCTTAATGTGCTAACCGACGAGATTATCTTCATGACATTTTGAAACGTATTAAAAAAATTTTAGCTACTTTTGATAAAATTTTAAGGTGTGAACGCGAACTTTTATTTCTAGAGTCCGGCTCCAAAGTAGGACCCATGGATTTTTTTAACAAACTCACGGTTTAGTTGGTTAATGGATTGGAGTGAGTTGGGTTAAAATTATAAAAAATTGAAGTGGGGTGGATTGAAAATAGGGGACAATTTATTATGGATTGGATTGGGTAAGGGGTGGATTTCAATCCATTAGCAAGGTGACTCCTAAACACTTAAAATGCAATTGGATTCTATCGAAAATTACTTCTCCATTTACACTACAAGTTGAGAGTAAAAACCCGCTTTTCCGCTACTTCCCCCCGCTTTCCATTCACATAGAAATCACTTTTCTGAATTGATTCTCACCAACTCCCCATCTCATTCTCCCATAAGAATTACTCTTTGGGAAATTCAAGAAGACAAGCTGAAGAATCAAGAAGTAAAGCTCTATCAAAGTGGCCCTTAATGTTAGGAGCTACATACTCATAATCCCGTAAGATAATTTGAAAGGAGTGACATATCACGAACACCAAGGCAAGCTGGTTGCAATGTGTTGTGTCGATTGGAGTAATTGAACTTGATTGCTCGGTTAGTCGGTTGGATGGACTTGATCATCATCTTTTAGAGTTCATTATCCATCACTATGTTTTCCTCCTAGTCTCCATCACTTTGGTTTGGACCATCCTATCTTATGCTACATACACTTAGCTAAATAAAATTAGTCTCTAAGGTTTCACTAATTATCCAAAATCAAATTAGGGCTTTCAACCTTGTCACAGCCTTGTTGGACTTGTACCCCGGCCTCGTCCTGTACAATCTCGCATCAGATGTCCACAACTCCATGTCCTTCCGGATCAAACTCAAAGACCTGCACGCCGAGAAGATACGGAGAAAAAGGCCTCAGAGCCGTGCACCTACGCATCAAGTCGGTTCTAGAGGTGAAGACCTACGCGCTAAGCAAAGCAGAAGAGCCATGTCAGTGAAAGGACCTAAAGCCCGAAGATAAGGACACCGGGAAAATCAACATCAAGACACCTGGAGCTAGAAGCCTAGGAAATTAGAACATGTATAGACTAGAGTATTGCACATGTTCTTTTCACCATGCCCTTTTCCCATAGGTTTTTGAGATGGGTTTTTTTAGTGAGGCCGCATGGGTGTAGGTTGCGAAGGGGTATCCTCGTAACCACAGTTCTAGTTGTATTGTGTCTTTTCTTGTATAATCATCTATTAGGTTATGTAATATCGACCATAACCTAGTAGCCGAGGGGGCTACTGTTAGGGGAGTCCATGTTCATATGGGCCAAGTACCCTAAGAAGAGGCCCAACTAGTTCCCTTAGAGTGGCATGTAAAACCCATCCTCCACTAAGAGGGCACTTAAATTGTCATTGCCTATATATAGTGGCGCGAGCATAAGGGCAAAGAAGCTCTCTCTCCCTTACTCTCATTTGGAAATCATTTCTAGTGCACTTCTCCTCTCTACTCTCTATCCTAAACATATTTAGGGATCTTTTGATTAACAAATACACAGACTACTTAAACAATTGAGCTATAATAAATACATTTGTTAAGTTGATAAAGAAGTATTTTAGCAAATATTGTATTGTTAGTGGTAACTGCTCACCTCTCTCCTTCACAACGCATTACCACTTCATATTATGCAAAAACTATAGCATATCATCACAGATTATTTTGACTTAAATGGTGCTCTTGGACAACATCACTTCAGGTATTCATAGTCATAGGCCAACACTGTGTATGTCATATTAAGAAAGCCAGATAAACACATTCCCTCTTGGCCATTTTATTAAGAATTTTGCTATTTATCTGTCAATAGATTTTGATGATTTCTATTTATCAAATTTTAGAGTGATAATTTTGCTACAAGATTTGTGCTATCCTTCGACGGGTCCACGGTTGTTGACGGGTCTACAAATTGGAACAGTCGAAACCCGTTAACCTATTATTTTTTGAAATATGTACCATGTTTTTAAACCTCTGCTGACTTTTCCAAATCATTATCTGATTCAGCTTTCTTCTCAGCATAATTTGTGTGTTGCTGTCATGCTCATACTACTCTTTGCTCGCCGCGCCGCATTGGTGGAGATGGTGTGTATGTGTTATGTGCATGTGTGCGCCAGTGAGCGTGTGTGTTTTGTGTTTCAGGAAGTGTATGTATTTTTGTCTGTGAGTGTGTGTATGTATGTGTGTCTGTGAATGTGTGTAGAGTTTGCATTTGCTCAGTTTTCATCAGAAAACTCGAGTAATTATTCAGAAAGATCAGAGTTTGATATGTATTTGGATGATCCTAGAGTAATTGTGAGACCAACAGAGAACTGACATGTTCTAGCATGGTGGAAGAAAAATTCAGATGCATATTCCATCTTATCTTTGATGGATAGAGACTTCTTGTCTATTCCTGTCAGTATAGTGTCCTCAGAATCTGCTTTTAGTGCTGTAGGGAGGATACTTGGCAAAACTTCTCTTTCTCTAAAAACTCTCGAAGCATTAGTCTGTGTGAATGATTGGTTGATTGGCTTTAATGATGAAGATGAAGGTAATTTTCATCCAATAGGTACATATTGCAAAGTTGATTGTGTCCAATATGGATTTATTTTGTTTCTTTCTACTTGTAGGTCAACCATTGACTAGACAACGTATGTTTCAATCAGATAAAGAAGATGGTTAATGTCCAGCTCTGATGTTGCACTATTGAAGGTGCTTTGATCCAACACAACCATTTTGTCTAAATTTTTGAGTTGTTCACTACTGAATTTATTACATCTCTCTAAGTCAGTAGCTACTTGGAGAACTACTTCAATTTTGCTAATCACCGTTGATCCTTGGTAAAAATTTAAATTGTCAACATGAAATCTACTATCATCCCCATAGTAAACTGTTTACAAACCCTTCCATTTGTTGTTCTGGTTCACTTGAGAAAATGCGGCCACATTAATTATGCACTTTTGAAGGTGTTCAGTTTCAGCTGGTTATGTGCATGTCATTCACTAGCCCATGTAGAGATCCTAGCATATGCAGAGATCGAGTGAGGCCCTGGAATTCTTGTGTTGATCGGCCCGACGGCTTAAAAAATCATATGTGGGTAAGGATTGTGTTGCACGTTGGATTGGATTGGAATGGATTGAGTTGAATGAAACCAGCGAGGGTTGGGGTGGTATCAAGTTCAATGCCAAATCACGTAGGATCGGAGGAAGATTAGGGGCTGGATCACAACCCATTAATAGGAGATTTGGGAGAAAAACTGTTTATGGGATGTATCCGTTCCAATATGTACCTCATCTAAATTCACTCAGACAAGAACTTTTGCTCGTTATCATGAATATAGTACTGAACTTTCAACAATTACAACTGCCAAAAAAAAACTTTCAACAAATATAATACTGATGAACACAAGAAAAGTAGAGCAGTTGAGAAAGAAATTATTATATTTTTGTTATGCTTCAACAATAATTTCACATTCTTGCATGCCTATAGCGAGCAGCAACGTGTAGTGGCACCATCTTGACATATGATATCTACATTAGTTCCCTTTGACAATAGATATTATGCTATTTCACAACACACTAGATGCAATGCATGGAAATAATCAAATTTAAAAAATTATCTAAATACGTTAAGATTCCTCTTTATCTTTGGATTCTTATTTAATAACCCAGGACGTAACACTAGGTGTAAGGAGTAAAAAATCCAATTTTTGGATTTTTTCTTATAAGTTAAAATTGGATTTATTTCCTATATTTATTTATGAGAAAAATCTAGTTGTCAAAATTCCTTACAATTCGAATGTCCCTAATGATTTGTAAAACATGAAAGTTTTGTACTGCAGTATAACCTTAGCTAGGATGTTCCTACACCGCATGTATCCTTTTGACCTTCCATATAGGCTTGTTTTGTAACATTAAAGGCCCAAAAATGCACAAACGTGACTAAGCAACAAATGGTGACCTCATAAGTAATGTTAAAGCCTAAGCAATAAGTTGATAGCTGATTTAGCAGGCGTATTTTTATCCAACCTACTAATTATTGGCCTTCACTGGATGATGCAGACTTCATTTGCTATTTCTCTACCATGCTCGCTTAGTGTGTCTAGACTCATGTGATGCCAAGTTGAAGCAACCAAAAAGGGAATTATGTCTGTTTTAGCCATAGAGCAGTGCGAATATTGCTTAAATTTACTTATTGTCTCAGAAGGAAATGTTAAGTTCAAGTATATGAACATTCTGTAGTACTATCAAACATATCTGAAGAATGTTGCGTGAAAGAAATATAAATTTTCCATGATAAACCCAAAACAAAGCTCAATGAAACCGCTAATAAAACACCAAAACACACATGGGCAGAGAAAACCTGGTCCAGCTACCCCGGCAACCGGCATAGTCCTGCTGCATGCATACCATCGGAGGTCAGAATCGCACACCTGACCCCGGCCCCAGCTGGCCCGAGACAAGCAGAAACGAGTGCGGCGTGCGGGGCAGCGCCCGATGCCAGCCACGGCCCAGGCGGCCGTGACGCCCGACGCCGCCTCGTGCCCGCGCATGAGCCGCAGCGTGGGCACTGACGCCGCACGCCGGCCAGGCGTCCAGCGCGCGCGTCGATCGCATCCTCGCGGTCGTCGTCGGCTCGTGCAACGCGATCCGCGACATTCGTGGTCGTCGTCCTTGATCCTTCTGGTGGATGCTGTATATGCTGTGGGCAGGTGTGTATAGGTGGCACTACTAGCTCGATCGTTTTACCTTGGCATGGTGGTCTACGAGGCAGGCTGTCATGTACGCAAATAAAAAACTAAATTACAATAATGCTTCAGCAACAGCAAATGCATGTACTATAGAAAACTGGCTTTATTCGTTGACCAGTACGTGCGCGCAGCGGCCATTGTGCATGGTGAGCTCGTCGAACACGGCCCGCCGGCCGTCGGCTGCGGAACCTGGCAGGGGGCGAGACATGGCGCGCCCGGCGAGGTCGCGCCGCCGCGCCGCGGCGAACTCCGTTACGTTAGCTCCTCTGGTGCATCCACGCCGACGCCAACGCCATAGCCGCCCCGGGCCGGTCATATCAAAAAGTGCGCGCATGCATGCAGTGCAGGAAGAGGCTCGGGAGCCCAACCCAGCGTGCGCGCGCCGGCCGCAACCCCTCTGGGCCTGCGCTGCGAGCTGCGCCTCCTCCTGTAACGCGTACTCGCATAGTATACGCCTAGCATGGAGACTGGAGACGAGGCCCAGGACCTCGACATACTTCCCGGGCCTCCAGAGGAGCATGCACTGCTAGGCTCCTGTGTCGATGAGCAGCTTCATGCTAGGGGGCACTGACTGTGTCAATGAGCAGGTTCAGCTAGGGACACTGACGGCACCGGCGGCAGCGTCGTTGCTCTGTACAGATGATCCTGGCGCCCTGCATACTTGCTTGGTTGTTAATTTGGGATGAGTATTGAATGCTCAAAGAACACCCTGGTAAAATGATAATTACGGACGAAATTTACAAAGCTCGGTCAAACAAGAAAAATTGAGTTTATGAGTCCAATTCTATGTACTCTCTCCGCCCCTTTTTAATCGTTAAATGCGTTTCCCAATAAACAAATACCGGCAATTTTAATAAATACTAAATATTATCGATTAGTATCATAATTAGTATCACCGGAAAGATCTTTGGATCTAGTTTTTTAACAAATTTATTTGGAAGCACAAATATTGCACATATTTTTTACAAATCGAGTCAAACTTGTGGCACGAAAAACCCACGGCGACAATTAAATAGGGACAGAGGAAGTAATTGATTTCTTATTGAATCTAAATGCTAGAATTAAACTATTGGAATAAGTTTCAATTCTATAGATCTAAAGGGGCCTTATTGTTTTCGTTTTTCATTTCTGTTTATTTAGCCCAAAACGAGGTAAAATCTCTCTCATACGATTCACAAAAATTGATAATTACTGCTTTTTTGTCTCACCTAAACCGAACCCTGCAACACGTGCCCAAGTGCCGCGGCCGCCCATATTGAGAGGCAAATCAACCGATAGGAGAACGATGATCTCATCTCGGCCCCATTGATTAGTGACTAGGACTAATATAAGCCACAAATATAATCTTAGAGCATATACAAGAGTTTTCTAAACCCACTTCCAATCTTGTTTTTTAGCAAAAATTGAAAAGACTCCTCTCGAACAACCTTTCATCTCAATTCCCAATCTTTTCGTGCTTGGGAAAATCAATCGAATCAAGTGAGAAGATATGCGCGTATCAAATCAAACAACTGAGAGCTGGACGAAGAACATGGGAAAAATAAGGACAGAAATATATAAGAGAGAAAAAAGTATATATCTTTTTTTAATTCATGATGCAAAAATAAGGACACAAACATTTGGATTGAGTTTGTAAACTAAATCATTTGGGTGAACGCTACACGAGTGCAGTCCAATTCTAACAGCTATATCTTAGGGTGAGGTGAAGAACATTTGTTTAGTGAGGTAAGGCTATGTATACCCCTCTTAACAGGCTATTTGACTGTTGTTGGAGCTAAGTAACATCTGTAGTGAGGTGAGGCTTATCTGAACATCTCTAGTGCTCTATCCTCCAAAAGTTCTTAAGGAAATATTAGGTGATTAGCGTAGTGTTCTCCGAAGTTCTTGGGTTAGTCATTAGATCGACATTTTGTTCTAGGCTTAGGCTTAGTGACGTTTGCATACACGCGCACCATTGTTATATATCAAGCGTGTATAATCTTATAGATCACCCTAACCATGTTTGTTGTGTGTCCGCCAAGTTCGTACCAGAGGGAATGAGGCCCATAATGTTTGAGTTGTAAGCTCATAGTGAAGAAGATAGAGAGCGGTCCGAAAGAGATCATCTTAGAGATCCACTTGCGTGCGATGAAACCTATGGGCTATCCTATGGAGTTACTTGACCTAGAGCTTGATTGATGTGAGGAGATGCTTGTGTGAATGGGATTTTGGTTTTTATGAGGACATCCTTAGGCCTTGTTTGGCTGCAACTAAATACACTTCAATCCACATAGTTTGAGATGGATTGAGGTGGAATATGGACTAAAATACATTCCAATCCCTTTTAAACCACGTGGATTGGTGTGTATTTGTGCACTGCTAAACAAGGGCTTGACGTGACTCTAATTGGCAGTAGTGGTTAAACCTTTTGGAGGTATGATAGAAGTAGCAACGCGTGCATTCTTAAAGGACGAGTGTATGTGGGTTTGTTTTTGGAATTCTAGCCCTCCGCTAGGCGCTATCTGAAAATAAACCGTCCCCAGTGAGTGGTACTCCCTCCATTCCAAATCACAAGTCATTCTAAGAATTTTGAAGAGTCAAAGTTTTTTATGTTTGACTAAATTTATATAATAAAACAATAAATATTTATGGCACCAATTAAATATCATTAGATTCTTCATTAGTCATATATTCATTGTATATCTATTTGATGTCATGAGTGTTTGTATTTTTTCTATAATTTTAATTAAATTTGAAAAACTTGAACTCTACCAAAATTTAGGATGGAGGAAGTACATCAATCAATTGATCGCTTTGTTGTCGCTGCATGAACACATGCATCAATTGATCACGTCAAAAAAAGAAGGAAGAGCCGCAGGCGTAGCACCTATGGATGGAGCCAGAAAGGCGTCTCTTCCTCTGTTCCTCTGCGAGCAGCGGCTCAGCAAGTGTGGACACTCATGACTCCGTCGTGCCGTCGACTCCGACGCGTACTGTGCCAGTGTACCGCCGGCTTCCCGTCCGGGCTCCCCCCTCGCGCTCCCGGGCCCGCGTCGGGAGAGAACCTGCGGCGCGTGGTGTACGAACGAGACCGCGGATGGCAAATGGCGGCTGGCAGGAGTGGGGTCGCGGCCCCCCGCACGGGCACGGGCACAGGCACGGGCCAGCCCAAAGGAAAGCCGAAAGCGACCTCTCCTCGGTGAGCAGCGGCCACAGCCCGACAGCCCACGCACTGTTTCTGTCCGGCCACACAGCAACGGGCCAATCCGCGGGCCTGTCCGCCTGGATCCGCGTCGCGCTGTACCACTACTACCCGCAATCGAATCTCGACCCCCCAGGCCCCCACCGCCGCAGCACGGAGGAGACGGAGGAGCATGCACAGCTGCACAGAGCGAGAGTGCCGGGAAACAACAGTGAGAAGAGCACGCACTGCGGAATCGTCGTCGTCAAAACGTACAAATTTGAATATTCACAAAAAAAACACAGAAATTTCGATGAATATGTATTTTCAACCTCCATTTAAAAAGGTGGAGGAAGCACGGGAGAGAAGCACCGTTGTGACGAACAAAGATAAGCACATCGCTCGTGTGTTTGCCATGCCTTTTAGATTTTACCAAGCGGAGAAAGGCGGTTGAACTGTTGCTTTCTACATCTCGTATCGTATCGTATCGTATCGATAACAAGTTGGACTTCACTTGGCCACTCTACTCTCAATACAAGTACGCATGCATTTGGATATCCGAGCCACGACTGCGGCATGTCAAGATCGCCATACCAGACCAGGCACGCAGGATGCCGTCGCTGCGCGCCCCGGCCGGCCCATCTCACACGCGTACAGGTACAGTCACAGGCGCACAGTGCCCCGCGTGCGGGGGCCCGGCACGGCGCCCAGAGGCGGCCCACGTGCGCCAGCGACCTTACCCGTCGTCGCACTCGCACAGTCACCGCCGGCAAGCGTCAGCAACAGTGCCAGCGGCAGCAGCTGCGTCGGCCGTCCTCCGGGCCGGCCGGCCCCCGCGCTCTCTCCCACCGTCGCCGTCGCGTCTCTGTTACTCTGTAGCTGAGGCTTGGGCGCTTGGCCAATGCCCAATGGCCAGCGCGCCCGCCCGCCCGCCCGCTCGCGCCGGTACCCCACCACCAGCGGCAGCCGCAAAGATTCCGTGCTGGATGCGTGCCGCTGGCCAGGGCGGTGTACACGACGTCATGCAGATGGGAAAGGAAAGACGGTGGGTTGCCGAATACGACGCGCTCATGGGCGCTCCTGGCACGGAGGTGATCGGTGAGAGGACTGAGGTGATCGGTGAGAGCTGCCTGGCACTGGCACACCTGGCACTGGATGGCAGCGGAGCGCGCGCGACGGCGAGCAACGGGATCACGGAGCTGTACGACGGCGTCCATCGACTGCTCTGTTTGGCCTTGGCCACCGAACCAACCGAGAAAAGAAAAAAAGAAAAAAAAATCAGAATCGGCTGCTGCTGTCCAAAGTTTGGAGTCCAAAACAGTTCTCTCACGCGCACTCCTGGTTCTTTGCATCGTCGCTTTGGCACAAAACTTCTGGAGGTAGTAACAGTAACAGCAACAGTGGTAGCAGGGGTACGTAGGTTAGGCGAGGCGACTGTGAATCATCGCCAAGTTCCAAGCGGATTTGTTGCTGGCTCAGGCATGATCCAATCCAAGTACGGCCGGAAACCGACCCACTGTCGGAGCCGGAAAACGACCCGATCCAGGGACAAAAGGCGAAGGACACAACTGCCCAAACCCGGTTTTTGTTGTGTCGCCAATCCTTAGACATGTACTACTGCCCGGCGAGTGTAGTACCACCGCTTTCTTCTGCTCCTGATTGAATCATTTCTTTCGGGAAAAAATCATCACAGCGCCTGCCTGCCTGCCTGCCGAGCACATGCACATGGCTGGCTAGCTGAAAAGCTTGGATAAGATGAGGAGGGAGTACTACTCCTACATGACTTGCGCTTCTGCATTTACAGAGATGGGAGATCGGATAACTGATGCAGCTCGCTGCCTTTGTGCAGACAGTCATTATGGGGCCTAATAGCTAGTAGTACAAGGCATGGCTTTTTCAAGAAACCCACCAGCAGATTGCAGCTGCTACGACGCAAGGACGCCCCACCGTTGCTGGCTCTGGCTGGATGGATCTCCATCGAATGACTTGGAGATCCGTGGTCCTGTGTACTTCCGTCACAGATTAATCTGCTATTCATGTCCTAGTTAAATTCTTTAATCTCACCTACTGTTCTAATTCTCCTGTACATATGGTCCTGCACTTAGGAGTACTATTGGTTTAGCTGCACGAATGCACTCATGTGTACTTCAAAGCTCTTATATATATTGTAGTTAAATTCTTTAATCTCTCCTACTGTTCTAATTCTCCTGTACATATGGTCCTGCACTTAGGAGTATTGGTTTAGCTGCACGGATGCACTCATGTGTACTTCAAAGCTCTTACATATATTGTACTCGAACGTGCTTCTCAGCTTGAATAATATTAGGGTGTACCCTCCGGATATCATAAAGACTCAAGTTACACCTTAAATTTAGTTCTGAATCATCCAAACCGGTTGACTATTGATTATACTAACTTTTAGTTCTCTTCTCAACTAAGTTCAATAAAAAAAGTTTAATAGACAAATTAGAGAAAATTATTGTATAATTTGGTTCTATTGTTGAACTTTCTCTAAAAGAAAGCTAAAATGAACCAAAGCTACTAGTCTACTGTAGTCCTAGACGATCAAACATATGCTAAGTCACCGTGAACGACCTTTTAAACTATCAGTGCACTGTGAACTTCAGTCTTCAGATACAGCGATTCAAGCATTCGAAGAGGCAAGCTGCATAAAATAGTGCCCGTGCTACGTACAGCGTGTAACGAGCACAAAGCCCCATACCAATCAGTTGGAGCATTTTGAGGCAAATCCAAAGCTCACTGCTGGGAACTTTATGAACCCTAAACAAAGAGCTCTCGCGCTGAAAAGAGATTCTCCACCAATCCGAACACGCCAAGGCATGCTCTGACCTGGGGCTAGACCAGCGGTTAAAATAGGCAAGAGACGTCTTGTCGAGCCCAAAAGGCGGCTAGAGGCCAAGAACGTCCATGCCCCATGCCATAAGTTGTTGTTATGTCTCACCGAAGACTGTGCTAATGGTACCTGCTTTATATTTTCTGTGGAGACAGCTACGTGCACCAACTACTGCACATGCCCATGGAAGACCAGCAGCGCCATGGAATCCAGAGGGCTGCAAATTCAGGAATGCTTATATCATTGAGCAGTTTCAGTTTAAAATTTAAATTCAACCTATCAGATACAAGTATGTACTAGCTTTGGACGCTCATCATTGGTGCTAGTTAAGGAGGCTTCGTCGTCTATTTGTTGTTGTGTCTTTGTTGATCACTTCTGTGGTATGGGTATTTTAATGGGCATTGTTGTGACTTCTTATTTATTGATGCATGCATAGCAAACCTTTTGCCAATCGAAAAAATAAAAAAATTCATGGTCAAGGTTTAAAAGCTATAAACCACACAATTTTAAGTTAATATATCTAGAGATTTTCATTAGAAGGACAAGTGGAAGTTAAATGCTTTTAACTACTACTTAAAACTGAAAGTGCATCCTCTAAAAATAGTGATTCCAAATAAAAAGAAGTATAAACATTTGGATGACAAAAAAGAGGGTCATCCAAGATCTAGAATAGACCAATTCAGTACATGAGGTAGTAGTTCCAATTTGAGTTTGCAAACTATCATTAGGCTTTATCTCGTCTTCTCTCAATAAGATCTTGTGTCGTAAAGAGGTACAAAATGCTTGTGGGTGTGGCTTCTGACAGCCGCATCAATGTCGATTGAAAAGATTCATATATGTGTTGTGAAGAAAACCATTTATAGAACAAAAAGAGAGGGCAAAAGTTCAGAAAAAAACACGTGGAAAAATGTCCAAGATATATGTTCTCTTTATTTTGGCTCTAGGCAAACCTATCAAGACTATGTAGCGTTCTCATGAGTTAGTTTACCGTCGTTTAAGGCTAAGATGTTAGTTTACCGTCATCTAAGGCTAAGATGCTTGCGTGGAGCAATAGTTACCTGGGAGGGCTCACCAAACAACCACGTAGTTTTATTTGTGCCCACAAAGCAGAAGTATCTCCGAAGTGGTGTTTTTCTATGTTCTTTTCAATAGAAAGTCCTGAGTGTACAACCAAATAATCGTATGATATGAAGTTTAAGGAAGGTACACATTTCGTACTAATTAGATAAAAGTCGTGACAAAACCTAAACCTAAGTCTTACAATAAGATCCACGAGCTTAGTACTTGATGCCATTGAATACTGTAGTAGCCCTCTAGAGTCGGAATAAAAAGGCAGTACTGTACTCTACCATCACGTTAGAGAAGTCCCTGATCCACTCAACCTAAAATAACGCTGTAAAATACTATACTTGAGCGGCTGAGAGACAGAGCAGCCTCACGCTCTCATGCACCTCCTCAATAATAGGAGGCAGCAGCGTTCACGCACGGCCGGCCTTCCCGGACCCGCCACCAGCCGCCATGAATAGTCCAGCCACGCCGCTGTGCAAAAGTGAGCAGTGGCAGCTGCTGGCGCCGGCCAATGGCCATGCGTGCACGAGCGCGCCTGCCTCCCTCCCGCTGGCCTCTTCTGTTCGTTCGTTCCCTCTTCTCCCCCGGCCGGTTGATAGACTTGACTTTGATCGCACGTACGCCTCCGTGTGTACGTAGCAAGCAGCGAGGCGCGGGCGCGGGGCGAGGGCCCCTGAGCTGACTGACCTGAGGGAGTAGCGCGCGCCCCCGGACGCGGCCCCGATGCGGGAGGGAAGCCGACGGACGCAGAGACGCAGCACGGGCAGCAGCGGGCACTGGGCAGGCTCGGCGTCTACCGTCTTGCACTACACAACACGAGTGACTACACATCGACCACGGTGGCGCGCAGGCAACGCCACAGCGCTGCGTTGCGTGCGTGCCAGCCACAGTGCCCGGCTGCCGCTGCCGCTGCCGGGATGCTGTTCATGTGACAGGGCACGCGAGCGAGCTCTCCTGTTGCCACTAGCGCCTGTTGCGTGCCACTGTCCGCGTCACCGTCGACGACGCTTGACGCGGGCCCTCACACCGCAGTCCCCTGTGCTGTGCAGCTTGTGCCTGTGGGATCGCCGGAGGCAGCTATTATTTTTAGATCGGGACGGGGCGCGGGGGCGCCGGGGCCGACGGACTTTTCCACCCCAACACACGCGCGCTATATAAGGCGGCCGCGCAGCCAGCAAGGAAGGATGCCGAGCACTAGTAGCCGCGTGGAACAGTAGCAGCAGCTCGAGAAAAGAGGAGCTTGGTGGTGCGGGTGCGGTAGTGGCGGCCGAGCTAGCAGCAGCAGCAGCCAGCAACTGCTGGACTGGAGCAGGGCGCCGAGTGGGAGTGCGTGGTGACTGGTGAGGGGGGGACGGCAGCGGCAGCGGCACACGCACGCGCGCACACTGCACCACACCCGTTATTTTAAGGGGCGGCGCCACCACTGTTGTCGCGTCCCTCCTTCCCCTGGCCCTGCCCTCCCTCCCCACTGGGAACCTTTCAAGCTCGCTCGCTCTCACTCTCCTCGCGCTTCCTTTCCTCCCGCTGGGCTGGACAGAGTTAGTGGAGGGCCGGCGGGCTAGGACGAAGCTACGCCGCCACGCCCACACAGGCGTGAAGCGATATAGCGTTGGGGGGGGAGGAAGCACGGGGAGTGGGTAGCAATGGCGACCGCCGGCAGCGGCAGCGGCAGCGGTGGCGGTGGGAGCGACGACGTCCACGGTCTCAAGTTCGGCAAGAAGATCTACTTCGAGCAGGACGCGGCTGCCGCCGCCGGGAGCGGGGGCGGGAGCGGGACGGCGGCCGCGGCTCCGGGCGGCAGGAAGGGGAAGGGCGTGGCGGCCACCGGTGGCGCGGCGGGGGCGGCAAGCCGGCGTCCGCCAGCGCCGCCTCTGCCGCCCAGCCGCCGCGGTGCCAGGTGGATGGGTGCGGCGTGGATCTGAGCGCCGTCAAGCAGTACTACTGCCGCCACAAGGTGTGCTACATGCACTCCAAGGAGCCGCGCGTCGTCGTCGCCGGCATCGAGCAGCGCTTCTGCCAACAGTGCAGCAGGTAATTTTTTTTTTCTTTTCACCTGCTAGTGGTAGTGGTAGTAGCAGCCATTCATTCTCCTTCCGTCTCCCAGTACAGCCCAAATTGGGTTCCCAAAAATTGTGCATTCCTGTGAGCACTGGACCAGCTGCTGCTTCGGCCTACTATTCCACTCGTGATACCTTGGGAACTACAGCCAAGCTCGTCAGTAGCTGAATGTACCACATGTCCACATACTAGTAGTATATCTTTGGGGTAAAAAAAGAAAAAAAAAAGAATTCAGAAGCCAACCTCTGGACTCTGGAGTTGGTTCATCACACTCTAACCTCTGCATCCAACTGTTTGACAATCTTCAGTCTCCACTCACAAATTCTGCTTCCATCATGCATGCGTTCGTTGTAACATCCATAGTATTGGTGGTACATAGGATGCTGGGAGTACCGTTTGTGCACAATTGTTTGGTGGGCGTCAAGCTGATGCAAAATCTCGGCAAGTGGAATCTGACCAGAATAGTAAGGGACATAGATGTGAACATTCACAGTATCTTGTCTGAGAAGCACATATATATAAGAAGCCTAGATTTATCTTTTCCTTATTCTACTGTAGGTAGCCTATGTGAATGGCTATTGTCTAGTACAGTACTCTAGTATAGTATCTGTACGACACTATTTAATGTCCTATATAAGTGAAATGAAACAGGAGAACCAAAAAAAAAAAATATATAATGGAAATGGAATGAACTCAGCTGAGTAGCTGTGCTGATGCTGAAATTATTTCTAGGTTGGTTCATCTATGATGGCATACGGTCCGTGTGCTTGCTGTTGTAGGTTGATAACTCTAAATCTGCATCAACTGTATATAGTGTAAGGTGACAGACACATATCATATCATAGTCCTAAATTAACATGCTTTGTTGCATCTTGATGAACTCTTTATTTGGAGGGGGGCAACGGGTGTGCAAGTGCCATACTCAGTTACTCACATTGTCTGTAGCCTTTTGCATCACCAGTAAAGGAGAAGGTTCTGACCGTTCATTAATAGATAAACACTTCTTGTTTCATTGATAAACACATCACTTTACAAAGGCTCTACGCGTGTCCGCTCCCTGTGAATGATTGCAGGTGCTCTTTCCATATGGTAACCTTTTAAATCTTTTTTCATGGGGCCCTGATGTGTGGATCTAATCATGAAAGCTGTGTCGTTGGTTAATGTCGCTGCATATACTTTGAATAAAAATATTAGTTCAGGAGGATTAGAAAAACACACACGCTGCTTGTATCGACGCAGCTTTTCACATGACATCTGGTTTGCTTTGTATATTTGTTCATCTGATGCGAGTTGGTATTAAGATATGAGCTAGTGGCAGAGTCTTGATTACCGAGTTAACAATTCCCTCTTTCCATGTGCTCGAAATATAATAGTTTTCTACATTGCTGTTGATCCGTGAATATTCCTTTTAGTCTGTTTTGGTTATGTAAAACTAATTATCTTGTGTGCAATCTCATTTTTTATTATAGATAGTCTTATTTACTCTGTTATATTCATGACATTATTTCTATTTTCCCAACAATTTTTTTTGGGTGACTCTGCACTAATCTTTGATCAGCGTATTCACTTGTGAAGCCTGCACTGTGAGTAAACCTATGTTCACTCTGATCACAGGTTCCACCAGTTACCCGAATTTGACCAAGGGAAACGCAGCTGCCGCCGCCGCCTCATTGGTCACAATGGCGCCGGAGGAAGCCACCGCCTGGACCTCTCACTTCACGATATGGCCGGCTTGCTGCATCGTTTCAAGGTATCAAGTGCTGCATCTTGTTATGTAGAGCTGTAGACCCATATGTACTCGTTATTTTCAAATTCATACGCCAACCCGCCATGGAATTCACGAATCTACTCTTTCTTCAGAGCCTGGTAGGTTCAGAAGCTTCCTGCTCGACTTCTCGTACCCAAGGGTTCCGAGCAGCGTGAGAGATGCGTGGCAAGGAATTCAGCCTGGCGGCGACCGGATGCTGGGTGCCATCCAGTGGCATGGGAACCAAGAACCTCACCCACACCGCAGTACAGCTGCGGGCTATGGCAACCATGCTGCATACAACTGCCATGGCGGCGTGGTGGCAGGGGCCGCCTCCATGCTCCCCGCTGCCTTCGAGCTCCCCCCGCCTGGCGGATGTGTCGCAGGAGTTGCCACCGACTCCAGCTGTGCTCTCTCTCTTCTGTCAACTCAGCCATGGGATACAACACCCCAAAGTGGCAGCCACAACCGGTCCCCAGCAATGTCCGCGGCCAGCGCCTTTGAAGGCACCCCGGTGGCGCCCTCCGTTATGGCGAGCAGCTACACGGCGCCAAGCACCTGGACGGGCTCACGGGGACGCCGCCGACGGCGCCAGGAACGCAGCGCAGCATCACGACGATGCTCTGCACCTGGTCCATCCAGGCCCGGTCCACCACGGCCACTTCTCCGGCGAGCTCGAGCTCGCCCTGCAGGGAAGCGGGCCGCCGCCAAAACCTGCCGCACGTCGACCATGGCAGCTCCAGCGGCACCTTCAGCCATTCCACCACCAACGCAATGAATTGGTCCCTGTAGGGGCAGAAGCTTTCCCTGCAGCACTGCCGCCTTCTTCATCCGCCGGTCGCCATCACGCCACGAGACATGGAGCACTTGGACACACACACACACACACCCTGGTTTTGTGCGCCGTACCTTGCCGTTCTTGGTTTTCAGGGTGCAGTGGAACTGGGATTCCTAACCGTAGACCGTGAATTCCCTTCCCGTGTAGCCCATTGCGTCCATGAACTCGGTCCAACACCTGATGATTCCTATATAATTCTAGAACTCTGCAACCTGAATTATTCAGTTATTATTATGAAGATGCTTGTCAAGTGACCTATTTTTTTATCCACCATCCTCATGTCGTTGCTTAGTTTGGAATTCATGGAACTCAATGTCTACTCTGATCAATCTTCGTATATCTGTATGCGTATCTGTTTATAAAATTCTCTTCAAGCGTCTATAACCGTGTCCGTTGCGGTTGCGGACATCCCATGCTACTGTATTTCTGAAGATCCCGACTCCAACTTGGCGTCGAATCCTTGTCCGCCTCTCATACCACGTCGGCCACGATCGGCACGGTCCAGCAAGTAATATAAGCAACTGAAATCATACTCGATGACGAGCCCGCCAACCATCAGTCTCATTGCGTTGCGTCGATCGATCAATCGAAACCTCGGCGGCGAGTTGGTTCGGCTGCGGTGTGTTTGGCGGCAGAGGACACGATGGACGACGATTCGCACGACGCTCGGGACGTGATCGACGGCTACGGCGAGGTCTTCGTGAGGGCTCCGCCGTCGGACGACCCGGCGTGCTTCCTGCAGGTGGACGCGGTCCCGTACCGCGCGAGCATGCAAACCTGGGTGGAAGGCCTGCGCGCCGAGGCCGGGCTGCGCGCGCTCTCGGCGGACATGTACCGGCGCCGGCGCGCGCTCGACCACCAGAGCGTAGCGCTCGAGTTCGCGCAGCGGCGGAAGGTGGCGGTGGGCCTGGAGGAGGACGAGCTTTGCCGGTCGGTGCAGGCCGCCATGGACACCCAGGTGATCGGCTCCTGCGCCTACTGCGGCTGCAACTTCTCCGTCGTGGCCGCGCTGGACATGGGGCAGTTGGGCATGGTCTGCGGCGTCTGTGGCCGGCGGAAGCGAGTGTACAACCCGGTGCCGCTGGTCCGCAATCCCCCCCGGCGGGCGCGGAGGAGAGGTGGAAGGGCTGGCTGCCATGGTAGGTGGTCAGAGATCAAGGGCGCGTACGCGATTTTTGATAACTAGCGGAGACATGTAGCACTGTTCTCACACACATCTGCTAGACTGAAAATTTTAATTTTCCCTGCTCTTCTCGCCATTGTATTCGCGGTTTTATAGGCAGCACTTCGTTAACCAAGGTAAGTTCCATTGTCAGTATAGAACAGATGATAAGACGAAACGGTTGATTTGGTGTGAGAAAAATGTTATTGCAACGGTTGATAAGCTGAAGCGAATAGGCTGTAGATTATTTGTTGTTGTCTATGACTACTTTAAACGTTATCTGTAGTCGGCCTAAGCTCATATAAGTGATGTATTAGACTCTTCAAGGGGTTCAAAGCACTATTAAACTAACTTCAAGTTTTAAGTTGATTTTTTTTTCAAAAATGTCTATTAACCTAATATATAACAAATCACTAGTAGTAATTTATGTATATGATCTATTGAACAACTTTTTTTCTACAATATAAAATGTTTCTGAAATATATGCATTATGGATTTAGTTTTATAACATGGGTCTCATGGTAAGGAAAGTAGTGGCGCAAACAAAACGTTCAAATTGGTATGAAAAAAGAAGAAAACCAACGTAAAAATGGGCTATGGTAGCCCACCACCTTCCCTCCTGCGGAATATGCCGGGCTGGGCTAGCCATGGCCGCTATTCAGAATTTGCGCTTTGGGAGAAAATTATTTGCGAATTTACAAGGGGTGTTGCAAGTGGGCTTTGGGGTTGGATTTAGTAGTTTACAAGCCCACAGCCTGCTAATAAACAACAACTCCCTTCATCCCAAATTATAAGGCATTCTAAGATCTTGAAGAGTCAAATTTTTTTAAATTTAAAAAAATTATAGAACAAACCACAAAGATTTATGACATCAAATAGGTACTAGCAAATATGTCTGTGGTTGCAACGAGAATTGATTTTTTTTCTCGACAGTCAAAAAACGGATGTGGGCTTATTAGGGTCTATTTGGTTCATGATCATAATTTATTGTGACGTATTAGTCACCCCATAGTTTTTTTGGTTGTTGCTTGGTTCACCGTCACAACTATGATGTGTCATACTTTATTAGCACTCTTCCCACGTATCAGTCTTATTTTTCTGCTGAACTTTTGTCACAACTGTGGCTTCAATTTTGCTTGTCATACTTTGATTGTGTTTGGTTCAGCTTGTGTGCGTGCCCACCGTGCAATGCGGTACACCATTTGTGGTGATTGGTTGTAAAAAAAAAGAGGAATCCAGTTCAAATCCCGGCCGAGAATCCTCTTTTAAGCAGACCCAAGCTGAATATTTGTGTGGTAGTCATGGTTTGCTTAAGATTAGGCATAGCAAATTCCAGCACCAAGCAACCTAAGCTATCTCCTGTCAAGATCCTTTATGAACTATAATGCAAATTAGTTTATTACAGTGCCGAATCAAGATGATCCATGATCATCGAGCACTTCAAGGTTACTTAGGCCTAATCATTTATAAAATTTCATGGGTAATTATAGTATCCGTACTGTTCCATGGCTAAGGCGAAATAAAAAAAGAAATTACCTTTTATGAATCAACTATTTTCTTTTTTTTTTTCAGTTTGCAGCGGTCAAACCTAATAATAACCTCGATGCACGGTGTGTCTACTCTCATCAACTCGATCATGACAAATCAAACTAGAATCTGGTTATAAGAAAAGAAACGAAAGCAAAACCACCTTATCCTTGCGACCTTGCGCCGCTGGTGTTTAGGTTGATAGGTTCTGTGCGTGTTCATGGATTCAAGTCGCTCGGAGCTACAGCTCCATGCGGAGGTTGTGGGCATCGTCTAGTGGTGCCAAGAGGTTGATGTCGAGCGACCCGCCGGTGAGCAGACCGTGGGGGAGTCATTACCAAGATATCAACAATGAGGACTCGACGGTTGAGCTGCTGGAGGCCTGGAGCTAAGGCGAGCGACTAAGAAAACGTGTATCATCGTGAAGACTGATTGGTCTTGAGGCCTGGGCGCCGCCGTCTCCTGCGTCTGGTGGTCAAATCTTACTTGTTTGATTATACATAGTATATATGTGCTTTGTCATGCTGGTTGCCCACGTGGTGTCCTTTTGGTTTTGATTTAGACCTCCTTTTCAATACTATTAGTACACGAGGAATAAGATTCACATGTGTAATTATCTTTTATATATGTATATGTCCCTTTGTCATGGTTACCCACGTGGTGTCCTTTTGGTTTTGATTTAGACCTCCTTTTGAATTCTATTAGTACAGACGAGGGATTGTCTAATTTCTATAACTCAGATGTCTCGCATAAGTTTCATGCAAAAATAGTTTGGATGAAATAAATAAAAGCTAGATGGAAACCATCACGTACACGAGAGAAAAGCTAAAAAGAATAGTTTCAGCAAAAACATATTGAAAAAAATACCCTCCATATTATCGCTAGACACATTGGCTGGTCACGATCTAATACGTATTGAAACTGAACATTGTATCCATCATCGCTAAGCAAACTTTGATCATCCGGTAGTTAGGGAGGACATGGACAAAAAAATAGTTAGAAAGAAATTTTGTCTCTTTATTATTAACTAGGAAATATGCCCGTGCGTTGCTACGGATGCACCACTATGCAGAATCTTAATGCTCAAATGTAAAAAAAAAAGAGAGCATGGATCATGTTTATGCCTCAAGCCCTAAAGATTTTGAAGTCTGAACGTATATCGATCATCGCTGCAACAAGTCGCTTTCCGTCGGTCACAACTACGTGCAAGAGGGAGGCGATGATAGATAGATGGCGGGGAGAATGCCAAGGTACGACGGCCTGCGGTAGTTTGACATGTGGGCATAGTTGGACATCCAACCGTCGTTGAAGTAGGGGACCAATGACACCGCACGACCTGCTGTCGGACTCAGCGTCGCTGGTGGGGTTTTCTGAGGAGGCCGTCCACACGTACTATGCGGTTTAGTCTAGAAGGAAAGAAACTCTTTATTGTCCAATAGTTGGAGGGAGATGGACAAAAAAATAAATGGACGACAAAATAGATGGATGAAAAAATAGGCTGAATTTTTTTTTATTTTTTATTATATATATTTGCAATCGATGAATTTAGGAATAATTATAGGAATCTCAAGGTTATACTGTGTAAACGTGTAGGGCAGACAGGATAGGACTCCAGGAGTGTTCGAGTCCTTCTCCGGTTACAACTTGTTAGTGCATTCGCCCCCGGTGTGGGTTTTGGATAATTAATGACAATCAAATTAGCGACTAACATGTTCATCAAGTGATATTTACAGGTGTTAGTCCATTGGTGGATTTAAACGGAAGAATTTGGTGAACGATAGCACCCTAAATTTCATGGACAAACGGCGATTCGACTCAAGTGTTTCTCTCTCATTTTATTTTGAATTGAGTCGTAGGAGATGCCGTACTATCAAGAGGGATACAAAATTAGCTAGCTAAATGGGGAACAAAAGTGCTCATGTCGATGCTTTAGAATAGCTTGAGAGAGACCGGTTCACTCGCGCACATAGCCTGTGTGCTTTTTCTGCAGGTTTGACCAGGAAGTCAGGTCTCCCTGAACCGGACTTCATTTGGGACCGGAAGTTCGGTCGGCGGACCGAAGCCCCTTCCCCTCGCGACGGACGGCTGGGCTTTTGACTGGCGGAAGTTCCGCTCTCTCGCCCGGAAGTTCCGCCAGGGCGGAGGCTCCGGTCGAGACAGGAAGCGATCCCGCAACGCGACGGTAGGCGGGCTTTCGGCTGGCGGAAGTTCGGTCCCCTCAGACCCGGAAGTTCCGCTGGTAGCGGAGGCTCGGTCCGAGACCGGAAGCCATCTCTTGCACGCGACGCTCCCCTCCGGCCTGCCGGCCAGGAAGTTCGGTCGTGGGCCAGGAACTTCCGGTCCAACCGAAGTCTCGCCCGATTCCACCAGCGGTCGGATCTTGCTTGGCCGGAACTTCGGTGGTGCTTCACGAGAACTTCCGGTAGGCCTTCGGAGGCCGAAGTATACATGCTTCTCACCTCCATTTTGAAACGTTACGCCGGGCATTACACTCATTCACTTTGTTCACTCGACCTCCCCAAAGCGTTGACTCACCCCACTCTCTCTCCCCTTGCTTCCAAGCTTCAATCCTCGATTGTTTGAGCTAGGGGCGTGAGATTTGAGAGCGGGAGCATCGATCTTCGACTTGAGCACTTGGTTTCCTCGTCTCGCCCCGGTTGGTTTTGTGTTTATTACTCTTGGGTTCTTGGAACCCTAGCCGGCTAGGCGTTCTTCGTGGTTGCCCGTGTTGATTTACTTGTGAGGGCACCCCGAAGCGTTTGTATTACCCTTCATCTTAGTGGATATCTCAAGCTTTCCTTTGTGGTTGCTTGAGGGAGGTGACCTTAGCGGTCGGGCCTTTGTGGCCACCTCAACAACGAGGACGTAGGCACTCCTTTGTGGAGAAAGCCGAACCTCGGGATAAATCGTTTGTCCCGCGTGCTTGTTGTGGTGGTAGCTTCGACTACCCTTGTTATTGTACTTCTTGTTTGTTCTATTGTATATTTTGTCATAGGAAGTACTCTAAGCAAGAAGGTGGTCTTGAAGGTCTAAAAGATTGATTCCATCATATACATCATCTAGAAGGGTGTGGTAACTTGAGTAGTTGAAATCACAACTCATTCACTTTGATTACCTAGCTTTAGGACACCGAAGTTCTAGTTGGTTTGCAATAGAAGTTTTGGTTTCACACCGAACTTCTATTCCAAACCACCGGAACTTCCGGTGAGTATTTAACTTCCGCATTTGAGTTTGTGAATTTCAGGATTTCAAAAGAGGCCTATTCACCCCCCCTCTAGGCCAATTAGGTCCTTTCAATTGGTATCAGAGCCGTGGTCCCTCGGATTGACGCTTTACCGCGTGAGGAGTAACTTTGGCCAAGATGGATGCGGACACCATGAAGACTCTAGTTGAGCAAATCACCGCTCAACTCGCCGAGAAGCTCCAAGTGCAGCAAAAGGAGCAATTAGACAAGATGCAAGAGCAACTTGACAAGATGAAGGAAGTACTAGACAAGAAAAGTGCCGAGTCAACCAATGAAGGCGGTGACAAGACACCAAAAGCATATGCAAGAACCGGTTTTGACTATGGGTCATCAAGCAAGGGAACCAATCCAAACATGCCAATAGTCAATCCCGGCAAGCCACCTCAATTTGATGGAGTGAGATATGTTGATTGGGCACATAGGATGAAGTTGCATCTTATTGCCGCAAGATGTTGGGAAGTGGTTGAAGTTGGTGTAGATGTTCCTAAAGATCCTAATGAGTGGACACCCGAAGATGCCGCGGACTTTCAACTCAATGCAACGGCAGCAACCTTGATCTTGCAATGCTTATCTCCGCAAAGAAAACAACAAGGTTAATGGATTGGTTAGTGCCAAGCAAATTTGGGAGACATTGAGAGTCTCATTTGAAGGAGACAAGAGTGTAAGAGTGGGAAACATTGAGCTTCTACATGGAAAGATTGAAAACTTCTTCACATTGGAAGGAGAGACCACTCAAGAGATGTATGATAGATTCATGACCTTGGTGAATAGAATTAGAGCACTTGGAGACACAAGGTGGGATGACTTTGCAGCGGCTAGGAAGATTTGTAGAGTGTATAGAGAAAAGAATAGTATGCTTGCTGCGTTCATTATGGAGAAGGACAACTATAGCACAATGACACCACAGGAAATGCTTGCCAAGCTATTGCATCATGAAGTGCTAGATGATGAAGCCAAAGAAAGAGTGAGACATAGAAAAAGTATTGCACTCAAGGCATCACAAGATGAAGACACAAGTTATAGCAACAAGAGGCGTTGCGAGCGTGCGGATAGCAATGATGATGATGATCTTGATGATGAGCAAGCTTTACTAGTGAGAAACTTCAAGAAGTTTCTTAGAATGAAGAAAGACAAGATGAGAAGAAATGGTGGAAGCAAGCCCTTCAAGAAGAGATTTTGCTATGAGTGTGGTGATATTGATCATTTCGTTGCGGATTGTCCAAACAAAGGCAAGAAGTCTAGATTCAACAAGAAAAGTGACAAGAAGTACAAGAACAAGAAGGGAGGTGAAGCACACTTAGGTCAAGCATGGCAATCGGATGATGATAGTGAAGATGACAATGAAAATGAGAAGAAGAGTGTGGCAGCAATTGCTATACAAGAAGCATCTTCTTCCTCAACGCTCATCACCGACATTGCTACATCGACATCTCTCTTCACCAACATTTCTTCATCACCTTCGCTCTTCGCCAACCTCACCGACAACAACTATCACACTCCTACTTGCCTCATGGCAAAAGGAGATAAGGTGCCTCCTAACTCTCCTACTCATACATCTAGTGATTGTGATAGTGATGATGAAAATGATGAGAACTATGCTAGCAAAATCATTAAGAAATATGGTAAAAAGGCCGCAACTAAAATCTTGAAGCTATTGTACACAATAGAAGAGCGTGAGTCATGCATTGAGTCGCAAGGGGAATTGCTCCTAGAGGAAAGGGAGAAGACCCAAGGACTTGAGGCGTCCCTCACCTTGGAAACGGGAAAGGTTGAGAAGTTGAGTGTAGAATTGTCCATGGTCAAGAACTCATATGAATGCTTGACCAAGGAACACTCTTCACTCAATGACTCTTTTAGCTCCTCTAAAGCATGATCTTAGTTTGGCTCAAGAAAGCTTCGCAAGCTTAAAAGAGAAATATGATAATCTTGAGCTAAACTATGAGACTCTTTGGAGAAGCACCTCTACCGCTTCCAAAGAAACTAAAGCTTCATCTAGTAAGGGCTGTGAGAGATGCTTTAATGTTGATACAAATGCTTGTGCGACTAACCTTGTTGAGCTAGAAAAGAAAGACAAGGAGATTCAAAGGTTGAACACTATAGTCAAAGTTGGTTGCAAGTGTAAGGAAAAGCAACAAGCAAATGTGTACAAGGCATCAAGACACCCCTTGATCAAGGATGGCATTGGCTACAATAGGTATGATGGAAAGGCCAATGGAAGGAACATAGTCAATGGGGTAGCTTGTGTGAAGTTCAACAAGAGTGTGCCACTTGTTGATCTTATCAACAAGGTGAACAATGTTAGCACACCCTCAAGCACACAAGTAAACAACAAGAAGAGCAACAAGAACAAGCAAGTGGAGGTGCCCAAGCAACAAGTGCCCATCTCACGTAGCCACATTTGTGACTATATGTGTTGTTGGGACAAGGATGGCAAGATTGTGGTGAAATATGTGGGCGCTCTCAAGAAGAGGCAAATCTTGAGGAGTGTTTGGGTGCCCAAGCCTTTTGTGACTAATCCTCTAGGTTCCATCTCGGGACCTAAAACAAAAGGCTTAAATTTGTTTTGCGGGATTATTCCTCCGGTGGATCAAGTTGGGTGCTTGATAGTGGATGCACAAATCATATGACCGAGAGAGAAGAATATGTTCACTTCCTTTCAACCAAATCAAACTTCATGTGAAAGGATTGTCTTTGGTGACAATAGTAAAGGAGATATCCTTGGTTTGGGTAAAATTGCTATCTCAAATGATAATTCAATTTCTAATGTTCTACTTGTGGATTCGTTTGGGATACAATTTGTTGTCCGTCTCGCAACTTTGTGAGATGGGATACAATTGTCTCTTTACGGATAAGGGTGTGGAAGTCTCTAGAAGGGCGGATTCCTCTATTGCTTTTACGGGTCAACTAAAGGGCAAGCTTTATCTAGTTGATTTTGCAACTAGTAAAGTGGGGTCCGAGACTTGTTTAGTGGCAAAATCTAGTATGGGCTGGTTATGGCATCGCCGACTAGCTCATGTTGGCATGAGGAACTTGGCCGACCTTCAAGGTGAACACATCCTTGGACTAACAAATGTCTCTTTTGAGAAAGATAGAATTTGCGGTGCGTGTCAAGAAAGGAGGAAAACAAGTTGGAGCTAAACATCCCGTCAAGAACATAGTGACAACTACAAGACCACTTGAGCTTCTCCACATGGACTTATTCGGACCCAATGCTTACATAAGCATTGGAGGTAACAAATATGGTTTTGTAATTGTTGATGATTATTCTCGTTTCACTTGGGTATTCTTTTTTGAGAGATAAAAGGTGAAACCCAAGGGATCTTCAAGAAGTTTGCAAGGAGAGCTCAAAATGAGTTTGATGTGAAGATCAAGAAAGTGAGAAGTGACAACGGGGACGGAGTTTAGGAACACCAACATTGAAGAATACCTTGATGATGAAGGCATCAAGCATGAGTTCTCGGTTCCATACACTCCCGCAACAAAATGGTGTTGTGGAGAGGAAGAACCGAACACTCATTGAAGCCGCAAGAGCAATGTTGGATGAGTACAAGACCCGGAGAAGGATTTTTTGGGCGGAAGCCGTGAACACGGCATGTCATGCCATCAATCGCCTATATCTTCACAAAATAAGGAAGAAAACCGCCTACGAGCTACTCACCGGTAACAAACCTAAGGTGGATTACTTTAGGGTTTTTGGATGCAAGTGTTTCATACTTAATAAGAAATCCAAAAGCTCTAAGTTTGCACCTAAGGTAGATGAAGGGTTCCTACTTGGTTATGGTACTAACGAACATGGATACCGCGTTTTCAATAAGACCACCGGTCAAATTGAAATTGCGGTAGACGTGACTTTTGATGAAAGCGACGGCTCTCAAAAGGAGCAAGTCAATCTTTGAAATTGTAGGAAAAGAAGAACCGTCTCATCAAGTGATAAAGAAGCTTGCAACCGGTGAAGTCAAGCCCGTTGAAGAAGATGATGATGAGTCACTGCAAATCAACCATGATCCTAGTATAAATCATGGGTCAAGCGATGCCCATGACAACACTCCAACTTCAAGAAGGGATCATGGCTCAAGAACACATGCAAATCAAAATCCAACACAAGTAGAAGAAGATAATCAAGGAAACATTCAAGATAATCAAATCATTGATTCTCAAATAAATCAAGACAATGATAGTGATGATGATGGCCCAATCCAAAGAAGAAGCTTAGTACCTCATCCAAGAGTGCATCATACCATTCAACGGGATCACCCGTTGACAACATTCTTGGGAGTATTCAAAGAGGAGTTACTACAAGATCAAGATTGGCAACCTTTTGTGAGCACTTCTCTTTTGTGTCACCAATAGAGCCCAAGAAAGTTGAAGAAGCACTTGAAGATGAAGATTGGATTATGGCAATGCAAGAGGAGTTGAACAACTTCACTTTCGGAATGAAGTCCGGTCCTTGGTGGAAAGACCCAAGCAAAATGTGATTGGAACAAAATGGGTCTTTCGCAACAAACAAGATGAGCATGGCGTGGTCACAAGAAACAAGGCACGGTTGGTGGCTCAAGGATTCACTCAAATCGAAGGTTTGGACTTTGGGGAGACATATGCACCGGTGGCAAGGCTAGAATCAATTCGGATCTTACTAGCTTTCGCAGTTCATCATGACTTCAAGTTGTATCAAATGGATGTGAAGAGTGCATTCCTCAACGGCCCCCTATCCGAAGAAGTATATGTTGAGCAACCACCGGGTTTTGAAGATCCCAAGCATCCCGACTCGTCTACAAGCTCGACAAAGGCGCTCTATGGGTTGAAACAAGCCCCTAGAGCTTGGTATGATTGTCTCAAGGACTTCCTACTCAAACAAGGGTTTGAGATTGGGAAGGCCGATCCTACTTTATTTACTCGCAAAGTCAATAATGATATTTTTGTGTGCCAAATATATGTCGATGACATTATATTTGGTAGTACTAATGTGGCTTTTTGTGAGGAGTTTAGTAGGATTATGACTCAAAGGTTTGAGATGTCTATGATGGGAGAGTTGACGTACTTTCTCGGATTTCAAATTAAGCAACTCAAGGAAGGCACGTTCATAAGTCAAACCAAGTACACCTCCGACATGTTGAAGAAGTTTGACATGAACAAGGCCAAGCCCATCAAGACACCAATGCCGACAACCAGGGCATCTCGACCTTGGAGGAGATAGCAAGGCCGTGGATCAAAAGGTATATCGCTCCATGATTGGATCCCCTGCTTTACCTTTGTGCATCTAGGCCCGATATTATGCTTAGCGTGTGCATGTGTGCAAGATTTCAAGCTAATCCTAAAGAATGTCATCTTATGGCTGTTAAGAGAATTTTTCGGTATTTAGTACACACTCCTAATCTTGGCTTGTGGTATCCTAAGGGCTCCACTTTCGATTTGCTTGGGTACTCCGATTCGGATTACGCCGGTTGCAAAGTAGATCGAAAAGAGTACTACTGGGACTTGCCAATTTATTGGTAGGTCTTTAGTGTCTTGGAGTTCTAAAAAGCAAAATAGTGTTGCCTTGTCAACTGGCCTGAAGCCGAGTATGTGGCGGCCGGCGCTTGTTGTGCCCAACTACTCGGATGAAGCGGACCCTTAAAGACTTTGGATGTGAGCTAACCAAGATTCCCCTTTTTGTGTGACAATGAGAGTGCCATTAAGTTGGCAAATAACCCCTGTAAACCACTCTCGCACAAAGCACATAGACATCCCGGCATCACTCGAGAGACCACGGCCAAAGGAGATATCGCTTTGCATCATGTGAGCACCGATAATCAGCTAGCCGATATCTTCACAAAGCCCCTAGATGAGTCAAGATTTTGTGCTTTGAGGAGTGAACTAAATATCAATGATTCTCGTAACGTGGCTTGATATCTTGTGCATAATTGATTGATATAGAATTGGTCAAAAGATTGTGAAAATTTGTGTGCAAATTTCAAAATCTATTTTAACAACTCAAATGTGTCCATGGTTATGTATTGATTGAATGAAATCTGGGCACATATGAGTTGGTTTGAGTATACCATAAAGTTCACCACGTTGTTAGCTCTTGGTGAGTGCTTTACGGTCCACGAAGTTCCGGTCCTGCGGGCCAGGAAGTTCGCCCCAATGAAGTCCCGCCCTTGGCCCGGGCCGGAAGCCGTTCGGAGAACGCGACGCCCCTTTGTTCTTGTTCCCACCGGAAGCTCCGGTTCCCCACCGGAACTTCCGGTCGGATCGGGTTTGACCGCAGTAAAAGTGGATCTCGGGTCGGTTTTTCAAGTCAAAGGCTTACCTTTTCAACCCTAGTCTCTCCCGAGCACTTTGTAGGCGGCGGCTCCATCTTCTTCCTCCCCCGATCTCTCTCCTCCTCCTCCTCCCTTCCAAACCCCTTTGGGGAGGAGCTTGCCCGGCATTGAAGATCTCGTTGGTGGAGTTGGTTGACGCGGGAGGTCTTGGCACGTGCGGATTTGACCCCTTCACTCTCCAAAGAACAAGGTACCGGATTTCCTCTTGATCTCCCAATGTACTTGGTTTTGGGTTGATTCCTTGCACGTGTTAGCAATTATATGTATATACATCTTTGTTGGAATGTCTTTCATGCAATGCACGTGGTCGATCTCTACGTGGTGCACGTGGTCCTCGCCGCACTAGGGTTCCACGGAAGCTCCGGTCCACGACCAGGAAGTTCCGATGGACCCCATGCGCAAAGTGTGCACTCGTGGCTCTACTTGTCGATTCCTTTTTGTCGCATTCCACTACCATGTCTAAGACTTCCCTCGTGCCATGTTTTGTGTGTTGTGCAGCATGACTCGTCGCACCAATCCGGTCGTGCGGCTCGTCGAGCGCCAAGAACGGCCTCGTCCTCCGAGTATAGGTGATGGGAGGAGAATCGTCCCTCGTGGACCTCGTCTTTGCACGGCGTGGTGGATCTCGCATCGTCGTCGCGTCGATGATGAAGGTCCTATCGGTGTTCCCCGACCGCTTTTCGTACTCGTGCATGTCCGCCTCTTGCTCACCATGAGATGGTTAATGATACGAGGTCGCTAGTCAAATTGAGGTGGAAGGCCGTGCTATCGCTCCACGGTATGTTCGGCGCTCACCCGTCACCATTGGTGCAGCCACCATGAACCGGCTACTTCCTCACCATGCACGCTTTGCTCCCAAGCCTCGCTTGCCGGTGACTCCCGCCGAGTCAATCCCGGATGGCCTATCGACTACCGCAAGCAAGCACGGGATGTCAAGAGGATGCGGAAGGAGAACCCTTTCAATTGGACAAAGTATGAAGGTGTGGATCCTCGCTTTTGGTCACAGTTTCATAGTGACTATTATCATCATGTGTGCTTGAAGAAGGGGGGAAGCGGGCACGACACTTCCCATTGTGCAAAGCACAAGGCTCCCACCCTCAAGTCCCTCGAAGAGCACCACCACCCCGACATTGACAGTGATTGAAGCTAGAGGAGTGGCGCATCTTGGGGCTCATGAACTTCAAGCACAACCTGAAGCAAAGTGAGATCCTTCTTCAATTTTGGGCCACTCTCTTCATTGATGAGACCAACAAGGTACTTCACTGGATGACTGAGGGTTTACATTACCGTTGTGATTACCGTCAGTTTTCTCGTCTTCTTGGGCTCACTAGTGAAGATAGGAATGCACCTAGTTTGTATGAGCACTATGTGCGTGGTGTTGGTCGAGCGGATTACATTGAGGCCGGTCTTTATCATGCTCCCGCTCATACTCGGGGCAGCACTCACAACTTGAAGACTTATTTTTATGTGCTCAACAATTTGATCCGTGCCACCATTGATCCAAAGATTGGAGATGCCACTAAGTTACAAAATCATGCTCCTGCTATTCTTGTGTGTTTTGGTCTTGACAAGAGGTTTAGTGTAACTGACCTTCTTTGGAGGAACATTGAGGATGTCTCGACTGATCCACACAAGTCTTTGCCATATGCACCTTACCTCATGTATGTGATTGAGCAAGTGGTTGGATTCTCCTTTCATCATGATGTCATTCATAAGGATTGGAAGGTGAAGAACATCCCGGCACCTACAGCAAGGGCAAGGCTCCTATGGATAGTGACGGTGGTGCCGCTCCCGAGGATGAGGACTTGGGTGGTGCCGAGGCCGAGGAGGCTCCTCCCGTGGACCCTTCCGGTGGTGCTACGGTTGGTGGTGAGAGCAGCCGTGGCCGTGGTCGTGGTCGTGGCCGTGGGCGTGGTGATGCTACTCGCCATGCTCTTGGCCGGTTTTTCTCCTATTTACGCTACACTCGGAAGAAGACCGATCGGCGTCTTCGTCGCTTAGAGGAGAAGGCAAATCTCACTCCGCATCTCCACTTCGAGACTTCGGGACCCCTATCTTTGAGTATGATGCTATGTATGGGGGGCATGAGTCTCGATGTGAGTGAAAGAAGACATCGCCAAAAAAGGACCCTTTCCTTCACCGCTTATGATCCTTCTTATGGAGGTGGGCTTCCCGCTGGTTACACCATGGAGGACACCGAGCCGGGCGCCTCTTATCGGGACTTCTTTGGTGCGGTGATGACGTCACGAGGTCATCTGCATGCGGGTGCTCCCCGCTTTTGGTGGTGGTGATCCCGCATTTGGTCCTTTCTCGACCCATGGTTTCTTCGGCGACGCCTAGTGCCTGTTCCTTTGCCCCTTTTGCTTTCTCGGAGCCTACCCTTTTTGGCATTTGATGCCAAAGGGGAGTGTTAGGTTTATTCATGATGTAATAGGGGTCGTTAAAAATTTCGGTCTGTAATAACTCTTAATCTCGTGTGGTGAACTATGTGGTAGAACTTGAACTATTTATGTGTGGTGGATGATTGTAAGTTAATCTATTCTTATTTATTGTCATGTGATGCTTCTTATGAGATTTTGTGATGGTGTTTGTTGTTTTTAGAATGGTTATGTTGGTTAAGTCTTTTTCTTTCTACCATAACCATTCATGTTCTTTCACTTTATTCTTGTGATATATCTTGTCATATGCATCACGGTTTTCTTGCCACACACATCTTTAGGCACCCCCACGGATTGCAAAATTTAGGGGAGCTTTTTCTAGTGTATGCCATCTTGATTTCACTCAAGATTTTGAAATTCAAATCCAATGCATACACTAAGGGGGAGCTTGTCTTAAATTTTGGGAATTCAAAAGCTCAAATTCTTTTCTATCATATATAAGCCTAAGTTGGTTGTCATCAATTACCAAAAAGGGGAGTTTGTTAGTGCATTCGCCCCGGTGTGGGTTTTGGATAATTAATGACAATCAAATTAGCGACTAACATGTTCATCAAGTGATATTTACAGGTGTTAGTCCATTGGTGGATTTAAACGGAAGAATTTGGTGAACGATAGCACCCTAAATTTCATGGACAAACGGCGATTCGACTCAAGTGTTTCTCTCTCATTTTATTTTGAATTGAGTCGTAGGAGATGCCGTACTATCAAGAGGGATACAAAATTAGCTAGCTAAATGGGGAACAAAAGTGCTCATGTCGATGCTTTAGAATAGCTTGAGAGAGACCGGTTCACTCGCGCACATAGAAGGCCCGTGCTTTTTCTCGCAGGTTTGACCAGGAAGTCCAGGTCTCAAATGGAGCTTCCGGCTGGGACCGGAAGTTCGGTCGGCGACCGGAAGCCCTTCCTCGCGCGACGGCTGCTGGGCTTTTGACTGGCGGAAGTTCCGCTCTCTCGACCGGAAGTTCCGCCAGGGAACGGAGGCTCCGGGCCGAGACCGGAAGCGATCCCCGCAACGCGACGGTAGGCGCTTTCGGCCTGGCGGAAGTTCCGCCCCCATATCCGGAAGTTCCGCTGGTAGCGGAGGCTCCGGTCGAGACCGGAAGCCATCTCTTGCACGCGACGCCCCCTCCGCCCCTCGCTGTAGGAAGTTCGGTCGTGGGACCGGAACTTCCCGGTCCAACCGAAGTCTCGCCCGATTCCACCAACGGTCGGATCTTGCTTGACCGGAACTTCCGGTGGTGCTTCACCGAGAACTTCGGTAGGCCTTCGGAGGCCGAAGTATACATGCTTCTCACCTCCATTTTGAAACGTTACGCCCGGGCATTACACTCATTCACCTTTGTTCACTCGACCTCCCCAAAGCGTTGACTCACCCACACTCTCTCTCCCCTTGCTTCCAAGCTTCAATCCTCGATTGTTTGAGCTAGGGGACGTGAGATTTGAGAGCGGGAGCATCGATCTTCGACTTGAGCACTTGGTTTCCTCGTCTCGCCGGTTGGTTTTGTGTTTATTACTCTTGGGTTCTTGGAACCCTAGCCGGCTAGGCGTTCTTCGTGGTTGCCCGTGTTGATTTACTTGTGAGGGCACCCCGAAGCGTTTGTATTACCCTTCATCTTAGTGGATATCTCAAGCTTTCCTTTGTGGTTGCTTGAGGGAGGTGACCTTAGCGGTCGGGCCTTTGTGGCCACCTCAACAACGAGGACGTAGGCACTCCTTTGTGGAGAAAGCCGAACCTCGGGATAAATCATTTGTCCCGCGTGCTTGTTGTGGTGGTAGCTTCGACTACCCTTGTTATTGTACTTCTTGTTTGTTCTATTGTATATTTTGTCATAGGAAGTACTCTAAGCAAGAAGGTGGTCTTCGAAGGTCTAAAAGATTGATTCCATCATATACATCATCTAGAAGGGTGTGGTAACTTGAGTAGTTGAAATCACAACTCATTCACTTTGATTACCTAGCTTTAGGACACCCGAAGTTCTAGTTGGTTTGCAATAGAAGTTTTGGTTTCACACCGGAACTTCTATTCCAAACCACCGGAACTTCCGGTGAGTATTTAACTTCCGCATTTGAGTTTGTGAATTTCAGGATTTCAAAAGAGGCCTATTCACCCCCCCTCTAGGCCAATTAGGTCCTTTCACAACTGTTTAGTTTTTTCCCTTTTGCTTTTTGCACGGCTGTTGCACTTCCGCTACTATATAAATGTGCACAGTTACTTAGAGAGAGGCCGGACCAAAAAAGGCTATACCAAATAAATGGGGAGAAATTTTGCCTTTTTATTATTAGAGAAGAGGATAGAGATAGATAGATAGATAGATAGAGGTATAGAAAGGATAGATAGATAGATTAGGGATAGAGATATAGATACATATGTCGTCCAAAAATTCTATGGGACATGACAAATATTTTACCTTCCAAACACACCTAAATGGAACCGAATCGATCTCTTAGTTGAATTCCTATTCCGATGCTCTGCAGCAACTCGTTGCGAATTCGCTCTATTGCTAGAAAAACTAAATGGAACCGAATCGATCTCTTAGTTTGACGAAAAAAAGAGGTGGAAAAAAAGAGGTTGACCAAAAAAATAAACGGAGCCGAATCGATCTCTTAGTTGGACGGAAAAAGAGATGGACGAAAAAAGAGGTTGACCAAAAAAATAGGCAAAAAGTTTTGACTCTTTATTATTAGGTATAGATTAGAGATTAGAGATAGATATGGTATATCTCTACTCTCTATCTCTATCTATTTTAATACTTAAATAGCAAAATTTCTACAACAAAATCTTTCGTCCAACTAAGAAATCGATTCGGATACCATCAACGTTTTTTTCCATTTTCAAGTCCGGGTCCTTTTTTTTTTATATATAGATTTTTTATATTTTTCTTGACTACAGTTTTGCGTGTCTGTTAGTATTAATTAAATGCACACAAGAAATAAGACTATCCGCAAGTTTACGGATACAATACCGTTGTAGCACTTCACCAAGATAAACCCGGTTTTAAATATCGAACCCAAAGGAACGGTAGGTGACGATGACTAAGTCTATAAACTTAACCCAATGCACAATCAAGTTAGAAAATAGCGAGAACAAGGAGAACAAAGTGGATTATCTAGTTCTGGTCCTTGAAAGTGGTTGTTTTATATCATATGATCAGGAGCGATAACTTAATAAGATAGGAGTAGAAATCAGAGTTCTCTCCTACCAAGCACCTTTTGCTTGCCAAACCTATTAACGGAAAGTGGACTACAGAGGATTCAACGAAGCTATAAGTCACCTTCGCGAGCTACCACTATCCGGAAAATCAGGGGACATTCATAAGAAAACATAGCCCAAACACCATGTCTACGCTACGAATACTACTTCAATCAAGAAGCTATCTAGAACAAAGTGCTCAATAAGAGTTGCAAACTAGAAGAATAATATGAACAAAACACTTACTTTAACCAGAAGTTGACTACCAAATGATCTCAAGATGCAAACTCCGGGCGAGTGAGGTTGATCTTGAAGAATACAGCAATGAAGAAGCACCGACAGGCCGGAACTCCTCCAGAACTCTACTCTCCAACTCTATCTCTCTAATCTCTAAACAAGAACTAGTTCTAGATTGAACTAGCCTTTCTTGATTGCTAGCCTAGATCTATTAGATAGAAATTAGGGTTTCTGGCTCTTCAGCTCTTCATTGATCTGGCTCTCTCCCGGGGGGGTCTGGCTCTGTTTATATAGCCCGGTGGGATGAACATCAACCGTAGGATCAAACCGACTTAACGTAGGGCCAAGATGCATCCTCAAAGGCGGTGGAGAGGTACGCAGAGGCTGACAGGTAGGGCCCACAGGGGGGTGCCAGGCGGCATTCCTGGTGGGGCCGGCCAGCCCCACCTCAAGGTGGCTTGGGCCCCGCTCACTTTAATCCTCAATTATGCACTTTCTGGACAACTCCCTGGAAAACAGACAATTCACCAAAACTTGTGGAAATGATTAGTAATAACCTTCTATTCTATGATATTGTTGTAATTCACAAGGAAGATTGACGGTTAAAAATAGACGTTATCTGCCGTCAACAAACTCCCCCACACTTAGGCTTTTACTCGTCCTCGAGAAAAGGTAGGTTTTGGAACATTCATTATAGAGAATAAATACTCACCAAGACATAACTTGAGAACATATCCACAATAAAACCATCTCTAGTTAATCATGTACTGCGGAATTCAATGTGTCTACCATAAATCTTTAAGTAGTTGAAAAATAAAACAACATGGAGTACATCATTCTTTTCTTTAGCACTGTCAACAGGAGAATTAGTTTTAAGAATTTTGGAAACAATTCATAGCGTATCCATCTTCTTTAATAGCACTCTCAAATCACTATATGTGTGGTATTTCTGGGTCCTCACTAAGGCTTTTAGCATTGAAGCCTTTATCCTACATCTATAAGCTTATGTGGATCTTTAGGTGGGTACTAACTGTATCATACTTGTATGTCATTTGTTGTAAGGTCAACCAATGGATCAGAGAGGGATAAGGCATAAAACTGAATAAAGCTTTAAATATAGTAATCCTAATTCTACTATTGTTCCTTGAGACACATCTCTCTTTGATAGAGGAAGAGTATGAGCTATCTTTTTATTTTCTCTCTTTTTTTGGACACTTGTCCATTGTTTTGACAACTATATTTTTTTCTTTTCTTTTGCATAGATCATACCTCTTTTTTTGGAAATTAATAATTTGAGAGATAATAAAAAGACTTAGAGCATTTATTTAGTGGCTATCCTATAAGAATATTTTTGGTGTTTACTCTCAGTGTAAGAGTAAAACATTTTTGATAAAAGATACTGAATGATTGTGCCTACTCTGGATTAGAGTAGTGCATATGTGGATATGGCACTTGATTCAAAAATATGACAAATCTCTCTTAGGATCACATAGGTTGATCAAACTCAATGCAAACAAGTAGAGTATATAGAAAGTTTATCTATCCTATGTATGGCTTTGGTAGGACATCGTTTTTGCTATAAAGAAGAAGTGTGACTAATCTTTTTACTTTAAAATAAAATTTCTCTAAAGACAGAACATTAAGAATTGAAATCTCATTATCACACTATATCATACTCCTCAACAACTTAAGAATCATGGGGTCCCTAAATAAGTTTCCAACAGTATCATGACCTCTAGGAAAAGAATTATGTGAATTTATTCAGAAGTCATGAATTAACAGTCTTTTCATCTCTTTAAAATTGGTTTATCATGTGATTTTTAATTCGAATTGGAACAACAAGTTAAATATATATAATTAAATAGTATTAGGCTCAAACCTGACCGTGGACAAAGCGAGAAGGGGGAGGAAGAGGTTCGGCCGGCCCATGTAGGGATGCCGGGCGGCACCTTGTGGTGTCCCCTCGGGGCCACCACAAGGTGTGATTCCGGTGTGTCTCCCCCACACTCGTTCTTCTTATCTTTTTTCTGCAAAACATGTGGAGACAAACACATCCCAAAAATAGAAAGATAGAGTAGATAATAGCAACTAAAAACATTAATAAGAATAAAACACTTTATTCATTATGATTAACTAATGCTTTAACAACCGAAGCTATGATATCGCCCCAATTAGGGCGATCGACCTAACTTTTAACCTAACTTTGGAAACCGACTTCTTTAACCTAAGCCCCGACTCGATTGTGCCTTATTACATAGGTATATAGGGTAACTACGCCTTCTTAAGCGCGTCTATCACATTCCAGAGCTTCTCGTTGTCCTTCTTGAGGGCACGGATCTCCTTGATGCTTCCTTCAATCTGGGTTGCCATGGTGGTCATAGTAGCTACTTGCATAGTATTGGATGACTGGAGGCTTGAGACAACTTGAGAGAGAGCATCAATTCTCATCTCAAGTGTAGCCAAGGTGGGCTTGGGACGCTTGGGCACAGAGCTTGATGCAGCAGAAGGCGGTGGAGCTCTCTTTGGTGGTGGTCGCTTCTTGTCTGTGTAGCAAACTTGATCTTCAGTAGCATGCACTCCACCAAGCATGAGGCGGGTCCTATACTTGGCGCATTCTATCTCTCCAGCCTTGTTAGTCTTGACACTAACAAGTTCTTCTCCTGGCTTTGGTGTTGAAAGTCGAAAGTACCCTTTTGGGAAGAGCGACCGCTTCCCCTTGGATGGTCCTTCCAGAGCAATCTTGCAGGAGGTGCAGGTAGCGTGCGTTGAGCTTGAGCATAGTAGGCTTGCTCATAGCTCCCGGCGTGGTCGCGCACCGTAGCTAGCTCCTTCCTGGGATGGGATGATGGCGAGAGGCTTCGGCTGCGTAGGGACGATGGCTAGCGACTCATCATTCAGATCTTGTTGAGGTCAACTCAGAGACGACCATCTCCTTCCGGCCATTGGAAGTAGAGCTTGGAACTAGATCTAGATGGGTTTTCTCCGAATGAGAGAGAGAAGGCTTGGATGGAATGAAGTTGAGGGGGTCTAGGTACGTATTTATATGGGCAAAGCAGTTTGCAAATGAGGGGTTGAATCTATCCTACGTGGTGCATACGATCGTGAAACTGAATGACGTTTAATCCTACGGGATTCTGTCGAGGAATACTCCAGAAGGGGGTAGAGAATTGAATGCACATGAGAGGAAACAGGGGGGTGCCGCCCAGCATTTTTGCCCAGGCCGGCCGGCCCCACATGTCATCCCCTCGGGGTGACTTTTTTCGTGGTGGTTATGTACTCCATTTACTTCCCGATGGTGGTTGTTTAAAGATTCGGATCGATTCGGTTAAAATATAGGTGTAATCAAGGTAGTTGGATAAACTCCAATTCCTCAACTACCTCTAGGGGTCTAGTAGGTTCTAGAAAGATCTTAAGGCGATGACCATTTACCTTGAATAACGTACCTTCGTGTGATTGGAGAGTTACCACTCTATGCGATGACGCGTTAACCACCGTAAACGGTCCTTCCCATTTACTCCGCAGCTTTCCAAGCCCGAATAATTTGACCCTGGAATTAAAAAGTAATACCTTGTCTCTAGGTGCAAACTCCTTCTTCTTGATTCTCTTGTCATGCCATCTTTTGGTTCTTTCTTTATAAAGCTTTGAATTGTGATAGGCCTTTTCTTTCCATTCTTCTAATTCTGATAATTGTATTTTTCTTTTATTCCCGGCAGCTTCAAAATCCATATTCCATCTTTTAATGGTCCAATGAGCTTTGTGCTCTAATTCCACAGGTAGGTGACAAGTCTTCCTGTATACTAGTTGATAGGGTGACATGCCTAGAGGTGTTTTATAGGCCGTTCGGTAGGCCCAAAGTGCTTCCAGTAACCGGTCTTTCTGTAGGATCACTGGAGGCCTAGAGGGGGGGTGAATAGGCCTGTAAAAACTCAAATCGAATCAGGTTAAAAAAAAACCCGGCACGGCAACTTTTTTCTCGACAAAAGCAACCGCCGCACACTGCGCAGAGAAAACTTGCTTACAGTTCAAAAACTGACCAACGAAATTTAGATCAGATAAATTTCTAAGCTTCCTACAGGTATATATATCACAGAGCAACAGCTAGATAAGGTGCAGCAAGAGTATACTAGTAGATCAACCACAAACCCTAGAAATCACCCACCAACAACACGAATAGAGACAGCAAATCAAGCACACGGTGACACAAGGATTTGACCCGTGGTTCAGCTTGCCACCAAGGCTTGCCTACGTCCACGTTGCTGAGGTTAGCCACCAAGGCTTAGGGCTTTGCAACCCTACCTCGTTCTCAAGCCAAGAGACTTAACTCTTGAGATGAGGGGTGAGTTTACTAGCTGCAAATGATTGTTACAAACCTCCCAAGGCTGCCACAAGAGTTGGCAAGCTCAAGGGCGATGCCTAGCCGGCTAGGAGCAAAGCTCCAAGAGTAATGAACTCAAGCCGCCGGCCAAAACGTGAACCAAGTACTCTAGAACTTTGGGAATCAGTGGGGCTGCTCTCTAATCGAGTTTTGGCACCTTTTCTCTTAAGGATTAGTGGTGGAATCACTTTGGAATGCTTGAGAGCTTGGGAGGACCAATGGAGGAGAGCAAAACCTAAAGCTGAGCACCTTTTCAGGTCTGAGGAAGAAGAAAGCTGAAAAGTTACCGTTTGGACAAGAGGAGAGGGTATAAATACCCCTATCTTTCCAACGGTCAGGTAAGTGCAAAGATCTTGCAAGACTTAGAGTGCGGCACTGCCGCACTAGCCAACCAGAAGAATGGTGAAAGCAGTGGTTAAATTTGGCTGGATTGATTGGAGTTTGTGGATGCTTTGTGTGTAAAATGAGCACTTGGTTGCACACTTTTGACTAGTGTCTTGAATCCCTCTTGATAGTACGGTTTTCCTATATTCAATTTCAAAATATAAAATAAATATAAACCTCCATTAGCGAAAGCCCTTTGTCATAAGCAAATTGGGGACTCCACTTTTCAGTATAGCATCCTCCATAGCTTCTTCCCTGTGTATCAACTCGATAAATCTCATTAGTTCTCAAATTGAGTAGTCATTATCACCAAAACCCACAATAGGGCTTGATTGCACTCACAATCTCCCCCTTTTTGGTGATTGATGACAACCCAATTTGAGCTTACAAAAGATATAAAACAAAACTAAGATTTTTGAGCCGTGGGTGTAAAGGCCTCCCCCTAAATGTGTGAAGTGAGATTTGAATTCTCAAGTTGGCATAAATGCCATGATTCACACATTTTGAAAGTGTTGGGGCTCCCCCTACATCCATGCCTACTGTGGGGTGCTGCACAAGTGTCACAGAATATACATGATGCAATATGACAAGGTTATGCACTCAATAATCTTTTTTTGAAACAAACATAGTGCGGCATCGCCGCACTGCAGTGCGGCACTGCCGCACTTGCTATTCCAGCAGCAAAGAAAACAAGCACCACACAGCTAGAACACATATAAAATAAGGATCTAAAAACATGAATATAGGAGTCTAGATCACACAATACGATACATGTCCATATTCGAAGTAAATAGAGTACAATAGGTAGCAATATTACACAATTAGAGTTTTGAGCGACTCTCAAACTCACGACCTGACAAACTAACTCCCAAACGGATAAGACATGAACTGAACAGCTACTGCGAACACAAACATATGGCGTCGAAAAGAAGTTGACCCCTCTAATTTCTCCCCCTTTGTCATCAAGTGCCAAAAAGAGAGAAGGAAGAAGAGTCCTAGACGTCGCGCTCGGCTGCCTCCCAGTCAATCTCCTCGTCGTCGGAATCCACTCGTGCACGCCCCTGACGGTGAGTGGTAGCGGTGAAACGAGAGGAACGCCGAGGTCCCTGAGACTGACGCTGTGCCTGAAAACCTGCCAAGGTCTGGTGCTCCCAAGACTCGTGCTCGTTGTGCTGCTCTTGCTGGTCCTCACTCTCATCCTCCTCATCCTCATCATCATCATCATCTGACAAGCTAGGCAGGTTGGGAAAGGTCGGTGGTGAGGGAACAGGTGGAAGTGGTGGCAGCCCCAAGACGCCTCCCCTAGCCTCACGGTTAGCCTCCCGGTTCTCCAACCGGTCCTCGTAGGGTCGTCCCTTGCTGCATAGGTGCAAGTAGTAAAGATGGCCTTGAGCCATGCACCAAACTTCTTGGACTTGCTCCTCCTAGAGCGGGAGCGAGAACTCTCTGGAATATCCTCAGGCTCGCGGTGTGAGCTCTCACCTGCCTCTCTAGTCGGCTGCGGTGACCGAAGTCTTCTCAATCTTGTACACCGGTGTGTATCCCAGTCTTGGGGAACCTCAAACCAGTGACTCTCTCAATCATAAACATGAGGTAAGGGGCATAGGGCAGCCCCTTCCTCCCATCCTCTGTCACACGCCTGAGCTCCTCCCACATGAACCTAGGGACATTGAACACGCCCCCACGGGTGCAAAGCGAAGCTAGCACATTCCTCACATAACCATTCACATCCGAGGCTGCTCCATCTTTTGGGTTGATAGTGGCTCTAAGTAGGTTGTTCATGGTGTAGTAGAAGCTCGGAGTCCATTCCTCTTTCCATCCGTGAGTCCGGGCTTAATCCACATATAGCTTAATGTCACCGATCTCAGCCCTAGGCTCATCATGGATATAGGAATACCCACGATGCTCCTTTCCAAAACCAAGTATCCCGCTGAAAGTGACAAAGTCAATGCGGTAGTGAGTACCGTCGTCATCCAATGCACCTCATCTGGCTGCCTCGATCATAGAAATATGTGGCATGAAACCGAGCAAGCACCTCCTCATTCCAAAGTCATAGTGAAAAGCCATGATGTCGACGGCTCAAACCTATCACAAGCTCGAATCACACCAAAAATCCAGCTTCATTTCTAGATTTCATTTCATCAAAGTCCACATATTGCATCTTTCTGATCTTGGGCTTCTTTGCTGCAAGGATTACGGTGGTATAGAAATTGGAATGAAAGACATTCCAGAATTGGTAATCAACACCCAGGTCCTTGTTCCTCTCAAAAGGATTTCTAGCTCTTTCTTTCTCAGTTGACTTCCAGCTAGTTGAGTAATTGATGATGGCATGAGGTTTAGTGTCCTGTGGAGGAGCTAGGAACATCTCACCCTCAAAATCTCTCATGTATCTGTTTGTCAAACTGTCAAGTGAAGTGGAGTCCGAGGGATCCACTGGGTTAATAGTCATTCCTTCCCTTCGCAACCTATCCTCTTCTTTGTATGTAAGCATCAAACTTTTTCTCTTCCATCACCGCTGGGTGGGTCTTTGGGTTGTTGCTCCTTGGGCCTCTCCCCCTGCCACGACGAGGGGGTGCCTTGGCACGGGTCTCATCCACCTTCCTCTTGCCCCTTGGATCATCTTCCATCTATCCAAATGAAGTCCAAATGAGAAACTGTACAAAAATGGAGTAGAACATCACCTAAGAAGTAGGTTTAACAAGAGAGAGGACTTAGAACATGAGCATGGAAACCTAGGTTGGCAGTGCTGTTCTGCCAGGTGCGGCACTGCCGCACTCAGAGAGCGGCACTGCTGCACTGGCCAGGTCTGCAGACTCTTGTTCTACTTCTTCTTTCTTGTTATCACTACTAACTAGGTGCTTCCTTATGCCACAAACAATTTCTAGGTCTGGACAGAACTGAACTTAGGAGATTGTGGCAAGGATTTGAGAGAAAGAGTAAGATGGATTGTTCATATGTTGTGGTGGGTGCTTCCAATCGATTTAGTAACTGATTCTTGGAGTTTTTCGCAGTAGAAGAGGATGATACCCTCTAAGTGAGGTACAAAAAGCACTAGCACTCCGGCATTGCCGCACCTCCATGTTTCACCCCATGAACAGGTGACCAAATCGATTCGATTCAAACATCACAACACATCTCTATCCCCTTACACATCCATAAGGAACTGAAATCCTCCACAATCACCAAGCCATTGCATAGATCGAAGTAGGTTAGGGTTAAACCTTGGCAAACGTTGAGGGAGGAGGGAAGAAGAGCAGGTGCTCGGCCAGGAGCACCACCGGCCACCAGCAGCGCGAGGGAGAGATGGTGGAGGGCCGCAAGACACGGCCAAGAAGCCGCAGAAAAAGCAGAGGCAGAGGCGCGGCGACAAGCACGCGTGGGAGAGAGAGGAGGACGGCGCGGCGGCCCCCGGGTCGCTTGGGGGGAGAAAAGAGAAGGAGAGGAGTACTTCGTGGGCCGGCCAAAGGAAAAGGATAAGGAGGAGAAAGGGGCCCACAGAAGCTGCCATTGTGGGGGCTTAATCGACAAACCAGATTCAAAGTGCGGCGGCCACTTGCCGTACCCCGAAACGACCGGGGTTAGCTACAAACTATGGTACTCTCTTTACTCCACATATGGACACATATCTATCTACGTGGTATGACCAGAAGCATGTAAACATTACAAACAATGGTCATAACACATAGACTAACCTTTTGCAATGAGGTCTGAAACACAATATAAAGTTTTGCAATTCTTTTTCCCAGATTTCTAGTAGATCAAACAGAGGTGTGCTAGGTTTCAAACCACATTACGAGAATCAAGTATATTCAGTTCACTACGCGGTGCGCAAAAACCTAGCCTCATCAAGTGGTTTTGTGAAGATATCGGCTAGTTGTTTTTCGGTGCTCACATGACGTAATTCGATATCTCCTTTGGTTTTCGTGGTCTCTCAAGAAGTGATGTCGGATGTCTATATGTTTGGTTCTTGAGTGGCTAACTGGATTGTTTGCAAGTTTTATGGCACTTTCATTGTCACACAAGAGTGGGATTCTAGTGAAGTGACATCCGAAATCACGAAGGGTTTGCTTCATCCAAAGTAGTTGCGCACAACATGCACCGGCTGCAACATACTCGGTCTCGGCGGTGGAAAGGGTGTTAACACTGGATTTTGGTAAGAACCAATGACAGGTGGGCCGATTCGGTAAAGTCTATGAAAAAGCAGAAATCCAACGTGTTCGGCAAATGAGTGTGCGGTCGGCTAACTTTGAGCTATTCGGCAAGCGGATATGCTATTGACTCGGGTGATTCGGCAAGCATTGGTGCGGTCGGCTATCTTTGAAGACAGTGGCTCCATTCGGGAAGCGAAAGGTGGCAAGCGAGAAGCCGAATAGAAGGAGAAAAACGATAATCGAGGACTCCGAAGAGAATTATAGCAAGAGTCTCGCCGTACTTTTGAGTTACCTTTAACATATTATGTACGTCGTAATCTCTTAGGATTCATGTTATGTCCAGGGTATAAATATAGACCCTCGACCATTGTAAAAGAGATTCACAATCAAATCAATACAACCGCCCCGTGCCACGTTTCGAGTCCCTTTTTGTCGTGTCGCCGAAGTTCTTCGAGAGGAGCCAATCGATCCGTCGACCTCCGTAAGTTCCGCAACCTTGCTATCATGTCTAGTATCATGCGGTGGATTTAGATCTTGATGCAAGTAGTCTTGTTCGTCTCGATGGGATGGCCGTGCGGGCGGCGTCTACTTGATGATCAAGAAGTCTTTGCTTATGCTTTGTCTATCTCGACTAGATGGCCGTGCGGCAAAGCGCCCGCTTGATAGCTTAGCGAGGCAAGATAGTTATCGATTCTTGGTTAGATCGTGAGTCGTGCGGCAGGCTAGGATCTGGTTCAAGGATTAGTTATCGGCTCTATTAGATTTGGCAAGATCTAGTAGATTCATTAAGTTATCACGTGTTGCATGACTTTAATATTTTATTTATTTGTAACACTCTTTTGCCCAATCTAGATTTGATCGGTTTCGACTTCTTATTTTATAGATCTATTTGCTCTCTAATGCTCTTTACTTATCATGATAAATAGATCGTATGCTTACGTAGTCGAATTAGATCAATCTAGATTGTTACATGTTGCGGGTTCTTGCATGTTAGAAACTCTTAGACTTTGATAGGATCGGGTATCGCGGCGGAGATGCGTGTCTTTGATTAGTTTAGTCGTGATAATTTGTATGTTCCTTCTTCATGGACCCCGAAGTAATTTGTATTGCCGAGCTTGGTTATGCTTCAATTCGTAGTTCACTTGTTCAAATATGTCTTCTCATACATGCACGTTCGGTAATCATTGCACTACGTGTCTCACCCTCATATTAGCCGAATGAATCGTATGCATGATTGGCGCACAGCCTTCTATAGCCGTATGTCGCCGTAAGTGGCTTCGGGGGCGTATATACGAACTGTGCGGTCTCATCCGACACGTTCCGATTTTGTATTTAATAGTTTCTTTGTCCCTTGTCGGGCCAGGTCAAACCGACCGCACGCTCCGGATCTCCAAACCGTGCGGTTGTCCGATTGAAGTCACGCTCTTGGCTTGTCGTGTGCTTGGCGCAGTGCAGATTTTGTGCCAACACACTTTTTGGCACGCCCGGTGGGACAATCTCTTGATTCAAGATGTCGGACGTCAATAACAATCATGTTCTCGGGACGTGACGCTGGGATGAATTGCCGGACCAATTGAGAGCAACAGTGGAGCAAGCATGCGAGCAATACAAGCATAAATGCTTAATGTCTTTCTCCAAGAACAAGAGCAACAAGGTTTTTCGTAAGGTCATTGCCAAGAGTTCTTCTTGCACATCAAACTGATTGCTCAAGAGGAAGAAGCTCAAAAGGTATCGATTTGGTCCATAAAGCCTTGGCAGATACCATTAGGAACCACAACACGGCCTTTCTAAATACTTTCCGAGTAATCATGGCTAATACTTTCGGCCAACAAAGCCGATAAGTATTTTGAAGATGGTGTGGGACCAATTCGTGGACCAGTGCTTTTCAATATTCCAAAATATCAAGAGAAGCAACCTGAAGATGAGGAACATCCGGGATCAACAAAGATGAAGTAGAGACTCATGAAAAGCAACCACCTCCTACTTATGGCCAAGTGACGTTTGGCACCACCGAAAAGAGTACCATAACCGCATACAAGATATCTCCGGTATCAAACAGGTTACAAAGGAACATGTATGGGGATGGATACCATGAGTTCACCGACTATCTTTGCCGGATGCTCTACCGAATCCGGGATATAGAAGTGCGGCGGGGAATACCATCCGGAGGACAAGCACGCGGAACTCCGAAGACGGACATTGACATAATCATGCGAGAGGATGGCTGATATGATGCAACATCAGTTCGGCCTAAAGCCAAAGAATCAATCCTATTCATACAAGTCTGCGTACCCAGAATGGTATAACGGGGTTGCACTACCGGCAAGGGTGAAGCCACCAATGCGGACTTAACCAAATTTTCTCGGTCAAGATGATACAAGTACCCAGAGAGCATATTAGCCGATACCCGATACAGCTTGGGGAGGCGTCCACGCACTAAGCTTGGAGGATTCGGTATTTTCCATTGTCTCTCTCACAGCCCAAATTTTCACGGGTTTACTTCTCTACCGGTGATTCTATTGGTACTTGGGCGTAACTTGAACGTAAGTTTCATGCTTATTTCTTCACCGAACTATCGAAAAGAAGCCGGTAGACCTTACCAGTTTAAGACGTAAAGTTAATGAGACACCACAAGAATATCTTCGTAGATTCAGAGAAACCAAGAGTCTTTGCTTTCGCTGAATTTACTGCAGACGATCAGTTGCCCTGGAATAGCAATAGCAGGGGATGCCGCCGAATGTCGTGGAGAAGTCGTTCGGCATGGAATTTGATGATCTCGATCAACTCGCCGTAGATTAGCCGTCATGAGTAATCGGGCTCGGGGTTTTAAGGGATAACCGCTATCGGAAGGGTAATGTTGCTAGTGAGATGTATCGAGTTTCTGGAAGAAGCAACCGAGTACAAGGATGAAGATGAAATAGTTGCAAAATGAAGTTGACTTGGGATAAAGAGCCTACCCAAGTAAGTAAGTCGGTGGCTGAAACAACAAAAGGGGACTTACGATTTTGATGTCTCCAAATCGATAAGCTTTTTGATCCGTTGGTGAGGGAAGGACGCATCAAGCTGCCGTAAGGGCATCCCATGCTACGCCCGAAGGGGTGAAAGACAAGAGATATTGTGGTTATCATAATACTAATTCTCACTCCATCAATGATTGCCGAGTGTTCGAGTTCGGATTCAGAAGGCAATTCAAGAGGGGCATCTGAAATTTGATGGCAAGATGAAGATTGATGGCAAACCTTTCCCTCGAACATGATTTCTTTCTCTGTCGGAATGGTCTCTGCAGATGACCCTAAAAGCAAGGGAAAGATGAAAGTGTTGACATCGAAAAGAGCTAAGAAAAGTGGCAATCAGAGACCCCAACCGATGATGACATGCTGAAGAAATGAAAGAGAAAGTTCGGTTCAAAAATAGCCGAACCGAGAAAGGTGAAACGTCCGCACCAAGGGTGCCATCACGAATCTTCTGAATAAATGGCAGAGGCAAAGCAAGAGCAAGAATATTATGAAGAACAAAAGTTCTTAGAAGAACGGTGGAGATATGAAGAAGAGATGTATCACCGAGAACAAGAAGAACATATGAGGGAACTAGAACAGCCTCATTGGGGTTGTTCATTCTTTAAGCATTGTTGGAATGAAGACTTGAAGTCGCCTCGCTAGAAACAATTGCCCGTAATGCAGTGATCGTATTATGGCTACAGCGCCTCGAAGTCAACCGCCGACCAGTCCATGAAAGACTTGGAGTTCAATTTCCCGAGGACGATCGGGCGTATAAAATTAAATAACTTTGATCATCGAAGAAGAGATTCGCGGATCAGCATTGGGTTCATCCCAAAGAGTACGATGAGGAAGGAAATACTCATGGATATAGATGGCGTAAAGGGCAATGGTGCCCACCGGGGTTGAGGAAAAGTCAGAAGAGGAGAGTGCAGCGATTAAGAAACAAAGAGCTGGAACAAAGCCGTTGCGTAAGAAAAGAAGGAATGGCGCCCAAAGAAGAAATCCGATGAGAAGGGTCCTTCGAGTGATGCATGCATGGCTTTCTTCCTCCCATCAGAATTCATAGCCCCCGACAATCAAGAAGTACAAGAGGAGATTTACTCGATTTTGATGAAAGTGAGTTTCAGGATCTAATGGCTCGCCTTATACTAACACGACAAGCAACTTTTGACAAGCCGGCCAAACATCGCCACTTGAAACCGCTTTTACGTGAAAGGATACGCCAATGGGAAGCCTCGACCAAGATGTTTGTTGATGGAGGAGCTGCTATCAATATAATGCCATATTCCACGTTTAGAAAGCTCGGGATGACGGATGAAGATTTGCTTAAAACCGACATGATCCTTAGAGACTTTGCCGGCAATCCTTCCGATACTCGAGGAGCGCGTGCATGTTGAGTTGATGATTGGGTCTAAAACCCCGATCACTACGTTCTTCGTCATTGACGGCAAGGGGGCATACAGTTTGCTTCTTGGGAGAGACGGATTCATGCTAATTGCTGTATTCCTTCAACTATGCACCAAATCCTTATTCAATGGATAGGGGATGACGTGGAGATCATACATGCCGATGATTCGTAAGTGTGGTCGCCGAGCCAGCTTATTGGGAATATGATGGTGTTGATTGTTTTTCCGGCAAAGTATGGAAAGAAGGTCCCGTTAATGTATTCAACAAGGATCAACAAACCGATCCAAGCAAATCGGCTCGAACAAAGAATTTTTGATGGGTAACCCAATCGATGGCAACAAAGGAAAGTTGGGACACGGTTTTATGTCGGCCGACAAATTAGAAGAGATAAATGTTGGCGATGAGTCCAAATCAAGGCCGATGTACATTAGTGCAAATTTGAGTCCGTAATGTAGAGAGCAATTAGTAAATCTTCCGAAGGAGTTTAAAGATTGCTTTGCTTGGGATTATACAGAGATGCTTGGACTAGATCGTTTCTATTGTTGAGCATCGATTACCTATTAAGTCGGGTATCGACCCTATAAACAACCTCCGAGGAAGATCTATAAAGAAGAGGTAACCGGCCGATGTGAAGAAGGAGATTGAAAGACTATTAGAAGCAAACTTCATTCGGCCGCGCGATACGCCAGATTGGATTTCGAATATAGTTCCTGTTTACAAGAAGAATGGGAAGATGAGAGTTTGTATAGACTTGAGAGATCTTAACAAGGCCACTCCAATGGATGGGTATCCGATGCCAATTGCCGATTTGTTAGTAGACGCAAAGAGCCGGTAGGGTATGAAGTCATTAGTTTTATGGATGGTAATGCTGGCTATAATCAGATCTTCATGGCAATAGAAGATATTTCAAAAATGGCTTTTAGATGCCCCCGCCACATTGGTTTATTTAAATGGATTGTAATGACGTTTTGATTGAAGAATGGTGCAACTTATCAAAGAGCCATGAATTACATATTTCATGAGTTGATCGGTAAAATTGTGGAGATCTACATTGATGATGTAGTAGTCAAATCTAAAGACTATGAGAAACATTTAGCTGATCTAAGAAGAACTTTGGAATGCACTAGAAAACATGGTTTGAAGATGAATCCAAACAAATATGCTTTCGGAGTATCACCGGTGAGTTCTTGGGATTCCTTATTCATAAAGGAGGAATTGAAGTTGGAAAGAAGAGCATGGAAGCAATAGATAAAGTTGTTCCCCCAACTAATCTCACGAAATTCTGATCCCCCTCTCTAAGAAGATCAATTTCGTAAGAAGGTTCATTTCCAATTTATCGAAAAGAATCTTGCCCTTTTCTCCATTATTAAAGCTCAAGAGGAATCAAGAATTTGTATGGGGTGACGTGCAACAAAAGGCTTTTGATGAAATTAAAGAATACATGAAGGCACCACCAGTTTTTGGTACCTCCACAACTTAACAAGCCTTTCAAGTTTAAATGCGTGGCGGCCGATACCCTAACGATAGGATCGGCCCTCATGCAAGAGTATGAAGGGAAGGAGCGAAGTCATAGCTTATCTTAGCCGAAAAGTTGTTAAACCCAGAGACAAGATATTCGCTAAGGAAAAAAAAATTGTGCTTGTGTGTGTATTACTCATGTACTAAGCTTCGGCATTATTTATTAAAAGCCGAATGCGTGATTATTTCAAGTCATGATGTGATCAAGCATATGTTGTCAATGCCAATTTTAAATGGAAGAATTGGCAAATGGATTTTGGCTTTGTCGAATTTGATTTAAAATACTTAATCAAAAAAAAAAGTTGAAGGGTCAAATTATTGCTGATTTTATTACGCAACATCATGACCTTAGCAACAAAGATAGTAGGCATTGTACCTTGGACTCTATTTTTCGATGGTTCATCCCGCAAAGAAAGGTGGGGGCGCTGGCATTCTATTAGTTTCTCCACGGGGAATAACTTTTGAGTATGCTATTCCTATTGAATTTCATGTGACTAACAATCGCTGTAGTATGAAGCATTGCTTAGAGGGCTTCGGCTTCTTGTAGAGATAAAAGCCGTCGCCGTTGAAATCTTTGGAGACTCGAAATGGGTGATCAACCAGTTGATTGGCCAATATGAGTGTAAGAATGACGCGCTAAGAGAATACTATGAGGAATGCTGGGAACTTTTAAAAGCTTTCGGGTAGCAACCTTGCATCATATCCCTAGGGGCATAATGAAGGAGCAAATAGATTGGCCCAAACCGCTTCGGATATCGTGAAAATCAAGAAGTCTTCACCATAGAAGAGAATGTTCCAGATGCCGAAAGGTGTGGTTGGCGATTGGAGGCATGAAATCATCAAATATCCGGAAGGATCCATCGCAGAAAGTTACCCGAAAGCTCGTGTACAAAGCCCTTAAGTTCCGTCCTTCTCAATGATCACTTGTATTATAAATCTATAGATGGAGTATTGCTCAAGTGTCTAAGTCAAGAAGAGGCCGTAAAGGTGATGTATGAAGTGCATGAAGGATTATGTGGTGCACATCAATCGCCTTACCGAATGAAATGGATAATTCGAGAACCGGTTATTTTTGGCCAACTATGCCGGAAGATTGCTTTGACTATTATAAAGGATGTCATGATTGTCAAAAATTTGGCAATATTCAAAAGGCTCCAAAGATTCTGTTATGAACCCAATAAGCCAAACCTTGGCCATTTAGAGGATGGGGCATAGATTTAATTGGTCGATACATCCTCCTTCGAGCAAAGGGCATAAGTTTGTGCTCCCCGCCACGATTATTTTACTAAATGGGTCGAAGCCATTCCTTTGAAGAAAATTACATCAGAAAATATGATCAGTTTTGTTAAAGAGCATATAATTTATAGGTTTGGAATCCCTCAAACCATAACAACCGATCAAGGAACCCGCCATTTACTTCTTCGAATTTTGCGACTTTTTGCCGAAGACATGGGGATCAAGTCGTATAATTCTTCTCCTTATTATGCACAAGCCAATGGGCAAGCGTACATCCAATAAGATTATGATCAAGATCATTCAAAAGAAGATTGATGAGAAACCGAAGAGATGGCATTTGGTTCTCAATGAAGCATTGTGGGCTTATCGGATGGCTTGTCATGGGTCAACTCGAACATCTCCTTATGAATTGGTTTACGGGCATCATGTTTGTCTTACCATGGGAATTGCAAATCGGGTTCAAGAAGAGTTATGTTGCAAAAAGATTTGGAAAAAGAAGATTATACAAATTTGATGATAGATGAATTGGAAGATTTACATTTCATTCGTGATCGGGGCATTGGAAAATGTTGAGAAGAATAAAATACGTGTTGCCCGATATTATAACAAGAAAGTTAGAGAAAAGCAATTCTTTGAAGGTGACCTGGTTTGGAAAACTATATCGCCGATTGGATCGAAAGACGGGGGGCATTCGGCAAGTGGTCTCCAAATTGGGAAGGGCCCTTTCGGGTAGAAAGATGCATGCCCGGCAATGCATATATTTTGAAGACTTTGTTTGGGGAAGAATTTACCAGAGCTATCAACGGACGATATCTTAAAAAATATTACCCCAAAGATCGGGGTTGGTTCAGAAGAGAATTTGAATCAAACAAATTGATGAGATAACCTCGCCTTTAGTGAAAAAATATGAAGTTGGTAAATAGCCGATATGATTTGTGTCGCCTTCAGTTCAAAATATAGCCGAATGATCTTATGTTGACCTCAACATTCGACGGGGTTGGTTTATCGGGAAAAGAGAAAGATGAAATCCCGAATGATACCGCCGCTGACTCGTCAAATCGCTTGTGGCGTAAGACTAAGATCTAATCGACTAAAGTGATGTCACCGCATTCGGGAAAATCACTCAAGAAATCGCTTCGAATCAAAGAGGACACCCAAGGCATTCATTTAGCAAAATCCAACACAAGATCATAAACAAGACACATTCTCTAAGATGATTTTATTATTCACGCATCAATCCCTAGTTACAAACTACCCTGGAACAACTTATTAAGAACAGATTGGGGATTGGTGGATTCGGCAAGGGCAGTAGCATGGTCCCCGTAGAGCTCCAGGCTGCCTCGATGTCCTCCACCTCGTGAGGATGACCTTCTCGCAAATCCAACGGCCCGAATGTAATAGTCCTCATTGGTGCGAGAGGACATCGCCGCCAAAGCCGAGGGACACACCAAGGTGGACACCTTGGATGACGGCCCGATCAACACGGCCATCCATGGCATCCAGGCGTGCCTCGGGAGTTTCTCCCCTGGCGTTCACCTTGTCACCGCCCGGGTTCTTCTTGCCTTCAACCGGCCGTTTCTCCGCAGAGTGCCGAAAGATGAAAAGTTAATCAGTACAGCGATGAGGATTGAGAGAGAAAAAGAAATCTATGTGAGAATGCCGAACCAGTTGATGGCGTCCGCAGAATCGCTTGCGCCGATCCTCCCATTCGGCTGGCGCAATGCCGAATCGCTTTGGAAACATCGCCCGGCCGGTCGGGGCTTCATCCCTTTTCTTTGCGGAACCGAGCGCCTCCTCATGAATGTACAAAGGGTCTCGCCCTCCGATTCCGCCGGACCCCAAGGGTTGGCGTTGTATGAGTTGTCGGACTCGTAAGAGCTCGACTTAACTCGAGGAGCCGAGACGGGACCTACCTGGTCCGAGGTTCCCGGTTGAGTCACCACCATCGGGGAAGAAGGTGAGACTGGTTGATGATGACCCTCGCCTAAGCAGATGAAGAAAAACCGAGGTTAGGAGAGATGAACTGAGTGAGCGAGAACACACGAAGATGGCAGATTAATCTTACCCATGGCGTTGCCGACGCCGCTGCCTACTCCCTCCGGCCTCTCCCTCGCCAGACGCTCCCATGGTCACCACGGCCGACATTGGCGATTTGGAGGTGGGGTTTTCTTCCTAAAAGTTTCGGCGAGAAGATGAGAAGATGATGATGAATGCTAACCGGCGATGGTGGTGGAAGCCGGGAAGAGGGCTTTATTTATAGGCCAAAATGGAGTTCGTGGCGCACGACTTGAGTATACCAAACGACAAAGTAGGGTTTACTTCTCTTTTTGGGCCGCACGGACCGGGCCAAGCTCGGCTAAATCGAAAAGTTTACTGTTCGTGAAGAATCGGCTAATCCTCCGATCGGGAAATCTGTAATGATGGCCGTCTGTCTATTCGGGAAGCTTAAAAACATTCGCTATGTCATCGGTCGAGACAAGAATGGAAAAGACCAAAGCACAACAAAGAATACAATTGTTTAAAAAATCACAAAGTGTGTTACAAGCCGAATGTTTTACTCATTTAAGAACGGTTTGATTGGCGTCTATGATATCATCCCTAATTCGGCCGACTTCTTCTAGCACCTTCTTGTCATCGTCTTGTAACTCGGATTCTCGGTAAGCCTCGGTTTTGATCTGGCCGATGCTCCTTGATGACAGATGATATCTTTTGTCTTGGCCGCATCTATAGAGTTCGGCAAGGTGGCAATTTTATCTTTGTGAGATTGGATTCTCACATTCAATTGAGCCAATTGAGCTTCCAACCTGGCCTTTTCCTCCTCCATGGCTACCAGTTCAAAGTTCCAGAGTTACCAAAGACGCTTAGCACCGAATCTCGAGAGTGCGCTTCTTTAACTTGATGCTTTTTGGTCGATTATCATTCTGCAGAGCGGCTCTAGAGGCTATGTTCCTATTTGCTCTCCCGACCTTGCCAAGGTGATCATCAAGACGAGTTGCGCATTCTAGAGAGACCTTGAGAGTTGGAGGGATATCTTGGTCAATAAGCTCAACCAGGTTCTCTTATCCGACCGCATCTTGAACGAGAGCATTTATATCTTTGGCCATGAAGAGGATATCTCCTTTAGCCGAGCTTGGTTCTCTGGCGATAACCTCTGGCCGAGAAGTAGCTTCTTCACCACCCTCATTAATGTACTCTTCAATGGTAAAAGAGTAATCGACGATACGGGCTTAGCATCATCCTTTAAGAAGAAGAACCATTAGCCGATTGATCAGAATTATTTGAAAGATCAATAAAATAAAGTATTACCTTTTGTGCGTAAACTTCTTCGTGATGATTCCCTGCCCGGCTTGATTGAGGGCTTATTTGAATGCCCAGAGAAGATGAACTTGAAGCTTGATGAGGGGAAGATCCTTCCGCTATGTCATCCAAGATATCATCCGAAAAAATAAGTAATGAGATGCAAAATGCAAGAGATAAATCTTGGCGTAAGGAAGAAGAGAAAATATGTAGAAAACATTATTACCAATATGACCAATAGCCTTGTGAATTTCTCGCACTATCAATAGAAGCATGAGGAGGAGATTCTTCCGCCATTTTATCCGTGGAATGATCCGCTTCGAGTATCAAGTGGCAAAATCAGTTCATTTTGGTGTAAAAAGGGGAACAATTAGTTAAGAAGGTAATCACCAGATGGCCGTGGGCTCTTGAGTTTCTCGCATCCTCCTTCTTGAGTTTCAACATCTTCAGGAGCCCGAGAAGATGTTTCAAGAATTCTCAACACATTGGCCGAGTTTGAAGGCCCGACCTGCGGGTGAAGAAAACATATAATAAGTAAAATAAGCCCCATCATGGTTCGTAACAGAATCGACCGAGAGTATACCTTGGGAGAGAGCTTAGCTTTCTTGGATCTTGTTCTTCCGGGCACATTAATATCTCTCGCTTGATCCGTAATAGCTTTCCTCTTGCCTTCTCCTTTCGAAGAAGTCGCACCCAGCTGCCGGTGTTTTCATGAGGGTTGCCGGGGATGGAGCATTAAAACCTAGATGGGATGGGTCCGGCTTGGTAATATTGGACTACTTGTGAAGGAGGGGTAGGCTCGAGGATCCCGCAAAAAGACAAGTACAATACTGAAATTAAGAACAAAGTCGAGAAAAAGAGGTAACTATGAGTATGAAGAAAGTTACCTCACCGCCGGAATCAAATTGAGCATACAAATCTTGACACAAAGGGTGCACCGGCATGTTAAAAATATGAGCACGCCATTCTTGCCACCAAGAGGAAAACAAAGGATGGGCGGCTTCTATTAATCCCAAAGGTAAGGGCATGAATTCTCGCAGATCCCATCCAAGCTCAAAAACCCTTTTGGCCTCCATTTCATCTCCTATTCTCTCTCCGGGCCTTATGATGGTTGAGAAAAACAGCCTTGGGGGCGCTTGCCCACGCCCCCAATTACTGCCCGCAAACATGTTTGGGTTATAAAAATTCATAGGAAGGATTCAAAGCAACCTCCCATGATGAAACTCGCCGGTAAGGCAATGTGGCTTAATGAAAGAATTGAAGATCTTTGTAGCAACCCTTGCCCGAGCAAATTGGACTCATAGCTAAATTTGCAAGAGTCAAAGTGTCACTTTCTCTCGTGGGGAGCCATATCACATGATTGAAGCCCTTAAAGAATAACTTGAATAGATGGCCAAGATCTATATCAATGGTGATGGCAGCCGCCGCTTCTCCATAAGTTTGACAAAGTTTTCTCTTTCATTTGGCCATCCTCATCATCATTGACGTAAGGAAAACCCAAAGTGTTAAGGTCCACGGAGACTATCCTGCATGTACAATTGTAGCCACACATCTGCACAAACCACCGTGGACCATTCACACAATGAATTTCCCCATGTTGACGATCCGAACAATGACCGATGCATCATGTGATAGACAAACCCTTAAGATATTTGCCCAGAGGAATTAAAGTTCCTGCAAGCCCGGCTCCTCGGCCATTACCATGTGATTGAGAGTTGGCTCATTGATTTGCCACAAAAGATGAATCTGCATAGCCACATGTTTAAAAAAGCCTTATATTCTTTGTCACCACAAAGACCAGGTTGACATATATGTTTGGATGTACTTGGTCCATCCACTTCATTTGACCGCCTTCGTTTGCTATTGTGCTTATATTTGAAGGATATACCGGCTCGTCACATTAAGGCCGGTCATCATGAATATATCGCCCAAAGTAAAAGACATTGGGCCATGACCAAAAATGAAAGCATTGGTAGCATCGGACCGTATGGGAAGTCGCTATCGAAGAGAATCATTCCGAGGTGTTCCCGAAAAGGGATAACTCTAAGCAAAGGCCGGATATCCTGGGAGTCCCAGTGATCGCTACTCTTGTTCAAGATCCTTGGTACCCACCTTGCCATCCAAAGATCGGAGGGAAGGGCCAGGTTTTGAAAAAGTGTTTGGCCATCTCGCTTGAGGAGCAATTCTGATTTGAAAGGGATCCTCAAGTTTCTTTCTCCACAAATTCAATTGGGTTGAGTCTCCCATCGGACCCAAAAAGTACCAATCGGTTGGGGGCAGGGATCAAAAATCGCCCTTGTACTCCTTCAAAAGATAATACTACCGAAAAGAGAATCGGGGAGAGATGAAAGATCAAAAGAAAATTTGCTAATACATGAAAGGAATCAAAAAATACCTCTGGAACTCCATCAAGGGGTCGCCATTGGGGATTGAAAGTAGGCTCGAATCTAGAGCTAAGAAGAATCAGATTTTTTGAGTGGGCTACGGAGTTGAGCAGTGTTGACCTAAATGAGAAAAGAGTTCATGTTCAATTTAATAAAAATTTTTATCCCAAATTGAGGGTGCATGTGTTAACACCGGATTTTGGTAAGAACCAATGACATTGGGCGATTCGGTAAAGTCTATGAAAAGCGTAAATCCAACGTGTTCGGCAAATGAGTGTGCGGTCGGCTAACTTTGAGCTATTAAGCGGATATGCTATTGACTCGGGTGATTCGCAAGCATTGGTGCGGTCGGCTATCTTTGAAGACAAGTGGCTCCATTCGGGAAGTTTAAAGGTGGCAAGAGAGCCGAATAGAAGGAGAAAAACGATGTCGAGGACTCAAGAGAATTATAGCAAGAGTCTCGCCGTACTTTTGAGTTACCTTTAACATATTGTGTACGTCGTAATCTCTAGGGATTCATGTTATGTCGTGGTATAAATATAGACTCGACCATTGTAAAAGAGATTCAAATCAAATACAACCGCCAACCGCCCCGCAATGCTTCGAGTCCCTTTTGTCGTGTCGCCGAAGTTCTTCGAGAGGAGCCAATCCATCCGTCGACCTCAAGTACCGCAAGAACCTTGCTATCATGTCTAGTATCATGCGGATTTAGATCTTGATGCAAGTAGTCTTGTTCGTCTCGATGGATGGCGATGCGGCAAAAGCGCCTACTTGATGATCAAGAAGTCTTTGCTTATGCTTTGTCTATCTCGACTAGATGTGTCGTGCGGTTAAAGGCCCGGCTTGATAGCTTAGCGAGGCAAGATAGTTATCGATTCTTGGTTAGATCGTGAGTCGTATGCTGGGCTAGGATCTGGTTCAAGGATTAGTTATCTACTATTAGATTTGTAAGAAGATCTAGTAGATTCATTAAGTTATCACGTGTTGCATGATTTTTAATATTTTATTTTATTTGTAACACTCTTTTGCCTAATCTAGATTTGATGGTTCGACTTCTTATTTTATAGATCTATTTGTTTCTTAATGCTCTTTACTTATCATGATAAATAGATCGTATGCTTATCAGTAGTTTAATTAGATCAATCTAGATTGTTACATGTTGCGGGTTCTTGC
>JADLZL010004194.1:0-161536 GCA_015844335.1 Chrysopogon serrulatus
CAACATTGTGGAACTCCTCTTCTTTTATTTCTTTGATGATGTCGGGATGTGGTAATCACGTAAATACTCTAGAAATTCTTGCCATGTTATTGCTTCTCGGTCTTCTCTGACTTCTCGAAGGTTTTTCCCACCATTCTCCGGCTGGTCCCGTGAGTTGGTGAGTGGCTAAGGTTACCTTCTCCTCGTCGGTGGCTCGTATGGCGGTAAGCTTCTTGATAATGGTGCGTAACCAATCATCTCATGGCTGGGGGTCATCCTCGGTATTTGTCAAAAGTTGGTGGGTGTAGCCTCATAAAGGCTGTCATTTTGCCATGTTCGTACCCATTGTCCTGTCGCCTTGCGAGGTTCTCTAATTGTCTTGTCTATTTATCCATAACTTCCGCTAAGGTTGGTGGTGGGGGAGGGAGTTCTTCTTCCTCTTGGTCTCCATCTGCGGGTTGCTCAACTTCATCCTCATCTTCCTCTTCCACCGGTTGTTCGACTTCTTCTTCATTTTCTTCTTCTTCCTCTAGTACTGGTGTGTTTGCCCTTTGGGGTTGCCTTGGCCTATTGCCTTGCCCTCGATTTCCCCTGTTTTGCCTGCCTCTAGGTGGTGCTTCTTGTTCCTCGTCCTCAACATTTGGTCTTCTTGTGGCACGTCTGTTGCTTATGGAGCAGCAAGGAGGAGAAGTCTGTCTTATAGGATTAAGTAAGGAAGGAACTTAAAATAACAAACAAGGTAAGGAACAAAGGTAAGAAACACACAACATCACATTATATTACATCACACAAACAGTTCACACATACAATGCTCAGGGCATCATACACATCAACTGGTTAGGATGTTACAATGATTCGATCGAAACTAGAGACTAAGCGCATTACTACGATTGCCTGGGATACATGACTCATCCTAAGCGATTTTATTCTACGACAAAGGACAACTACTTGACTTATCATTACTACATCTTCATGACTGCATCTAGTGGAGATCCCGGGGTGTGGTCTTGCCCTTCTCGCGGGTCACCTGCTCCTCTCGCAGCTTTATGAGCTCATGTGCAAAACTCTCAGACGGTCCTGCTTCAGCTTCCCCATGATCCTTAAAGTTCTCTACCACTGACTCCTTGGTCTCAATAGTCTCATCGTCGGTGCGTGACTCCATCAGGTAATATCCATCCATGCAGTAGTGTGGGTGCCGTGGGTCATATGGTAGCTCTTCCTCAGTCGCGTTGGGGCGTCCTAAGTATGCCCTCCTGTTGCGCCTCACTTGTCGGGGGCGCCTCCTCTTGGGTGGTCACTGCAGTGCCTCCTGTAGCTCCTTCTGACAGCTGTCTAGCTCACGCTTTAGGATGGCCTTCTCTTGGTTGGACTTGTATAACTCCATGGTGGTCGTGTCAAGCTCTCCTCTGGTTGCTATCAGCTTGGCAAGTAGATCTGATGCCTCCTTCTACAGGTCTTCTTAAAGGTTGTCCAATGCATGCAGATACCTAATGGTGGATACTCCTGTGTACTCGGGCGCCTGTGGGTTGACTCTCTCCAAGTCCTGAACCTTAAGACACCAGGTCGGTGTGGTCTAGTTCAGCATGGGAAAGAATCGGGCTGGTGTGTGCTCAATGTCCTCCTCAAACAGCTGACAGTACTCCATAAGTGCCTTGCGTGCCACCTTCTGAGCTGCATCATGGGGCTCTCTTCCATAAGCGACAATCCACTTCTCGGGGAAAGCTGAGCATTGCGGGTGTCTGGAGATGTTCACATACGCCTCGTACTTGGGTATGCCCTCCTCGTCGTACTCTCTGGTGTAGTACATCGGGGGAGTGGTGTAGCCCAAGCGCTGAAGCGTCTCCCAAAGTAGCTGCGGGAATCCTCCCACTGTCAAGCAGTCCGAACGCTCCCACTCGTCGTCGTCCATGGCTGCAACAAGTTTTCACAAAAGGGTTAGAAACATATTTTGCAACACATTTATATGACAACAATGGTGCATATAACGTAGTATAAAAGTCAGGTAATTATCACGTTTAGCATGGGGTTCCTATGCGCGTTCCAAACCTAGGGCTTTGTCCTACGGTCAAGCTCGGCTCTGATATCACTCTGTCGGCCCCTCATTTTGAGGGTCCAGAAATACCCGTATTTGCGCCAGGATCACGCACAAATACGTCTATAATAATGAAATGGCACAATGATTTAAGAGAAAAGGACCAAGCTTTATTGATATTGAATAAAAAGGGTTCTACATCATTAGGGCATAGCCCTTGGATTACATATGAAATGACTAAGGCCGCAAGGTGTTCGGCTTTATTACATGGTAGATTCTAAGGCGATACTAATTATTCTAGCGTAGCGTAGCAACTAATCCATAGGCATCTTGAGCGTAGCCGAAGCCCTAACTCCTACGATCCAATCCAACGCGTCGGGGTCCTCACGTAGCTCCTAGACATTAGGGTCCACCTCCTCTTCATAGTCGCGATCATTTTTGGGGTCGTAGTCTGCATGGCAAAGAGGGCTGAGTACTTACGCACTCGGCAAGTCCCAACTTCCAGGGTGGAAAAGAGTGATGATAAAAATTAAGGTTGGTCCTAGCGGGGGTATTATCCTCCTCACTAGTCCCGGGTTAGTCCATTTCATGTTCACAAGGTTATACGTTATCTCATTAGTCATATAATATTCTAATCATAGCGTCCCATCCCGGCTTTTGCCCATTCCAAGGGCGTGGCTATTCGAATAGATTCTAGTAAGGGGCGGGTGTACACTTTTTTCCCACACGGTAGTTACGATTCCTTCCACGGCCCATGGTTAGAAAAGAACTACCGAGATCTCGTACCCGATAGTATGCATTCCTTAGGGATCCATACATTTCCACTATGGCGCTCAGGGGTTGGGAAAGAGTTGGACGAGGAAGATCACTCAGCATCCTTCGCCTAACCCGGACATGGAAGCTCACTCGCAACCCATGCCCTCACACACCTTGTGGAAGATCACTCAGCATCCACACTTAAAATATATAGATATATATGTATATAGCTCGCGAAAGTGCACCCAATAATTTTACGTGGAAGATCACTTAGCATCCATGCCCAACCAGACCATGGAAGATCACTTAGCACCCTACACCGTCTTCTGCTCTACCGTTTGCCTACACCGGCCCCCTAAGTGGAAATGTACTTCAACCTAACGGGGTGTGGGATCAAGCCTACCCATATAGACGTGTGGCTGTACGAAATATCACACAGTGATAATTAAGAGACTATGAACCAGTCCTTAGGGGTGACTAAAATAGGTATCTCCGACAGGATATTCTACCACAGACATATCCGCCAAGTAATCTACACCTAGATTACCCCTACCCGTTTCAAGTCGTAGCATGTGTCATCACCTTATCATATTGTCTCATTATCACATTATCACATTATCACGTTATCACATTATCTCATCATAAATATTCACATGTTCTTTAACAAAAGAATCATTATACCAGTAGGATAGAAGGGTGGTAGAAGGGTGGAAATTAGGACTTGCCTGCGTTGTCAACACCGTCGATGTCCGCGACGTAGTCCGGGTCCTCGGCGTCCTGATGCTCGTCCTCCTCTGGCGGGGAGTTTCTATCGAGTAAGACTACCGCTAAAAGGTAAAAGAAACACATACATGCAACTATATAACTAGGTAGTGGCACGAGATGCAATGTGTAGAGCATGATTTTAGAAGAATTTAGGAAGTGGTTTGACCTAATTCGGAGTTAAAACGCAGGAGTTATACATTTTCAATGTTTATTCCAATTTATTCAAAACCCTAATTACTAAATGGAATTTTGGTTGCTATTTACAATGCATGGATTAGTGTGCAAACTACGTGATTAAATTCTACATGCCAAGTAGTTTATTTACAAATTTTCCTGGAATTTTTCTAGCACTAGAAAATAAAGAAATAGCACTCTGTGTACACTTCCCGGGTGCACCTAGCAATTTCCCCTAGTGTACCCTGAAGCTGTGTGTGCGTGAACTGTGTATGTGTGGGTGACAGGTGGGACCAGGTGGTCGTGACGGCGTTGAACGGCGCCGGCATGGCGGGCCCACGTGTAGAGAGAGAGAGGGAGAGAGTGAGGGTGACGGGCGTTGGACGGCGCTGGGCGCGGTAACGCTCGCTGGCCTCGGGTCCCACGCTGATGATAGAAAGGGGAAGGGGAAGGAACGCAATGGAGCGGGCGTGGCTGGGGGACGCCATTGGCCTGCGGGCCCCGCTTGCCGCGGAGAGAAGAAGAAGGGGGCGACCGAACAAGGGGGAGAGGAGGGCTGGGTCGCCATAGTATCGCTCGCCGCCAAGACGTGGCACCTCAGAGGGGAGGAGAAGTGGTGTACGGGCAGGCGGGAGGCCGTGCCGCAGCTCGGGTGAGCTCGGCGTCGGCCACGGTGAGCTCCCGTGAGGTGGTGGTGGCGGCCCGCCGGAGGTGCTGAGGGGCGGCGCCGCCAAGTAAGGCGGTGTGTGTGTGTGCGTGGCCTAATCGGCCCGCATTGTGCGTGCGTGTGTGAAGTGTGGACAGGGAAGGGAGACAGAGGTGCTAGGTAGCCTTGCCGAGCCATGCCAGCCGGTGACCGGTGGCTTAGGCACATGGTGGATGGCGGCGCTCCACGGCGGTGCAACACAGAGAGAGGGGAGAGGAATTGGAGGGAGAAAAAGGTGGAGGAGGGGCTTGGAGAGCTCACCTCAAGCCCAATTGGCCAATGGCGCAACAACAAACTTCAATTTAGGCGGCGGCTCTGATGGCGCCTGTTGCTCCCGAGTTGGGGGCAATCGAGCTCTAGCTTGATGGAGGGGGAAAGAGGAGGAATGGAGGGGGAGAGGGAGTGTTCCAGCCCCTAGCGGAGCTCGGAATGGTGAGGGCGAGGGTGGAGGGGCGCCGGCCGGGCCTATTTATAGGCCGGCAATGGCGGTTCGGCGGGGGAGATATTTCTCCACCGTCGAGGCTATCCCGAGCGCGCGCGAGTTTGAATTTCGCGATGGCGGTTCGCCACAGTGCGGCGGTGCACGAGCGCTCGCCATGGATGTGCTCATCCGAGCTCGTCGGGTAGCGCCCGTGGCGGGTGTCAGTGAGAAGGCGCGAGAGAGAGAGAAGAGGGAGAAGGGAGAGAAGAGAGAGAGAGCGGGCGCGGGTGAGAGGAGGATGTCGACATCCTTATCCGCTCCGCCGGGTGCGGTGGCGGCGGCTTCGAGGCGACGCTCTTCCCTCGGCGCGGTATTCGCGTCGCCGCCGCGAGGTAGGCGGCGATGATGACAGCGGGGGCCCGCCTGTCATCGGGCGCGGGAGAGGAGAAGAGGCGCAAGCGCTTGTGCGGGCCTCACGGCCGTTGCTGGGCCAGCCCACGCGGGAGAGAAGAGGGAGGGAAAGGAGAAGAGAAGGGGAGGGTGGCGGGCTGCTGCTGGGCCTGCTAGGGAGATGGAGCCCGTGCTCCTTTTCCTTTTCCATTTCCTTTTTCTATTTCTTTTCCCATTTTTTAAATGCATTTGCTCAATTTAAATGAATTTGAATTCAAATATGCATGAGATGAATTGTATGCTGTGCCACAGTAGTTCCATACAGTTGAACAAGTCAAAGCTAAAGAGTTTTTGGAAAGTTTTAAAAAGTTCAAATTTTTAGTGATTTTCAAAAAAGGTTTAAAAATTTCGGGGTGTTACATTCTGCCTGGGGGAAAGAGTTGGCATTTATACAAATTCTTCGACACATTGTGATAAGAGTACTATTGTGATAACTTGCAGCACAAAAGCTGCACCTCCTTCTGCCCCCTACACATGCAAAGTGCAAGTATCTTTGTGATGCCCAGAATGTAAATACAGAATAAGAACAATCAGAAGAAGAGGGGAAGGCGTTCGCATCTCTGAGGTTGCCCCAAACAAAGCTAGTCTTAAAATCTATCCTATAATATATAACTACCTATCATCAAAATATATAACTACCCCTAGCCCTTAGCTAAAAGCTATGTTATTTTTCAACACTAACCTATACGTTGTTTTTGCAAGTCCTACAACTACAATCATGCTAGCTGCCATATGCAATTGCCAAGGACAGATCGATAACCTTTAATCAATATGCTGAACCACCACTTGATCAGGCAAGCAGTTCCTCAGGTCCTGAAACTCTACGACAGATAAAATCATAAAATTAAATAGTTGTGTTGCATATGGGATTCTTTCTTGTGGAACATCATATAGCTGTTGTTATGGTTGAAAGAAAGTCCAAGAGCTTGACTGTAAACTATGAACTCCATAAAACCAGCATGCTATTGTGAGTTAATTTACCATTTGCATGAAAGATCCTTCTCACGTGCACCATAACGTGTTCAACTTTTAGAAGAATGTTCTCCTCGATTGTTAGTTCGAACCATTGTCTTTGGCTGGCAACAACCTCATCCACCAGAGGAGCAGACTGCTATGTTCTTCTGAACATTTCACCTACATGAAAGTTAAGAAAAAAAAAAAAAATTCTGTAGAATCTATTCTTAGAAGGAAGTTCTACAGAATGACATTTACATATTTAGTTTTCTAACTCATTTAGTCAATCCAGAGAGCAGAGCACAACAATAAGATAAAAACATAGGGAAAATTTCACATATATGATTGCTTTGTTAGTCCAGTAAGCATACAAAACAACTATAACTCTTGATAGGAACAAAAATTTAGAAATAAACCCACTACATTGCTATGCCTGTAGAAAGTTGAACATGTCCCTGTGTTTAGTTGCCTAGACCAGAGTTTGACCAAGTTCGCTAGGCCATGAACCACACAATATGTAGCAAAGGTAAAAGATACAGCTTCTTCCTCATGCCACATAGTTTGAAAAAAGAGTTCAACTAATTCAGCACCCAATCACCTTCTATAATTGATCTTTTGCACCTAATCTTTGTGGAAGAAGCAACTCGCCAGCCACTACATCCAGCGATTATCAATTTTTTTCCTGCAGGCAATCCTTGCAAATTGAAAGGTACTGATTTACTTGGGCACACATATCGCACTTCAGTTTTTCAGAATCCTAGAGTAAGTACTTCCTGATGGTTCAAGTAGCATGAAAATACAGTGGTATAAGCAAATAATGGCCCTTCTACCATTAGATACATATTTTTCTCTTAACATATTGAACAACAACAAAGTAGTAAAAATTATCCATCTATAATAATGACCACATTTCCGTATATGTTAATTGGCACATCTACCTATATGCCTACTCGACAAAGTTACAAAATTCTCAACTTCGAAGTTATACGAGCAGCAATCATCTCACATAGGCATAGCATCGAACACTTGCCGTGCATATGTGCTTTGAATATAGAGAGATGGGAAGCAGGGAATGGAGCCCATAGGGCATCCCTGCTTTCCAAGGAGGCTTCTACCCTCAAGGGTCTCTTTGGCGAGATCGGCAAAGCCGAGGTGGAATTGGAGAGCATGAAAGCCTACCTGCGTGAGTCTGATAATAAGTAAGATTGATTGTTGAACACTTCCCGAGAAGTCGTATCGGTGAAGGACACAACGAAGTCATCCTAAGATCGGCAAGGCCACCTAGAATACCGCCAAATATCATCGAGATACATGACGAACAACAAGAATAGAGCAAGTTATACTAAAATGTGTACTAGATGTATTTTTTGACAATTGAAAGTTCGATTTCTCAATTGGCAGTGATCTTATCCCAATAGAAAATATCTTCGGGACGTCTGTTTTCTACGCGAAAACATGTTCCAAAACCAAGTTTGAGTCCAACCGGTCTCCTAACAGCACGAAAACCGGCCTAGCCAATTTTATCGGGGTCAAGCTCCTTTGTCGGGCCAGCTATAGGGTGGCATGGGTGGCATGATTTGGGCAGGGCTGAACCTAAATCGTCCTTTTCTTTGCTGGGACTCTGATTTTGCTTGCTCCAAATACTTTCCTTCGTTACCTTGATGCCAGAAACTTGTTAGTAGAGCCCATTATCCTTGTTGGCACAACTTTGACCTCAACAGGAGAAAGAAAAAGGATGTGAGAAAACTACCTGGACGTTGTCTGGGACAACGACCACAGACGAGTCATTCCCTGAGAGTGAATAATAGCTAAATTGGATTTGCTGTCATTTTTTCTGATTCCAAACAACCAATTTGTTCACCATGCACAGAGCAGTCGAAATAGGCGATCGACAACCCAATAAGTAAAGGGCATAAAATTAATTGGCATGATTATTAGACAAACTGAAGAGTTCATAGGATTCTGCTTCAACTTGCCCTCGGATCCTCTTAGGAACTTGGAGTGGCTCGCACGGCATAAAAGTTGCACAATGATCCACTGCGCGTGGACAACAAAGACACGACAGCCGTGCCTTGCTCTTTACTGCTTAATGAAATCTTTAGCCTTTACCTTTACAAAATCCTGTGCAATGACTAGAGCAAGCTGCAAGCAAAGAACAATTCTGAGGACCACAGGCAAATAAAGAAGGGAAAGGCACTGCTAATTGTACTGGATGCACATGCACGTAGTATATTTGCCAAAAACCAAAGTTTATCTCTGTGCCACCGGCCGCTTTGCATCTATCTAGCTAGTGGCTGCAAGCATTCTTTCTGAGACATCTGCGTGTCTCCTCTTCATCAATTATTCTTGCATGGTTTGATTTGTATTCGGCTTATCACGTATCGTATCCTAACTGTGCCAATTCAACTGAAGCAGATGTATGCAACTTAAATGCTCCCTTCCATTGTGTTAATGCAGATATAAGTCGCTTGATCAATAATGTGTACTCCCACCATTCTAAATTTTAATTCGTTTGACTTTTTTGACGGCAATTTGGCCACTTATCTTATTCAAAAAATTTGTGCAGAGCACAGCGCTGTTTCTCACCAGATGTAACTTCTCTAGACCGTGTCGAAGGAAGCTGACCGTGACCTGAAACAAAGCCCCGACCTGGAACACTGCTTGTTTTTTTCGCCTATTCAGGTAATCCTTTGAAGTCTGCAACATTATTGTTGGTTTGGCTGTTCAGGCTGTTTAGCTTAGTTTGAAGATGGAGTTGATTCCTGAACTCGGGGCTTTGGTTGCACCGTTGCAGCTTGGGCAACACACTTGCAAGCGTGCACAACCACCATGGCGGAGGCTGTTGTTGGAGTGCTGATTGGCAAGCTAGGTGAAGCCTTGGCAAACCAGGCAGCAGACTATGGTGCGTCCCTGCTTTGCAAGGAAGCTTCTGCTCTCAAGGGTCTCTTTGGTGAGATCCACAAAGCTAAGGAGGAGCTGGAGAGCATGAAAGCCTACCTGCATGAGTCAGAGAAGTTCAAGGATACTGATGAGATCATTGGCATTTTCGTCAACAAAATCCGGGAACTATCTTTCCAGATTGAGGATGTTGTCGATGAGTACATGTACAAGCTTGAGGATGACAAGCATGGAGGACTTGCAGCCAAGATTAAGAAGAGGATCAAGCATGTCAAGGTTTGGCACCGTCTAGCTCACAAGCTCCGCGATATCAATGTCGAGCTTGAAGAAGCTGCAAAAAGGAGGGCACGTTATGTCATCCCAGGAATGCAGGGACAGGCTGGGAGGGGTGATCATCATGCCAGACCAACCAATCAAAATTTGTGTTTTGCAAGGGAAGATGATGTGGTTGGTATTGAAGATAATGCAACCAAGCTCAAACAGTGGCTAGTAGGTGATTTGAAACAAAAGAGCCACAAAATAACCACAGTGTGGGGAATGGGTGGTGTAGGTAAAACAACTTTGGTTGACCATGTCTACAAGATTGTGAAACTGGATTTTGATGCAGCGGCCTGGGTAACAGTGTCAAAGAATTACCAGCATGAAGATTTGCTAAAGAGGATTGCAAGAGAGTTGGGCATTATAGCTGATGCTACTAATATGGAAATTAGAAGCTTAGTTGAGATCATCCGGAAACATCTTGAAGGTAAAACGTATATCTTGGTTCTTGATGATGTTTGGGAAAAGGATGTATGGATTAACAATATCATGGGAAATCTTCCCAACTAATTGTACCAGCCGGTTTGTTCTCACATCAAGAAAGTTTGAAGTTGCATCATTGGCAACTAGTAATTGCAGAATTGAGCTGGAACCTCTAGGAGATGAGCACTCTTGGGAGTTATTCTGCAAATCAGCTTTCCGGGATAGTGATGACAAAAGGTGCCCACTGGAGTTACAGGATTTGGCTGCAAAGTTCTTACAAAAGTGTGAAGGCTTGCCTATTGCCATTGCATGCATAGGACGTCTATTGTCTTTCAAACAACCAACGCACTCTGAATGGGATGACATGTACAAGGAGTTAGAGTTGCACTCAAATAATAATGTTATCCAGGGTGTCGATAGTATTCTTAAAGTTAGCTTGGAGGACCTTCCATATGAACTAAAGAATTGCTTCTTCAATTGTGCAATATTTCCAGAGGATTATGTATTGAAGAGAAAGAGGTTAATGAGGCATTGGATTACTGCTGGATTCATAAAAAAGGAAGGGAAAAATACATTAGAAGAAGTGGCAGATGGCTTCTTGAATGAGCTTGTAAACCGAAGCCTGTCGCAAGTTGTGAGGAGGAATGAGTTTGGACGAGTGAAACATTATCGAATGCATGATATCATCCACCATCTTGTCCTTAACAAAGCAAAGGAGGACTGCTTTGGCAAAATTTATAAGGGCCCAGAGACATTTTCAGTAGATAGCAGTCATAGCACACGTCGATTGTCCATACAGAGCACTAGCATTGAAACATTACATGAATCTTGCACAAATCCAACCAGAAATGATCAATCCAGGACAACACATCTGCGTGCAATCCATGCTTTTACGAGCTATGTCGATATTGAATTGCTGAGGCCTGTCATTGGATCTTCCCACATGCTGTCAACATTGGATCTGGAAGGTTGTCAAATCAAAAAGTTACCTAATGAAGTTTTCGACCTATTTAACCTGTGGTTTTTGGGTCTTAGATATACTAGTATTGAAATTCTACTTGAGGCAGTAGGAAGATTACAAAACCTAGAAGTACTTGATGCTTTGTTTACTCCTCTCTCCTCTTTCCCCAAGGGTATAGGAAAACTAAAGAGGCTTTGGTTCCTGTATGCATGTACATTGCATAAGTGAAGGACCAAAAACGGTGACCAGAGGGGGGGTGAATGGGAGCCTCAAATTTCTTTCAAAACTTTCGACCACTGTCCCAAAATCGAACCCCAAAAGTAAAACCACAAGCGAGCGGTAAGATCACGACCTAACAGGTAGATGGATACCCTTGGAGATGTCCAAGAGGTATAGCGGATCAACCGAGAAAGATTGGAGACGAGCACTCGACGAAACTCCAAAAGCGACGCACTCAATTCCTATGGAGAAGGAGAGAGTAGCCAATCTAAAATACCCAAGCCAACTTGTGACAAAGTACTTTGATATGAAGCTCGTGATGCTACGAACCCAACGCAACAAGCGGAACTCAAATCGAAGCTCGGACGATCAAGAAACGAATAAATCAGCGAAACAGCCTTCAGGCACTCATACCGGACCTCATACCGGACGTGTCCAGTATTCACGACTTCGTACCGGACACACTCAGCTCATACCGGACCTCATACCGGACCCCAGTTTCAGCACAGAGCGACTTTGGAAGAAAAATAGCAAACCCAATCAAACGGTGTCAAAAAATTATAAAATTTTAACCCTAGAAACTAGACACACAGAAGAAGGTCTCCACAAAATTTCAGATCAAAATTCCAAAGTTAAGTCTACCGGACGTGTCCGGTATTCACACCGGACGTGTCTGGTATTTGCGGACAGAACCCTGCAAATTTTGATTCCAAAGCCGAAACTCAATCAAATCAACTCGGATCGACCTGAGATTTTGCAGAGAGGTTCACAAGGTAGTTCCAAGGCTACTCCATGAAGATCATAACCCCAAACTTACTGCAACTTTAAAAATTGATGAAATCCGATTCAAGGGCAAGTTTTTCCCGAAAAACTTGATTCAACCCGATCTGTGGATTCGTGAGGATTTGGATGAAATCCTTCGGTGGAAAGGATCAACCCACGACCATGATCAAGTAGAAACAAGTGGTTTGCAAAAAGATGAACCATAGCTCGAGAAATCAACTCGGAAACAAGTGGGGAGAAGAGGAAAAATGAAGAACACGAAGAACAACAATCAAAACGCGAATCAAAACATCAATCTGACCCCACGAGGAAACAAGGAGGATTCGGGACCTCCTTTCCCATGAGTAAACTTGGTTCTTACAATAATTGCAAAGATTAGTGGACCTCTCTCTCACTTAGCACCTAGAAGAGGGAAACCCTAGAAAGGAAGAGGAAAAATGCAAATGGGAGAGGTGAGGGACATGGGGCTCCCTCCACCTTACTTATCGACCGGGCTTATTTCATTTTCCAGTTTTTGCCCTTGAAACAACTCTGAGCAAACCGCCTAGCCCTAGGGACATTGCGGTCCAACTCGAACCGACTCGATGCAATCTTTGATCCGACGACCACCGCGCCTTCTCACCAGTAGCTTCGCCTCGACGCGAACTCCCTGATGCCGCCACGTGCCGTCCGTCCGCCTCGGGACCTCCGCCAGGGTTTTGTGGCTCAACTCAGAAACCCGCCGGGTGGTTTTGATGTCCAAACCACCGAAACCCGCCTCCGTTGGTTTTGAGGCCAAACCAACAAACCGGCCCATATCCTTGCGCTTGTCGAAGCTAAGTGCCAGCAACGCGATCCCGCCCGGCGATTCCGGGTCCCTCAGTCCAAGTCTCGATGCGTCCGCCCTTTCACCGCTCCCGGTCTATTCGGCGCGGCCCGCCATCACTTGACCTTCACCTCGCCGTCGGCCAACGCCTCCATGCTCGACACCTGCACAACACAAACCAAGGCACATGTGGAACTCGTGGCTTTCACCACCGTCAGTAGCACCCCATCCGAGATGTTAGTCGTTGAATCAATCACTCATCATCACCGCTGAACCGCAAGTATAAACCTTGTGTTCGCAATAAGGGACCTAATCTTCTATGGTATGGTGGAATTAAAGTGCCTAGGACGATAACGAACTTAACTGGGCTTCATAATCTGGAAACTATTGAAGCAAGCTTAGAGACTCTATCCGATGTTGCATCTTTGACGGAGCTAAGAGCATTTTCGGTTTGCAATGTGAAAAGGGAGCACGCTTCAAACCTGTGCAAGGCTGTAAAGAACATGAGCCATCTGGTCCATTTGACAATTGCAACTTCAGACAATGAAAATCAAGTATTACCAATGGAAGCACTTGATTTGCCAGGATCTCTTTCTAAACTTGTACTGCAAGGGTGTCTTGAAAACGAACGGATGCCTCAGATTATCTCGTCCTGGTTGCAGCTCAAAAATCTCACTAAATTGTCTCTGATATCCTCCAAACTTGATGAAGTCTCATTTTCTAGTCTCATGGAGTTACGTGATTTATGCTGTCTTGAACTGGTTCAGGCTTATGTTGGAAAGAAACTGTACTTCTCTGATTCGTCATTTCCTAGACTCCAACGGCTAGGAATATTCAGTGCTACGCAGCTTAACCAAGTGCAAAAGGCGCACTGAAAAACCTTGAAGAGCTAAGGTTCAACAACTGCCCAAATTTGGAGTGCATACCTCAAGGTATTGAGTACCTCACAGCACTTGAAAAATTATATTTGGAAAATATCGCGGAGGAGCTCGTAGAGAAGCTTATTAAGCAAGAAAGTGGAGTAGAAGAATTCAACGAAGAACTTGCAAAGATTAGCCACATTAAATTGATTTTTGTTATGTCAACTGAGAAAAAGTATCGGAAAAGAATTGTTCCGATAAGAGTTAAAGAACTCTCAGGATAAAGGGTTGGACGCTATTTCCATATGATGTACAAGGTATGCATTTTGTGCGGTTTCCTATTTATTGGGTAAGCAGTAACGTGTGGTAATCCTAAGTGCTTGGTTGTTGTTTTTTTTTTTTTTTTCAGGTTGCTGCGGCGTCAGGTGATTCGCTTAAGTGAACATTCCAGGCGTCAACGCCAGCGGATATAATTGCTGATTATATGGTCCAGTTTCCATTTAATATGTTTCGAAACTTTTAATTGTTGATGAGGACCTCCATGGTTGAAACTTGTAATAAACCTGGGCAGTTAGGGACTTTTTATTGCTTTGGATTGGATTCATGTACTTCACGTTTAATTTTGATTGGTTTGGGTTCATGTACTGTTGTACTTAATGGTTGTTGCTGAGGACAAAATGATTTCCTTTTTGCTAAAAGGAAAATACTTCACGGTTGAGGCATCTGGCAAAGTTGTTGTGTGGTAAATTTCCATATCTGAACCGACCCTAAACTGATTTTTGAGGATGCAGGAAAGAGTTTGAGATAAGTGATCGGATATCGGTAAACCTAATCCAACCTCCGATGCATGATAGGACATGGGATTTTTAAAATAAAGGATACGGATTATCTGATATATTAGTGTAGATTATCTGAAATTCAAAAAGGATTATCCAATAACTTTCTTGGCCAAAAACATAATTGAACAACTTTTCATGGCCAAACATAACACAAGCATAGCCAAATAGTTTATACCCAGGCAGGTGTTAGCCATGATCAAGAGTTTTCACAGTGTGCAACCAATAGTGAGTGTCCACAAGATGTACCTCTTCTTCTAGCCATAGCTTCAATTTATTGGTTTGCTTTTCTAGAATACTCAAATCAGTTGATCACCGTCATTTTCAAAGATAGGTGTTTTAAATTTTTAGAAACGGGAATAAATTTTTAGAAACGGGCATGCCATTCACCTCTAACAAATGGTCGATGTCAATGATTATTTACAGAGACAGTCCAGTCGGCATGCTCGTCGATGTAAATTGAGTAATACAGATAGACGTGTAAAGATACTTGCATCTATTAATGGTTTTCAGAAAATAAAAAACAAAAAATTAGGCGCTTATATATATTGGCTACTAAATGAACTCAAATAAAAAGGTTTCAACTACAAAGTTTTAAATCTTGTTAAGCGCTACAGCTTTGTATGGGATACGCCTCTATTCTAAATTTTTTGAAAATTAGAGAAAATAGGAATCCCAAAATGTGTGAATTTAAAAACAAATACTTGGTACTCTAAACAACTTCAAATAAAAAACCCATCAACAACAAACTTATAGACCAGGTCAGTCATTATAATTTTGGTATTAACCACTTGACCATTCAAGGTCGTGTGGAAATTCTAATTTTGAAATTCAAAATCTAAGAACTTAAAACATATATTCAGGACTAAATAAATTTAAACCAAAAACTTTTCAACTACAATTTTTGTATTGAGAACTACAAGGTTGTCTGAAAATTTTAAATTTCAAAATTGATGAAATTAAAATAATATTTTAGGGACTAAATAGTTTTAAATCTTTTTTTTGCTACAGAGTTATAAATCACGTTGAGAGCTACAATTTTAATGTACTCTAAACATACCAACATGTTGTGGTTACTTTATGTTTTTAATTGGTAATTTATAGAAAAATCTAAATGGTTACTTATATTTTATTATAACATCTTACTATTACTAATTAGAGGCCTCAATGAAGACTCCACATTAATCCTCACCAGATGCACTAGAAAAAAGATAAATACTAGAAATTACGACAATAATTAGAAACATCCGACCATCAAATCAAAATACTCTAGCTATCTATAACCATTAGATCTATTTTATTTTCCACAAAATTACCCACCTCTGCCATTAAAAATAAAAATAGCCTTTTTAATTTGAATGGTTGGGAAAAAAAAAAAGCCTTGCGTAACAACTTCTGCCAGTAACGACGTTTGGTTGTTTAATAAAATATTTTTGACTACACAATATTTTTAACAAAAATGTAAAGTATCCTTAAATTGTAACTACTATGTCTATCATTATGAGAAAAGTTTTCAAAACACTTAGATGTGCTAGAAAAAAAAAGATATAAGTCCCAACGAAGACACTACGTTAATTCTCAATAGACGTGCTAGGAAATAAGATAAATCTTAGAAATTCTCAGAGTAATTAGTAATATCTGGCCTTTAATTTTTAGACTCTAATCATCATCACTGAAAATAGCAATTGAATCTATTTTAATTTATATAAAAATTTACCCACCTCTGCCATTAGAAAAAGAATAAAGTAACACCTTAATTTTAATTGAAACATTATGTCATACCAATATTGGTGATTTAATGATATGCATATTAGGTATAAAAAAGTACTACACATATAATCCTATGATATAACTAACTTAACGGTATTAGTGTCAGGGTCCAATCTGAGTTCATGTTAATTAGAACGTGGGTAATCATACTAAGAAGACGTAAACTCTTTAATAAATTCTTTTTTGAATAAAGTATAAAAGCCCTAGACTTTCTACTTAACATGTGAAGAGAATTGCACGAGTCGATTAAAAGTCAAAAGCAAAACTATAAATCATGAAGTCCTAGAAAAAGGGTGCAACAAGGGTTTATATTTATCTTAAGATTAAATTTAATTAAATACATATCATGCTAGAGAAAAAATATAAATACTTGAAATTCTAACTAGAGGCCCGTAATGAACTATCCGCGTTAATCCTCATAAAACAACATATAGAAAAAAAAATAAAGATAGTTCATAAAAATTTTCTTAAAATTTAGAAACATTTGACAATCAATTTGGTAACCGAATCATCATGTATGATAATAATAGCAATTGGATTTATTTGATTTTCTAAATAATACCCATATCTGCTATTGGGGAAACAACATAAAGTAACCCATGACTTTACATTTAAACAAACCACATGTTCCGTTAAGAAACACGATCTAAAGTAGACCTAAATTTGCATCTAATTACCCACATACTCCTGTTATGATAAAACAATTTATGTAATTTAATTGACATCATAATATTAGAAAAATAAAATATCATCTCAAATCTACATTATCAACGTCTCCTGATAAAAAAAAAGAATATTCAAATAACCACAGAGCATGTTCTATAATATTAATATATTAAAATTTGATTAAAATAAGCATACATGTCCTGCCAAAGCATGCATGAGCGATAAATATAAATGTTATGTTTCATCACAATAAGAATATTTTATTAACAACTCTTATATTAATGGTACTAGCAAATTGTTCAAAATAATATTAGTAACCATGACATATAATTTGTTTTGGTTGTTACTTTAGGTATATTTATTTATTTTAACTAAATATTTGATACGTCTATATTGATAGTACAACCATATATAATTGCATATATAATTCCTTGAATGAAAACTGATTCATCTTGAAAATATTTTTGTGACCCATTAAAATTATTTTACAGTAAAAGTCAATCATCATATGTAAGGCCTAAGTATTAATTTTTTTAAAAAAATTAACATTACTACCCTCATTTAGGATCTCACTATAAGCTCTATCAATTATCTTAAGTAACTTGGTGCAGGACTCAAATGATTGCTCATGCCATTCTAGTATTTAATAACGTATTCTACAACCTAAATTCTATATTTTTTAAAAAGTGAAAAAGAAACATTTAATAAGCACTAGAGTTTTAACTTGAGGGAAAAATATTTTAGTAATGGTCAATAAGGAAAAAGTTGAAAAATAAAAAATTTACATTCAGAACTTAAGATATGGGATGCAACTAGGACCACCATAGTTAACCACAAGGTTTGAAACTAATTTCATATTCAAAATATACTCAGGTGTCATGTGAAGTAAAAAAAATATGAATATGGATGAAAAACATATAAATCAGTCCTCTACCAAAAGAATGAACTAGTTTATAATAATTTGATATGGATGACAAAGTATCAATGTGTCAAAAAGAAAACATTAAATTAAGTATAAAAAATTCTTATTAGTAAGATATTTTGAGTAGTATATCTCGTAGAATTCTAATCCGTGCAAGAGCACGGGTTAATGGACTAGTACTGGATAATTTAGATTTAAAATTAGAGAGTTAGTTTGGATTAATGTTATAACAACATAGGTGTGAAAGTTATATAGATTTAGGGATTACTTTAAATTGTCTTTCAGGCAGAAGTAGGTATTTTTGGAACAACAAAGGCGTAATATTGTAAATGTTGAATAGGATCTACCAAACTAAATGTCAGATTTTTGGATAATTACTATGATTTTTCCTTTTTTCCAAGTGCGTCCTAATATGTGTCTGATATTAACGGAGAGCAAGCAAACACGTTACAGAAGAAAGCCCATCTGTCCCTTAGTATAAGAACTGATCCATTTCTTACTTCAATTCAAACAAAAGACACCGAAAACCATTTTCTTGATATATTTTGTCCAGACTTAAGAAAGCCACGCAGATACATCTCTGTGGAATAACCTTGTGGTAACTGGTCAGTGGACCGTTGAACCGATCAACTCGCAATTACCAGAAGAGTTCTACGCCAAGTCCAATAAAGTTGCCACCGCCATATTGGACCATTGACCCGTTGAAAACACGCATGTGCCCAAAACAGCTCTATTGTTGTGATAAAAAAAACAGCTCTATTATTGCACTTGATAGATTGGACCCTGAAAAAGAGATCATGGCACCATCACGGCATCACCATCAACCATCCCACAGACACACCAAATCCCAGCAATGTTGGGAACTGGGAGTGGCACTTGGACTCACTGCCTCCTCCTGCTGTTCTTCATCGTCCTCGCCGTCGTTGCCACCGCCACCATCAGCCATGCCACCACCATCAACATCACCAACCGATGCTCCACACCGTGTGGCCGGCTGCGACACCGGTGGGCGGTGGCACGCGGCTGGACCAGGCAACACCTGGGTGCTCCAAGTGCCCAACAACACCCAGAACGGCCGCGTGTGGGCGCGCACCGGCTGTTCATTCGACAGCCCCGGCGGCAACAAGACCTGCCAGACGGGTGACTGCGGTGGCGTTCTAGCATGCGAGGCGAGCTCCAGCGGCCAGCAACCCATAACGATGGCAGAGTTCACCATGAGTGCCGTCAACGGCATGGATTTCTTCGACATCACCGTCGTTGACGGCTTCAACGTGCCCATGGACTTCCTGCCGGTGCCGATGCCAGTGCCGTCGTCCAAGGGATCGTCGTCGGAGTGCAGCAAGGGGCCGCGGTGCGCGGCCGACATCACGTCGCAGTGCCCCGATGAGCTCAAGGTGCCCGGGGGTTGCCGCGGCGCGTGCGAGTCCTGCAACAGCAGCACGGTGAACACAACACGGTGTTCTATGTTCGGATGTGCCCCGACGTCTACAGCTACTCCCTAGATCAAGGTCCCGTTGTATACAACTGTTCGTCAGGAACAGACTACCATATCATCTTCTGTCCTCCCGTAGATCTTGTGTCACTGTCGTCCCCTCCACCGCCTTCACCCACTGCAAATCGAACTTTACCCACCGCAAATGGAACCAGTAGCATCATCACATCCTCACCAAAATCCAACAAAGGACGCATATTTGGTTTGGTTCTAGGTGGTTCTTTAGGTTGTTTTGTTTTTGTCATATTCTCCATCCTGTTCATCTTGGCACATAGACGACGATTGCAACGGCGTCAAGCGATGCAGCAGGAAGAGGAGGAAGCACAGTTCGAGAGGTTACCAGGGATGCCTAGAAGGTTCACATTTGAGCAGCTCCAAGAAGCTACTGATCAGTTTAGGGAGAAGCTCGGGGAAGGAGGATTTGGGTCTGTTTTCAAAGGACGTTTTGGTGAGGAAGCAATCGCAGTGAAACGGTTGGATAGAGCTGGTCAGGGAAAGAGCGAATTCTTGGCAGAGGTTCAGACCATTGGCAGCATTCACCATATCAATCTGGTCAGGGTAATTGGTTTCTGTGCTGAGAAATCACATAGGCTCTTGGTTTATGAGTACATGCCCAGAGGATCCTTGGACCAGTGGATCTTTCACCGGCACGACAACGACGACGACACACCTTGCTTGGATTGGCAAACACGGTGCAATATTGTAGCTCATATAGCTAAGGGCCTTGCTTATCTTCATGAGGAGTGCATGAAGAGAGTTGCTCACTTGGATGTGAAACCACAGAACATCCTCTTAGATGACAACTTCGACGCTAAACTCTCTGATTTTGGATTGTGCAAGCTCATCGACCGGGATAAGAGCCAAGTGGTTACAAGAATGAGAGGCACACCAGGATATTTAGCTCCAGAATGGTTGACGTCGCACATCACAGAAAAGGCTGATGTTTATAGCTTCGGTGTAGTGGTGATGGAGATCATTAGTGGAAGAAAGAACCTAGACGCTTCTAGGTCTGAAAGCAGCTTTCATCTTATTACCTTACTTGAAGAGAAGCTGAAGAGTGATCGATTGGTAGATTTGATTGATATGTGCAGCAGTAGTGACAGTGAGGCACATAGGAAAGAAGCAATTCAGATGATGAAGCTTGCAATGTGGTGTCTGCAGATTGATTGCAAATGAAGGCCTAAAATGTCCGAGGTCCTAAAAGTCTTGGAAGGCACCATGAGTGCTGAAACTGACATAGACCATAATTTTGTTATGACGAATCCAACAAGCTTTGGTGCTTCTGGAATTGTCAATTTATCAGTGCGAACACAAGGTTTATACTTGTGGTTCAGTTGTGATGATGAGTGATTGATTCAACTACTAGCATCTTGGATGGGGTGCTACTGACTGTAGTGAAAGCCACGAGTTCCACATGTGCCTTGGCTTGTGTTGTGCAGGTGTCAAGCATGGAGGCGGTGGCCGACGGCGAGGTGAAGGTCAAGCGATGGCGGGCCGCGCCGAATGGACAGGGAGCGGTGAAAGGGCGGACGCATCGAGACTCGGACTGAGGGACCCGAAATTGCCGGGCGGGATCGCGTTGCTGGTACATGGCTTCGACAAGTGCAAGGATATAGGCCGGTTTGTTGGTTTGGGCCTCAAAACCAATGGTGGCAAGCTTCGATGGTTTGGGCCTCAAAACCACCCAGCGGGTTTTTGGGTTTCGCCATAAAACTCTGGCGGAGGTCCCGAGGCGAACGGACGGCACGTGGCGGCATCGGGGAGGTCGCGTCGAAGCGAAGCTACCGGTGAGAAGGCGCGGTGGCCGTCGGATCAAGACTTCATCGAGTTGGACCATAATGTCTTAGGGCTAGGTGGTTCGCTCATTATGTATCCCGGGGTATTTTGGTCTGTCAAAATGCCTCGTTAAATAAGGGTGGGTTGCCCCCATACAGCTTCACCTCTTGCCGTTCTCTTCTTCCACCTCATCTCCTAGGGTTTACTCTATCCCTCTAGGTTTCTTGCTGCAAGAAGGTCCGCAAGGGATTTTCACCTGTCACCTGTGTATCCGAACCAAAGATCGTGCGGGAATGGAGGCCTTAACCTCCCCGTGTCCTCAAGGATTCGATTTGTGAATCAATTGTGTTGATTTCGCTTGTGTTCTTCGCGTTCTTAAGTTTTCCTCTTCTCCTCCTCTTGTTTCTGAGTTGATTTCACGAGCTGTGATCCATTTTAGCGCGTCCCACTTGTTTCTACTTGATCCTCGCTGTGAGAAGGTCCTTTTCACCGAAGGATTTTATCCAATTCCTCACGAGCACGAAGATCGGGTCGAATCAAGGTGCAAGAGCGTTTTTGTGGTGTTTTTCGTTCCCCTTCGATTTCACGTTGATTGGCTTCAAATTTAGCGATGACCTTTTAGAGGTAGCTCTCCTACTGCCTCATGATCATGCTCACCAAGTTTCACGGCAGTTGGTGAAGATTTGAGCCACAAATCAAAAGATCGAACAGGGAGAGGAGGCCATTTTAGGACCATTTGTTCTTGTTCTCGGATCGTGCTTACCGGAAGTTCCGGTATCCAACCGGAAGTTCCGGTGCCTTGTTCTTGTTTCGGACTGCACCAACCGGAAGTTCTGATCATCTACCGGAAGTTTCGGTCCAAGATTTTGGGTTGAGTTTGCGTTTCAGAGCGCTTTGATCAGAAGTTCTGGTTCTGGAGCGGAAGTTCCGGTCCCAGAGCGGAAGTTCTGCTCCACGGGCGGAAGTTTCGGTCCCCGAGCGGAAGTTCTGCACCCCGAGCAGAAGTTCCGGTCCAACTTCTGGTCTGCGCAGATTTCTCTAGCTTTTCTCGTTTCTTCAAGGGCTTGTCTTTGGTCTCTTTTGATAGTCCCACTGTGCCTCTAGGACATATCCTAAGGTACCCAGCCACCTGTTGGCTCGTGGGTTTATCGGTTGCGCGTGTGTTCATTTTGGGGTTGTATTTGGGACACTTGGTCAAAAGTTTCGAAAGAAATTTTAGGCTCCCATTCACCCCCTCTGGTCGCCACTCTTGGTCCTTCAATTGGTATCAGAGCCGGTTAAGGATCATTCCACCCTAACCGGTTCGTGATCTGCTAGAAGGCGACATAGAGCGCGGTTCGGGCAAGCCGCCGTTTTTCGATGGATCGAATTACCCTTACTGGAAGATACGCATGTCGGCGTATATCCAGAGTCTTGGGTCATGAGTTTGGAAAATTTGCGAGGATCCAAATTATGTTGTTCTTCCCGCTCATGTTGGTCAAGAGCAAATGGAGCAACATGATGCTAATAGCAAAGCTCGTAATGCTCTCTTTTCGAGTCTCTCTCCGTCTGAGTTTGAGCGAGTTTCTCACTATGCTACCGCCCGAGAGATCTGGGTGAAGCTTCAGAGCTATCACGAGGGGACTCCCCAAGTTAAGACCAGACTCTTTGAAACATACAAGCGTGAGTGTGAGAACTTCACTCAGTTGGATGGTGAGACCATCAATTCGATGTTTTCTCGCTTTCAGTCGATTGTGAACAAGATGCGAGCAAACAGGGCTCAGCTACCCTATGATGATCATGAGAGGGCTCTCAAGTTACTACACGCCCTAGATCAGAGGGTTTGGGATTCAAAGTTTCAGGCCTTGGTTGAGTCACCCAACTACGCCACTCTCACGGTGGATGAGCTGTTCAGCAAGCTCAAGTCGAGTGAGATCGACAACCAGACCCATGCCAAGATCCGCAACCCCTCCGCTCCGACTATGGCGCGGTGTCGGGTAAAGGTGTCTCTAGTTCTTCCGCTAACCCCCCTCCTCCGTGATGTTTGCCTTGTCTTCCTTGATCACGGTGGTGGAGAGGAGCGATTGGGCGTGCTCGGAGACAATGTGTGGCGACTCTCGTCATCAGCCGGTTCTCGCGGTTCCACAACAACCGCTTGAATCGCCGGCGGGATGGACCGAAGGATGGATGCTATGGATGCGGCGACCCCGACCACTTCGCCGCCAACCTGTCCCCAAGCGGAACAAGCACTCCTTCCGGCAAGTCCACCTCCGACAAGCACAAGGAGAAGCGCGAGTACACCTACGGCAAGCACAAGTCCAAAGGAGGCTTTGACAAGGAAGCGATGAAGCGCAAGTTCGTGAAGAAGTTCAAGGCAAGAGAGCACGCCTTCCTCGCCTCCCTCAGCGACCTCGACTCCGACGACGAGCGTGCTTCTTCCTCTTCGAGCGATGACGAGTCCGAGAGGAAGGTCGAGGACAAGCTGAACGGCCTTTTGCTTCTTCGCCGACTCCACCCACGGAGGCTTCGCACCATGGCACTTGGTGAGGAGGTGGAGGGCGGCAAGAGGGATGCTCCCGACAACGACGACGACACATCTAAGGTATCACTTTTCGTCGATGCTCTTGTTGCTGAGGTTGATGATTTGACTGCCACACTGCTTCGTCAGGATAAGTTGCTTAAGCGTGCTGCTAGTGATAGAAAAGAGTACAAATCCAAGCTAGAAGTAGCGCTTAAGGAGCTTGAGCTAGTTAAGAACACTCCTATAGTGTCGACGACGAGCCGAGTGTGAGTTTTGTAGTGTTTACATGGCTGATCTTGCTAGTCCGCAGTCAAGTATCTTTGAGTTGGTTGATGAGTTTGATAGCGTGTGTGCTTCACTGTCTTGTTGGGTGCGTGCAAGTCTTGCTCGGACTTGCAACTGAGTTGGCGAGAGAAGAATGCCAAGCTTGCCTTACTTGAGAAGGCCAACTCGGATAGCACTAGTGTGGCTAAGTGTGCACTTTGTGAGGGTTTGGAGCTAGAGATTGCCAATTGCCGGCATCACAAGGTGCGTACCGAGGAGGAAAACACATACCTTCGGACCATCTTGAGTTGGGTGTCTTGCAGTGAGCCGCAACTTGGCATGATGGTCAACCAATTCAGGAGGGGAATTGGTGGATCGGGATTAGGCTTTGCTTCAGGTGGGAAGGGTGATGATCTTTATGGCAAAGTTGGTGAGTGTAGTGGTGTGCTCCCGAGTAAAAAACCTATCACTACTCCCAAGCTTCTCAAAATCACACCACCTAAGCCACTTGTGCCTCCCACCAAGGATGGAGTGTTTGAAGAACCTCCAAAAGCTCCACCTCAGAAACAAGTGTGGATTCCAAAACCGAACCATCTAAGGAACCCACTTGACACACTCCCTTCCATCTCTGAGGAACCCCTTCCTAAAGCCAAGCCACCTCCAAGAGTGAACCATACCCACAAGAAAGTGAGCCAAACACCTAAGAGAGAGGTGTACCACTGTAAGTATTACCATAGGGATGGTCACTTGGTTGAGTTTTGCTTTAGGAGGAAGAGAGATGAGAGACGTGAGTATGAGATGAACAACTGGAACATGTACCGTCCTCCCTATGGTGTACATGTACCGCCTGTTCAGAGGCGCATTACTAGGCCTAGAGGTGCAATGCCTCAAGGTGCTAGGTCTCAGGCTGCGAGACCACGTGGTGGTCGTGCGCGGTGAGGTTCGGGTCGTGGTCAATATGACTATGAACCTCATGGCGGTGCTTTTGTGTCCCACAGCTCTAGCGAACCACGTTTTCCCTCTCGTGGTGATCGCTTTCCTCAAATGGGACATAGCATGTTTGGTGTTTTTCCTAACACTTTTTCAAGGCAAATGATGCATCACTGGTATCCTTCTCAGTTTACTAACCCCAGTGGTGTGCCATTTGCTCATCCTATGTCTTTCTATTGATGTAGGATGAAGGCTTGGAGAACACATGGCTCATTGATTCCGGGTGTTCGCGCCACATGACCGAAAGTTCAAAATGGTTCTCCAGCCTTGACCCCGTGCAACACAAGGAGTACATCACTTTCGGGGATAATAGCAAAGGTAAAGTGGTCTCTCGTGGAACCATTCGGGTTAACCAGAGCTTTGTTCTCAAGGATGTTGCTTTGGTCTCGAACTTGCATTTCAATTTGCTCTCTGTTTCACAACTCCTTGAGGATGGCTTTGAAGTGCGCTTTAAACATGGCTTTTCTCGAGTTCTTGACTCTTAGGGAGATCTTGTTTGTCAGATCGTCCCATTTGGCTGTGTCTTTCAAGCTGATTTTTCTCACTCTTTGGGCTCTTCCCGCTGTTTGGTGGTTGGATCCTCTTTTGAGCTTTGGAAGTGGCATAGGAGACTTGGTCATTTGAGTTTTGACCTTCTTGCTAGGTTGAGCTCACTTGGCTTAATCCAAGGATTGCCCAAGTTGAAATTTGAGAAGGATCTTGTTTGCCATTCTTGTCGTCATGGGAAGATGGTAGCCGCTTCTCACCCACCTGTAAACCAAATCATGACCAAGGAACCCGATGAGCTACTTCACATGGACACAGTTGGTCCAGCTCGGGTTCGGTCAGAAGGTGGAAAGTGGTACGTTCTAGTGATTGTGGATGACTTTTCGAGATACTCTTGGGTGTTTTTCATGGAGAGTAAGGCTGAGGCTTTTTCACATGCTCAAGATTTGATTCTTCGGTTGAGAAATGAGTTCCCTAAGAATACCATGAGAGCTATTCACAGTGACAATGGCACAGAATTCAAGAATACTCATTTTGAAACCTTTTGCAAATCTTTGGGTCTTGAGCACCAGTTTTCCTCACCTTACGTTCCGCAACAGAATGGCATTGTTGAGCGCAAGAATCGGACCCTTGTTGAGATGGCGAGGACGATGCTCGATGAGCATAGGACTCCTCGAAGGTTTTGGGCCGAGGCAATCAACATGGCATGTCATGTTTCCAATCGCATCTTTCTCCGTGCTTTTACGAAGAAAACTTCTTATGAGTTGCGATTTGGGAGGTTACCCAAGATGAGTCATTTCAGGGTGTTTGGGTGTAAGTGCTTCATTTTGAAACAAGGTAATTTGGACAAGTTTGAGTCCAGGTCCTCCGATGGTATCTTTCTTGGTTATGCTTTACATTCTAGAGCTTATCGAGTACATAACCTTGAAACTAACCGTGTTGTGGAGACCTGCGAGGTCACATTCGATGAAACTATACCTTGTACAACCCCTGTCTTTGAGCATGCAGGTGATGAAGAGCTTGGTGAAAGTATTTTTGTGGAGGAGGAGCAGGATGATGCCGATTGGGGTGATCCCGAGCCGACTCCACCGGCTGCCCCTATCGAGCCTGCGACGACTACTTCAGCTCACGGTCCAGACCCCTCTACTTCCACTTCTTGGGGACCCTTCGAGCAGCTTTCTCAGCCTGCACCGGCTGCACCTGAGGAGGCACAAGCTGTTGCTGAGGAGAGGTGACTTCTTCCAGAGAGGCACCTCGACACATTCAGCGTTGCCACCCCGCTCGGACGATGATCGGCGATATTGACCAGCGAGATGTGGTCTAGGTCATATCACATCTCTCACTTCGCTCATTCTGCATTTGTTGCTTCTTTTGAGCCCCAAGATGTTGGACACGCTTTATCTGATCCTGATTGGGTTAATGCTATGCATGAGGAGTTAGAGAACTTTGATAAAAATCAAGTCTGGGTCTTAGTTCCTCCACCTCTAGAGTGTCATCCCATAGGTACAAAGTGGGTGTTTAAGAACAAGCGAGTGAAGATGGGGTGGTTGTTAGGAATAAGGCTAGACTTGTTGCTCGTGGGTATTGCCGAAAGAGAGGATAGACTTTGAGGAAACCTTCGCTCCTCGTAGCTCGCTTAGAGGCTATCCGCATTCATTTAGCGTGCTCTTTGTTGCTAAGGGCTTTAAGTTGTTTTGGACGGATGTCAAGAGCGCTTTTCCGAATGGGTACATAGAGGGGAAGTGTATGTTAGGCAACCCCCAGGTTTTGAAAATCCCAAGTATCCTAACCATGTTTTCAAGTTGCACAAAGCTTTGTATGGTCTTAAGCAAGCCCCTAGAGCGTGGTATGATAGGCTAAAAACCTTCTTGCTTAAGAAGGGGTTTAGGATGGGATCAGTAGATAAGACTTTGTTTCTCCTCAAGCAAGGCAGTGACCTTCTCTTGGTTCAGATATACGTGGATGATATTATCTTTGGTGGCTCTTCTCACGCTTTGAATGCCAAGTTTGCAGAGTTTATGAGCAGGAAGTTTGAGATGAGCTTGATGGGTGAGTTGACTTTCTTCCTCGGCCTTCAAATCAAGCAAACGCGGGATAGGACATTCGTGCATCAAGGCAAGTACACAAAGGACGTCCTAAAGAAGTTTGATATGGGCGAGGCCAAGCCTCTTTCGACGCCCATGTCGACTATGATAGCCCTCGACGCCAACGAGGATGGAGAAGCAGTCGATCAGAAGGAGTACCGGAGTATGATCAGGTCGTTGCTGTACCTGACGGTGACAAGAACGGATATACAGTTTGTTGTATGCCTCTGCGCACGCTTTCAGGCTTTCCCACGCACGTCTCACCGTCAAGCGGTGAAGCGCATCATGAGGTACCTCTGGTTTACCCCCGAGTTTAGACTTTGGTATTCTGCTTCTTCCTCGCTCTCTCTTTACGGTTATTCGGATGCTGATTTTGCTGGCTGCCGCTTAGATAGGAAGTCCACGTCAGGGACTTGTCAGTTTTTGGGTTCATCTCTTGTGTCTAGGTCATCCCGTAAGCAGTCTTGCGTTGCTCAATCCACCACGTAAGCTGAGTATGGCCATTTTGGCCGCTTGTTGTTTCCATTTGCTTTGGATGATAGCCACCCTACGTGATTTTGGTCTTAAGTTCTCTAGAGTGCCCTTATTATGTGATAGTACTAGTGCCATCAGTGTTGCTAAGAACCCAGTACTTCACTCTAAGACCAAGCACATAGATGTCCGCTTTCACTTTCTCCGTGATCACCAAGAGAAAGGCGACATTGAGTTGCATCACGTAGCCACTCAGGATCAGCTTGCAGATCTTCTCACTAAGCCCCTCGATCAAGCGACTTTTGCTCGCTTGCGAGGTGAATTGGGTGTGTGTTTTTCTTTTTAGAGGAGGGAAGCACTTTATTTGTTGTACACTAGTTTTAGTTTCTTCTGTAGTCTAGATTTTAGTTTGTCTTTGTATGATAGTGCATTTGCATTGCATTACGTGATATACTTGCACTTTGAGCTTCATGTATATAACACTTGGAATGAAACTATGCTCTTGTTAGTATGGTATTGAGTAACTTTTAGTGCTTGATAGCTAAGGCTCCTATTGATCATCTGCTACATGTTATGAGTTGAGCATGATTTTCTAATGTGAACATGTTTAAACTTGCTAAAATCTGAAATGTTCACTGCTTGAGATGGTACCTAGCATGTGTAGGATGTTGAGATCCCTTTATGCTGTCTTGTATATGCTAGGTCGCTATGTCTCATGCTTTGAGTCATTCACTTGCTTAGACACTTCACTTGTGCTAAAATTTGACAACTAAGCTAAGTGAGATGAAAAGATCGAGATGGATCCGTATTGTCCCACATCAAGGTATCGAGACGGCTTCCACTTGCATATTTGGATGAACTTGAGCCTTGTAGTAGATGACCAAAACCAATGCTTTGAGCTCCCGATTGTCTTTTGACATAGGCTCCGCTTGGTTGAAAAGTTAGGCTTGACAATACCGATAACCCCTCGCACACACATGTTTGACTAATTCTTGTGTTAAGCTGCAAACTCTGATAAATTGAAATTTGATGGAAACACAAGTCTTAGGTTCATCTTTGGCATGATGTGTGACCGTTGTTTGGGGTAGTTCACCTTGTATATCCTTGTTAGCACTAGGTTGATTTCCAGTTTGCATTTGCTAAGTGCTATCTTTTGTGGTGGACCCCTTTCTGAAGAACTTAACATCTGCTCAAAACGCTTACACTTCATATTCCGTATCGTTTGATCAGTTTGAGCATATGCTAGCACCTGTCTGTTGTTTTACCGGCTAGAGCATCTTTTCACTCTGATTGCTATATATCTGAAGCTTCTGCATTTATGCATGTCATTGCATTTTAGGCTTGCTGTGTGCATTATTCAACAAGGGGGAGAAATTTGACACACACACACATGCTTTATTGTAACAAGGGGGATCATATGCTTATGTCAAGGGGGAGTCACTTGACATGTCTTGAGTCAAGGGAGAGTCACTTGACATGTCTTGATTGGTTGTCTTCTCAGAGGGTGAGACTAGTTCTCAAAGGGAGAAGGGGAGAAGATTGTGTGCACTCATGTATGCATTTGCTCAGGGGGAGTTGTTTTGCATCGCTTCTTGCTAGATGTGTTGAGCCTTTGCCTCTTTCTGGAGGATCTCGCGGTTTTTGAGTGCTTCTTGCTTGGCTAGCAGTGTTGAGCCCATTTTGCTACCTCTTCTTGAGGGCTAGCCATGCTTTGCTTGGTTGCGTCGAGCCGTTGCCCATGTCTTTGGGGACCAAGTTTCGCTTGCTTCAAATGACTCCATTTTGCTTTTCTTTTGCTTTTGGTCATTTGGTGAGCTTTCTTCTTTTCTTATTCTTCTATTTCTTTTTCTCAGCCGTGGTGTGTTGGTGTTGAACAATGCACTCATCAAGGGGGAGATTGCGAACACAAGGTTTATACTTGTGGTTCAGTTGTGCTGATGAGTGATTGATTCAACTACTAGCATCTCGGATGGGGTGATACTGATGTGGTGAAAGCCACGAGTTCCACATGTGCCCTGGCTTGTGTTGTGCAGGTGTCGAGCATGGAGGCGATGGCCGACGGCGAGGTGAAGGTCAAGTGATGGTGGGCCGCGCCGAATGGACCGGGAGTGGTGAAAGGGCGGACGCATCGAGACTTGGACTGAGGGACCCGGAATTGCTAGGCGGGATCGGGTTTGTTGGTATTTCTAACGCCATTACGAATTAACGAGATTAGAAACACATGGTATGAAATTAACTTATCATTAACAACTAGCCACTTATCTCTCACCCACATCCCTAAGCATGAACTAGGTTGTCATCCCTAATTGTATATGCTAAGGATAAATATAGGTTTATATATGTATCAATCATTCTATTTGACTAGGCGAAATACAAACTAAGAATATAAACTAAGAACGGTTACGCAAGCGGACAGATAATTATACCATTGTAGCATTTTACCTAGGGAGTTCTACCGGGTTGTCGATTTATATTTATACCAATGGGAAGGTCTTAGTAGGACTTATAACTATAACTTACACTATTGATGTCAACTTATACTATTAATATGAAAAGTAAACCATAACTAGAATCCTACTCATAACAGGGATAAGTCATGTGATAAAAGATATATGATAAATAAAGATCGGGTCATCATAAATAGATAAACATCGAGCTCTTCTAGTCATAGAAATAGCTAGCCAATGGATAAACTCGGGGAATAAATACTAAGGTAATTCAATAACTACATCAATGAATACTCTAATTAGTGCAATTACATCTAGCAATCATTGTTAAGTTAATCCTACATCATGATCACTGTTGACATTTCTAACGTCGCTACTAGAAATAGAGGTAAATCCCTATCCCCGGCAACGGCGCCAAAAATGCTTGTTGGTATTTCTTATGCACAATTAAAATATGAAGGATTCTGAAAGCGCACAGATAACCATCGTAGCATTTTACCGGAAGTATTCCAGGTATCGTTATTTATATTTTACCCTTTGGGAAACAATGGAATAAGACATTGATAGTTCACCATCATGTATCTACTAACTTAATACACCAACTAGACTAAAGTAGGGGGTAAATGATAGATGGTAGGAATTATGTATATATGACACACACATAGGAGAATTCTATGATAAGTAAATAGATACCTAAGTGAGAGGACAACGGGAGAGTTCAAGGTTCCTAAATACTTCTCTATTACTTTGGTTCTATATAACTAATTTATGGTAGATAAAGTAATCATACAATAACACTTTGGAGCAACAGTACCTATCCAACTCTCGAATAAGACTGGGAAGAAGGTAGCTGGGTAAGGCTACCAAAAGCTCAATGAAACACTAACTCCGACGTGGTGGAATACGAAGACCAACAAAGCTGTCACCTCTGATGGCTACCACAACTAACCGTAAGAATTGGGCGCAAACTCAGGTAAACACTAGCCTAGACACCACGTCTACGCTAACGATTACTACTCTAGTCACGTACGCTAACTAGAGCACCTAATACAGGCGGAGATCCCATGCTAAAGTATAACAACTATACTAAACATAATATAAAGGCATAAAGTAAATAGAGAAGATAAATATATTGAAGCATAAGTCTTACAAGAAAAGATACAAAGATATACCAGAACTCTGACGACTCCTGCGAAGACTCCTCCGAACCCCGGGCGTAGCGCCGCTCTCCCTAACTCTCAACTAGAACTACATTGGAAAGTCTAGCCCTAATTCTCTAGAGATGAGAGGTCATCCATTCGAGGGACGCCTCTACATCTCCATAATAATGTGGTGCCCTCAGGGAGGGGGTCTACCTCTTTATTTATAGTCTAGAAAAGCCTCCACCTCTTCTAGACAGGCGATGTGGGACTAATTCGACTTCGGCAATAGTGGAGATGCAAACCCTAAGGCGGTAGCAGGCCGTCCGTCGAAGCGGGCCACGAATGGGCTCCGGAGGGCGCCCGGCCGGGGTGGGGCCGGGCGGCCCCACCCCTGTAGCAGTGGGCCCCACCTTCGGTACATCGCCTTCCGGTGCCTTCTAGAGTCTTCTAGTGTTGGTTTCGGTGTAGAATTGATATCTTTTGACTTCGGACTCGAATATAGCAAATGATATGTCCGTTTCGATCATCTCGACGAGCCTGTCACAATGGTGCACTCCAAATCATCATTTGAGATACTTTTATTCCGTGCAAAATTGGATATACCTGTAAAATGATCGAGAACAACATAACTCGTGGAACTCGTTAGAATCAAACCCTACAACTATGTTTTATGGTTGATATCATGTTATATTGAGCAATAGTTGATGGTATAAAATAGGCGTTAAGGACCGTCAACAATCACATGTAAAGAGGCATCAACTAGGAAGGATGTGAAACAGAGTCATCATCCAACTTCGCGACCGTGCCCATGCTAGTCCTACGTATGGAGGGTGGACTACGGAGGAACCAACGCAGTTGTCACCTACGCGGACTACCACACGCCCCGGCAGACATCGGGGTGCACTCGCAGATAAGCAAGATATCTAAACACGACGTCTACATATCGCCAATCATTCACCCACGATATCTCGGATGAACGCTATACGAGCAATTACATAAATTCAATAGGATCAAACTAACTATGCTAAACATATAATCAAATCAGACAATGACTATTGCAATTAAGAACATATATAAGATTAAGAATAATGTTTCCCAGATCATAATGTTGAATACAATAAGAGAAAAGAACTAGAACTATACCGAACTCCGCGCTCCAGACAGACGCCGGGGGGCTCCAGATCCCGCTGAAGAACTAGAACTCTTCTACTTCTAATCTAACTAGGCTAAACCTATGAACTAGAGAGGCTCTGATGAACTAGAGAAGGCTCTTGATGGCTTGATCTTCAAATGACTTGATGCCTCCAGGAGGGGGGGTCTAGCCCTTTATTTAGAGCCCGGTGGGATGAACGTTCGCCGCAGGATCAAACCGACTTAACCAATGGCCGAGATGCATCAGGAGAGGCGGTGGAGGAAGACTCTAGAAGGCGGCCCCAAACCCTAGCAGGGGGGGCGCCGGGCGGCCCCAAGGTGGGGCCGGCGGCCCCACTTTGTCTCCTCTGCGGGCCCCGTTGCTTCGGGTGTCTTCTAGATGCTTCCTGAGCCCAATGACGGTGTTTTGCCTTCGCGGATACGTTTCGTGATAATTGTGCACTCTAATCCCTCTTTTATGCTTTTCTGGAATAGTCCCTGGAAAATACTGAATATACAAAACTTATGGAAATTATCAGTTAAAACTCTAGACTAGTGTGTATTCATGTATCCTTTTGTGTCTAAAGTTCTATTGAAGGTTGACGTTATCCACCGTCAACAACTCCTCAAGCTTACCTTTTGCCAGTCCCTTGGCAAACAAACTAAGCCTAATTACTAATATATTTAGATCAGAAGTTGCTACAATGCTTTCATTCCTTAAAGGTACACAAGCTTTCAAACAGAGATTCTCCTCCGGATTAGACAGTAACTGCTCTACCCTTCCAACTTACCCATTCTACCTTTAACCATAGGGCTTTATAGCTTTTGCATAAGTCTTGAGCAATCGAAAGACAGAACAATCAAGTCAAACACTATGTCTTAGATTCTTCACAGTACCAATATTCTGGAGTTTTGTAAGTTTTCGAAATAAAACTCAGAACTTAACTGTATGACACCCTCAAGTCTCTTATTATATGTGGTATTTATGGATCTCACTTGAGGCATTCATGTTGTCATGCCCTCCTACAACTAATAATTATAGTGGAGCTTATAGGAGTGGCAATAACAAGGATAGGCATACTTGTAATACATATGTTATAAAGTCAAACAATGGATCCACAGAGAATCGAGGCATACAATCAAACCAAGATGTTCATATGTATGGAATATGGTGGATAGGTGTATATATGGTATTTCGTGGCTAATTTTAATTCTACTTTTGCTCTTTGAAAATAAACCTCTCTCCCTGGGAACTTAGAACTTTCGCGGGAAAACATGGGCTATCTTTAATCTTTCTTTCTTCTTCTCTTTCTCTTTTTTTTAGAACCCAGGGAGGCGGGCATCTAAGTACCTATTGTTTCAATTGCTAGGACACTTGTCCTTCTTTTACTCCCTCTTCTTTTTTGATAACATTTCTTTTGCATAGCCACATGCATCCTTTGAATAAATGATTGGAGAGATAACAACAATAACTTAGAACATTTATAATAGGGCTGTCCTATGGGATATATTCTTGGCGTCTACTCCAAATATAGGAGAGACATATTTTTCTTTATTTTTTTATGATGAACATGGGTGAAAGTGGAAATGGTTGCGATTACTCCCAGAGTAGAAATAATGCATATGTGGTTGGAGTGTGTAAGTGATCTTGGTTTTAAAAGCATGACAAGACTCTCATAAAGGTATACAACAAAGGTTGACTGAACTCAATGCAAAGCAAGTAGCATAAATATAAAAAAGTTTCCTATCTCTAAATATATTATCTCTGGCTTTGGTAGAAATTCACAACTTGTCATACAAGAGCTCATCATGTAAGATTTTAAATTTTTAAAAGATAAATCTTCAGAACTTAGTAATGCTAGGAATAAGATAAATAGTAGCTCAACCTTCATGAATCATATCAATCAATCACCTAGACTTAGCTCAAGCATATGCCTCCACCAGTTTTAGGCTCAGAGTAAATACTTAAGTCAAAACAGTAATTTCTAAAACTCGAGAGAATTTAATATTGAAAACTAGACACTTGAAAGGAATGACAACAGAGCAACTATTCATCATCTCCAAGATAAAATTTTAATTTTCATCAGTTTTAATTGACTCTAGCCTAGACTGACTCTAAACATACTCTTTAATATATTGCTAAGTATTTATTTGGTTTTAATGGTTATTCATCTTTTTATTTGTTTTAAACTATCGGACTCACAAAAGACTCTGACTTGTGGACCTTCATGTACCCACATGTTTTTTTGGTATTTTTGACTTTATAAAATAGACTCGATAATCGCATAGGTATAGTTATCTGATAACTAGGGGATGCTCCTCCCCCAAGCTAGATATTTACAATACTTAGTGTTGATGATCTTCAGGACGAGCTTGCCAGTAGTAGTCCTAGGGGGCTCCACTGATGGGCTCACTCCTTAGTCATAATGTTGTTTCTGCATAATTATGATCCAAAAAAAACCAAAACTCGAGACTCGAATTATGACAAGGGGTTAGCGGTCGCCCGGATAAGTAATTGATTATTCTTAATGCGTAAATATTAATTGATAGATTCTAGCAGGATTCTTTTTTTTCTTCTTTTATTATTATTACTATTATTATTATTCTTTTTTAGATTTTATATTTTATGATGCTCTAAAATAAATTTAGGTTCTATTTATTTTTTATTTTGATGCTATCACAGTAAATATTTCTATGGGGTTACCATAAGTCTACTTGCATGAGATTTAAATATTTATGATGCACTAATAAAAGCTATAAATATTTTTGTCTTTCTTTTCAATGTACTGATATAAAATGATAAAGATTTTTATTTTATTTTTAGTATGCAAAAGGATATATATATGCTATATATATATATTTAGGCCACCACGGTGAGTACTCCCTAGGGGTTTTATACCACAAGGGTTTCACATGGAGCTTCAAGTTTTTAAGATGCATGAATGCAACTTAATGCATGTCTATTCATTTTTGTCATTTCCTATACAAAGCTAATACAGAAGAGTGAACCTACTTAAGAGAAAATAAATCAATGTAGAAAAGTAAAAATGGATAACTACCGATGTTACCTCACGGCGAGGGTTCGATGTTTTGAGTCTTCCGAACTGGACTCCTCCTTGCAGTGATTCATTAATCAAGTACTTCGGTTTGCTCTTGAGGTGGTGCCTCCACTAGTGGCTCCTAATGGCGGTGCCACCTTCTTTCTTTCTTTTATAGGCATCTCAAAGCCAATCTCATGTGTATCATTATTACTAGTTGAAAACTTTTACTTCTAGAATTTAGAGGATTGTCTCCCACACTTTGACTGCAGTGTATTCTGCCCATAAAGACAAGGTAGAGATCAAGTGTATGGGCTCTCTTTGGTAGGAAAACACCAACAAGAACCAGAAATTTATTCATCCTCTAACCTTGGACACAATAAGATTGATATTATTCATATTGTTCATTCATAACATGGGTGAGAATACAGAAATATAAATATGGTATTTAAACTTGTGAGATAAAGAGTGAAGTTACTTAACCATTAGAAAGACTGTTCATCTTTATAATATATCAAGAATAACAGGTGAAGTATTTCTAGCTTACTTGGTTAAGACTGAGATTAAAAAAGAATAGCGCTATGAACAAACTTAGAGAACAAATCATATTGAGTTTAATTAGGTTAATCAATTTAAGTTGTAACTCTAATATGGTTGTATTTTTTATTTATTGCATATCAAGATCAAGAGAAAATCAATAACCACTTATCTTAAGATGTTACCTCCATTATTAGAGCATGATGAAGGGTAAATGAATTTCAATCGTCTTTTTTCTTTCTTGTATCTTGGGTTGTTCATTACCATATTGTCTCGTATGTTGCACTTCTTTCTCACTCTTGGACCTACGCTTCTCTCATTATTTCTTCTCTTCTCAAGGGGTTAGTAGACAACACATACCCGAAGGAATATACTATTTATTAAAAGTACGGATAGTGTTTGCCAAAGAGTTAAAGATTAATCTGTAGCTTGTGTTTTCAATAATTCACCACTATTTTAAATTTTTTTCATCAAGGTTAAAGCGAGGATATTATTTTAAAGCATACCTTTAACCTTGACTTGATTCTATAAATAGTCTCCTAATATGATTTAAATATCTTTTATGTAGGAGAGGTTAGTCTATGTGTATAATTAAATTCTTATATAAGTATGCTTGATTTTCATAATATTTAAGTAATATTCTAAAGCATACTTATAATAGAATAAGGAAGTTTACAAGACTAAAGGTATTTATTCATATAGAACCAAAAATATGTATGGTGAACCACAGGAGTATTTTATTTTATATATATATATATATATTTTAGCAAGTTATGTTTAAGCATGGCATAGGGTAGAAATGACCAAGACAAATTAGCAACATGGTATGAGATGTTGAGTGTAGTTACATGTTACATGAGGCTTGGAAAAACGTACCTCATGTCTTCATCCTTCTAAGTAAGTGATGACGAACTTACTTGAAAGAGGAGGGTTATCCGTTTCATCTGTTGGTGAGAGCTTATGGTATTGCTGAGCAAGTCCTTCCTTTTATCTTCTTCGTCTTTTTCACCATTTAATAAAACTATGGAAGATTACATGCTCTTTACTAATCAACCTTTTCCTGATTTCTTTGATTAATTTTGCGGGTGATGAGCTGGGGTCTATTAGAGATACAATAATGTTCACTTGAAAACTTCTTCTCTAATAGATTAAAGTTGTTCTTTCCTGCAAAATGTTAATGGACACATACCCGAAGGAATAGCAAGATTGAAATACGGATTTTGTTGTCTATACTTTTTTTTGTGATTTTCTTCTATGCTAATCAAGATGATATATGGCTTAAGATTATTTAGCATAAATTATGTCTATCGTGTTTTATGTTGTTGTTGCAATCTAGCAAGGCTTAAGACAAAGATAACTTGTAATAAAAGATAAATAAATAAACATTAATACTCATAAGCTGGACTTCTTGTGCAAAGTTATCATCTGCCTTGATTCATCCTGGTTTGAACTTATCTCTTGACTTTCCCAGATTTAATTCAAAATTTTCCTGCAGGGGCTAGTCGACAAAATATCCAGTATCTAGTACAACATACTATCGGCTCAAAAATCAACCTAGACACCACGTCTAATTTAATTTAGGAAGGCATTTTAATCTGAGCTCAGTTTAAAAGTCTTTTAAAAGTAAAACCACCACTCCTAAACTAAGCACCATGCCGCATTTAAGAGATTTATGAAAGTACTTCAAAGCCTAGACATATATCATAGTAAATAAAGATAGCATAAAAATATAGTAGAGATTTATTCAGATAGAGATAAAAGAGCATGATCATGGTGAGTTCTTTTTTTTTATAATGCACGTGAGATGAATATATGAAAATAGAACAAGTTATGGCTAAAAAATTTAAACTGAATAGTGTGAATATATGAATTAAAGTAAACATGCAGTGGAATGCAAAAGATAACTTCTCATAAATTTTAAAGTCCATGAACAAGACTTTCTCACCTTTATTTGATCATACTTACCATGACTCACATGCTGAAATTTGTGAGTGATGCAACATCTTTGTTCCCGTCACTTGAGATATGAATTAAAGTCCTGTGACGTCGACCTCTTTCTCCAACATTCGATTTGTTATGTTTCTTCTTATTTTGTGGGGGCATACCGAAAGATCGTAAACCGGTCGTTCATTACCCTTTATAAGATATTAAAGTAGACAAACAAGGGTAATCCTGCTTGAGCAGGGGTTAATGCTTATCTCAATCACATAATTGAGTATAAGTCTATCAATGTTCCTTAATTGCCTAACTACCTTCCTCGGCAACAGCGCCAAAAATGCTTATTGGTATTTCTAACGTCATTACTAATTAACGAGATTAGAAACACATGGTATGAAATTAACTTGTCATTAACAACTAGCCACTTATTTCTCACCCACATCCCTAAGCATGAACTAGGTTGTCATCCCTAATTATATATGCTAAGAATAAATATAGGTTTATATATGTATCAATCATTCTATTTGACTAGGCAGAAATACAAACTAAGAATATAAACTAAGAACGGTTCGCAAGCAAAACGTACAGATAATTATACCATTGTAGCATTTTATTTAGGGAGTTCTACCAGGTTGTCGATTTATATTTATACCACTGGGAAGGTCTTAGTAGGACTTATAACTATAACTTACGCTATTGATGTCAACTTATACTATTAATATGAAAAGTAAACCATAACTAGAATCCTACTCATACTTGAGGGATAAGTCACGTGATAAAAGATATATGATAAATAATGATCAGTCATCATAAATAGATAAACATCAAAGCTCTTCTAGTCATAGAAATAGCTAGCCAATGGATAAACTCAGGAATAAATACTAAGGTAATTCAATAACTACATCAATGAATACTCTAATTAGTGCAATTACATCTAGCAATCATTATTAAGTTAATCCTACATCATGATCACATGTAAAGAGGCATCAACTAGGAAGAATGTGAAACAGAGTCATCATCCAACTTCGCGACTGTGCCCATGCTAGTCCTACGTACGGAGGGTGGACTACAGAGGAACCAACGCAGCTGTCACCTACGCGGACTACCACACGTCCCGGCACATCAGGGTGTACTCATAGATAAGCAAGATATCTAAACACCACGTCTACATACTGCCAATCATTCACCCACGATATCTCTGGATGAACACTATACGAGCAATTACATAAATTCAATAGGATCAAACTAACTATGCTAAATATATAATCAAAGCAGACAATGACTATTGCAATTAAGAACATATATAAGATTAAGAACAATGTTTTCCAAATCATAATGTTGAATACAATAAGAGAAAAGAACTAGAACTATACCGAACTCTGCGCTCCAGGCAGGGGCTCAGGGGGGCTCCCGCTGAAGAACTAGAACTCTTCTACTTCTAATCTAACTAGGCTAAACCTATGAACTAGAGAGGCTCTGATGAACTAGAGAAGGCTCTTGATGGCTTGATCTTCAAATGACTTGATGCCTCCAGGAGGGGGGTCTAGCCCTTTATTTAGAGCCCGGTGGGATGAACGTTCGCCGCAGGATCAAACCGACTTAACCAATGGCCGAGATGCATCAGGAGAGGCGGTGGAGGAAGACTCTAGAAGGCGGCCCCAAACCCTAGCAGGGGGGGCGCCGGGCGGCCCCAAGGTGGGGCCGGCCGGCCCCACTTTGTCTCCTCTGCGGGCCCCGTTGCTTCGGGTGCCTTCTAGATGCTTTCTGCGCCCAATGACGGTGTTTTGCCTTCGCGGATACGTTTCGTGATAATTATGCACTCTAATCTCTCTTTTATGCTTTTCTGGAATAGTCCCTGGAAAATACTGAATATACAAAACTTGTGGAAATTGTCAGTTAAAACCCTAGACTAGTGTGTATTCATGTATCCTTTTGTGTCTAAAGTTCTATTGAAGGTTGACGTTATCCACTGTCAACAGCGTTGCTGGTACTTGGCTTCGACAAGTGCAAGGACATAGGCCGGTTTATTGGTTTGGACCTCAAAACCAACGGTGGCAGGCTTCGGTGGTTTGGGCCTCAAAACGACCCGGCGGGTTTCTGGGTTTCGCCACAAAACTCTGGCGGAGGTCCCGAGGCAGACGGACGGCACGTGGCGCTATCGGGGAGGTCGCGTCGAAGCGAAGCTACCGGTGAGAAGGCGCGGTGGCCGTCGAATCAAGACTTCATCGAGTTGGACCATAATGTCTTAGGGCTAGGTGGTTCGCTCATTATGTATCCCGGGGTATTTTGGTCTGTCAAAATGCCTCGTTAAATAAGGGTGGGTTGCCCCCATACAGCTTCACCTCTTGCCATTCTCTTCTTCCACCTCATCTCCTAGGGTTTACTCTCTCCCTCTAGGTTTCTTGCTGCAAGAAGGTCCGCAGGGGATTTTCACCTGTTACCTGTGTATCCGAACCAAAGATCGTGCGGGAATGGAGGCCTTGACCTCCTCATGTCCTCCGGGATTCGATTTGTGAATCAATTGTGTTGATTTCGCTTGTGTTCTTCGCGTTCTTGAGTTTTCCTCTTCTCCTCCTCTTGTTTCCGAGTTGATTTCATGAGCTGTGATCCATTTTAGCGTGTCCCACTTGTTTCTACTTGATCCTCGCTGTGAGAAGGTCCTTTTCACCGAAGGATTTTATCCAATTCCTCACGAGCACGAAGATCGGGTCGAATCAAGGTGCAAGAACGTTTTTTGTGGTGTTTTTCGTTCCCCTTCGATTTCACGTTGATTGGCTTCAAATTGAGCGATGACCTTTTAGAGGTAGCTCCCCTACTGCCTTATGATCATGCTCACCAAGTTTCACGGCAGTTGGTGAAGATTTGAGCCACAAATCAAAAGATCGAACAGAGGAGGCCATTTTCGGACGCTATTCTTGTTCTGGATCGTGCTTACCGGAAGTTCCGGTATCCAACCGGAAGTTCCGGTGCCTTGTTCTTGTTTCGGACTGCACCAACCGGAAGTTCTGGTCATCTACAGGAAGTTCCGGTCCAAGATTTTGGGTTGAATTTGCGTTTCGGAGCGCTTTGATCGGAAGTTCTGGTTCTGGAGCGGAAGTTCCGGTCCCCGAGCGGAAGTTCCGGTCCCCGAGCGGAAGTTCGGCTCCCCAAACAGAAGTTCTGGTCGCCGAGCAGAAGTTCTGAAGTTCCGGTCCAACTTCTGGTCTGCGCAGATTTCTCCGGTTTTTCTCGTTTCTTCGAGGGCTTGTCTTTGGTCTCTTTCGATAGTCCCACTGTGCCTCTAGGACATCTCCTAAGGTACCCAGCCACCTGTTGGCTCGTGGATTTATCGGTTGCGCGTGTGTTCGTTTTGGGGTTGTATTTGGGACACTTGGTCAAAAGTTTCGAAAGAAATTTTAGGATCCCATTCATCCCCCCTCTGGTCGCCACTCTCGGTCCTTCAGTCAGCTCCACCTCTGGCCTCAGAAGTGTCGGGCCCAAGGTGAGAGACTGAGAGGCAATTTATGTGTATTGAATTTCCATCGTTGTAAACTGTGTGTAATCTTCTGCAGAAATTCTGCTTCTTATTCTTATATCTGAAACCAATAGCATGTCCTAAAATGGTCCTACTCATATGAACCAGCAGAAAGAAACGTACAGACATGAAAATGAGAGGGCACCATACAGTCAACCAGCTTATGATGAGCACATAGTTTTCAGTCAGCTCTTGGATGATCGAAATCTCAGCTGACCAAAAGGACACATGGATTTTTATTTGGGGTGCCATATATTCTCCAGGAAATTTTTTCAGACACCACTTCAGAGGACCATCCGAAACCTTTAAAGTGGATTTGGAAATCCAAATGTGTGCCTATAGTCAAAATTTTCACCTGGCTGCGACTGAATGAAAGTCTGAACACATGGAATATGTTGTGAAGAAGACATAAGCATCTAGATGAAGGCTACAACTGTGCTCTCTGTCAGGACAATTTGGAAGAGACAGTATTACACTTGTTTTTTGAATGCTGAACCAGTATTTCTCCCTTGTTCTGCATTGGTTCAGTTTGGAATATAAAAGGTAGTTTCGGATGATTGAGCAGCAAAAGAAAGCTTTGCAATTACCTTTCTTGATGGAAGTCTTCATGATAGCAGCGTGGTGCATATGGAATGAGAGAAACGCCTGGATTTTCAATGCCATGCCCCCCTTCTTTAGCTTCTTGGAAGTCTTTCTCCACAAGTAAAGTTAAACTTCATTTGCATAGAATCAGTTCTGCTTTTCACTTGTCTGTAATGAATTGGCTCAATAATTTGTAGTCAAGTCTTCCTGTTTCCTTAGTTTCTTGCTGCTTAATTAGCTCTTGGCTAACTGCTCTGTAAGTGTCAGAGCTCTTTGATGATTTATTATCTTTAAAATTAAATCCAACGATGCACATGGAGCTACTCCGAGAGCAGCTAAACATGTTCAGGCCAAGCTGAAACCATTTGTCGCTCGAAACAAAAGAATTTTTCGTCGAGGTATTTCCTCCGGAACTATTATTTCTTGCTTGACACAAAAGAAACAAATCTGAATCCTTTTTCGTTGAGATATTTTCTCCGGAGTTAAAAGCGCCGCAGACATCTCTGACTCTCTGGGACTTGGAGAACCACCTTGTGTCCACCAGCAGCAGCACGGCATTGGTCAGGGGGCTGTTGAGGCGTTCAACACGCAAATGCCAGAGAGGAGCTGTGTTCCAAGAAAGTTCCTAGTTCCCAACAGGTTACATTGACCCGTTGAAAACGCACATGTGCCAAAAGAGCTCTATTATTGTACCTCTGAAAGATTTCACCTGCACCTATCACACAGACACACCAATGGAAGTGGAGAGGACCTGGACACGCCATCTCCTCCTGCTGTTCTTCGTCGCCGCCGTCGTCGCCCCCAGCAGCAGCCAAGCCACCATCTTCAACATCACCAACCGATGCTCCTACACCGTGTGGCCGGCCGCCGTACCGGTGGGCGGCGGCATGCGGCTCGACCCAGGGAACTCTTGGGTTCTCCAAGTACCCAGCAACACCCAAAACGGCCGCGTGTGGGCGCGCACAGGCTGTTCATTCGACGGCCCCGGCAGCAGGTCGTGCCAGCCGGCGTGCTGGCATGCGCGACCAGCGGCCGGCCGCCGATGACTTCTGCAGAGTTCACCCTGAGTGGTGGCAACAACGGCAGGGACGACTTTTTTCGACATCACCGTCGTCGACGGCTTCAACGTGCCCATGGACTTCTTGCCGGTGCCGGTGGGATCATCGGGGTGCAGCAAGGGGCCACGGTGCGCGGCCGACATCACGTCGCAGTGCCCCGCTGAGCTCAAGGTACCAGGGGGTTGCCGTGGCGCCTCCAACGGCAGCACGGAGACGGTAAACAGCAACACTGTTTTCTACGTTCGGATGTGCCCCGATATCTACACCTACTCCAGTGATAATGGTGCCATCTTGTATAAGTGTCCGTCAGGAACGGACTACCAGATCGTTTTCTGTCCCCCCGTCGATCTTGTGTCATTGTCTTCCCCTCCACCTTCACCTACTACGAATGGAACAAGTAGCATCACATCCTCGTCAAAATCGAATAAAGGACGCATACTTGGTTTTGTTCTAGGCGGTTTGGTTTTGGACACATCCTTCATCCTGTTCATCTTGGTGCGCAAATGACGATTACAGCGACGAAAAGAGATGCAGGAAGAGGAGGAAGCAGAGTTTGGAAGGCTACCGGGCATGCCCAGAAGGTTCACATTTGAGCAGCTGCAAAAAGCAACTGATCAGTTTAGAGAGAAGCTTGGGGAAGGAGGATTTGGGTCCGTTTTCAAGGGACGTTTTGGTGAGCAATCAATCGCGGTGAAACGGTTGGATAGAGCTGGTCAAGGAAAAAGGGAATTCTTGGCAGAGGTTCAGACCATCGGCAGCATTCACCATATCAATCTGGTGAGGATAATTGGTTTCTGCGCAGAGAAATCACACAGGCTCTTGGTTTATGAGTACATGCCCAGAGGATCCTTGGACCAGTGGATCTTTCGCCGGCACGGCCAGCACAGCATCGGCGACACTCCTTGCCTGGATTGGCAAACGCGATGCAAGATTATTGCTCATATAGCTAAGGGCCTCGCTTATCTACATGAGGAGTGCATGAAGAGAGTTGCTCACTTGGACGTGAAACCACAAAATATCCTCTTAGATGAGAACTTCGATGCTAAACTTTCTGATTTTGGACTGTGCAAGCTCATCGACCGGGATAAGAGCCAGGTGGTTACAAGAATGAGAGGCACACCAGGATATTTAGCGCCTGAATGGTTGACGTCGCACATCACAGAAAAGGCTGATGTCTATAGCTTTGGTGTAGTGGTGATGGAGATCATTAGTGGAAGAAAGAGCCTGGACACTTCTCGGTCTGAAAACAGTTTTCATCTTATTACCTTACTGGAGGATAAGTTGAAGAGTGATCTGTTGGTAGATTTGATTGATATCTGTAGTGGTAGTGATAGTCAGGCACACAAGCTAGAAGCAATTCAGATGATGAAGCTTGCAATGTGGTGTTTGCAGATTGATTGCAAACGGAGGCCTAAAATGTCTGAGGTCGTAAAAGTCTTGGAAGGCACTATGAATGCTGAAACTGACATAGATCATAATTTTGTCGTAACAAATCAAACGACCTTAGGTGCTTCTGGAATTGTGGACTTGTCGGCTCCACCTCTAGCCTCTGAATTATCAGGCCCAAGGTGAGAGACTGAGAGGCAATTTATATGTATAGAGAATTTAGCATTCCTGTCTAAAAGATTCTGTTCAGTGAATGAAATTGTAAACTGTCTGTGGTCTACAGAAGAAATTTTGTTTCTCATTTTTATATCTAAAACCAATAGCATGTCCTAAAATGGTTCTAACTCATATGAAGCAGAGTGTCAAAAAAAAAAAAAAAAACTCATATGAAGTAGCATAAAGAAACATACAGACATGAAGGCAAAGTGAGAGGGTTCCATACAGTCGAGCAGATTATGATAAGTACATAATTTTCAGTCAGCTCTTGGATGATCAAAATCTCAGCTCTGACCAAAAGGACACATGGACCTTCATTTGGGGTGTCCTATACTCTGAAAATTTAACAAACACCATCCAAAACCTTTAAAGTGGATTTGGAAATCCAAATGTGTGCCTAACGTCAATTTTTTTTTCACCTGGCTGCTACTTATAATGAACACACGGAATATGTTGAGAAGAAGATATAAGCATCTAGATGAAGGTTACAACTGTGCTCTCTGTCAGGAAATTTAGAAGAGACAGTATTACACTTGTTTTTTGAATGCTGAGCCACTATTTCTCCCTGGTTCTGCATAGGTTTTGTTTGGAATATACAGGGCAGTGTTTTTCAGATGATTGAGCAGCAAAAGGAAGCTTTGCAATTACCTTTCTTGATGGAAGTCTTCATGATAGCAGCGTGGTGCATATGGAATGAGAGAAACGCCTGGATTTTCAATGGCATGCCCCCTTCTTTAACTTCTTGGAAGTCTTTCTTCACAAGTAAAGTTAAACTTCATTTGCATAGAATCAGTTCTGCTTTTCACTTGTCTGTAATGAATTCGCTCAACAATTTGTAGTCTGGTTTTCCTGTTTCCTTAGATTCTTGCTGCTTAGTTAGCTCTTGGCTAACTGCTTTGTAAGTGTCAGAACCCTTTTGATGATTTATTACCTTTAAAATTAAATCTAACGGTGCACACTGATCTGACAGTGGGCCACGCTTTGAAAAACAAGGCTCACTATTGCTCACCTTACATGTTCCTGCCGTGGTCTGCGCCATGCTCAATAGCGCTGAACGAAAAAAAAGAGCAGATACAGGAAAAAAGGAGCTATGCAACAGTCAAAAATAAAATGAAAATATGAAAGAAAGATTGAAATAAAATAACAAAATAATAATCAAACATAAATCAGTGAAAGAAAAAATAATGTATCATTGGACAGTGTATAAAAAATGTATAGAATATCATATGAATACTACTAGAACAACCTAAAATATACCATAGAGTACAATGTGAATACTTGAAGATAATTATTACATATATACTACGTGAACATGACAACAAAATATTTGGAGGAATAAAAATAATAAAAAAGAAAGCAACATGTAATAAAGGCATATGAAAAAACATAACACAAAATACTACTCGAACAACCCAAAATATATCACATAACATGTTACGAGTATTATATGAATATTCTAATATAATCATGGAACATTTTATTTATAAAAAATTTAAAAACCACCGTAGAACATCACATAGATACTATACCAACATCATATGTATCTTATAGAATGTATACAATTAAATATGATAATAGAAAGAAAAATAAGCATGACCAAGCATACTAATAGAACAGATAAGACGAAGTAAAATAAAAAGGATAAAGAAATGAAAAGAACAGAAATGCAAAGAAAATAGGATGGAAACAGAAATAAGAAAAAGGAGATTAAAATGTATAACCGTTTTATGGAATAAATAAAAAAATAAATGAAAAAAATAAAAACCCAGAGAGAGGAAAATGAAACTAATAAAAAGCAAAGCAAATAAAAACAAACAAAAGGAAAAAAAAAGATTCAGTGGAATAAGAGAAAATAAAGAAGATATAGAATGAAAATATAAATATAAATAAACAACAGTACAAATAAAAGAAAAGGAAAAAGAAACAGAACACCATGATGTGGGAACGCTTAGCGTGGAGCCGTGGACGGCTACAGCGCCGAAACTCCCACCTGTGTCGGCGCTTATTTCCGTTGGGCCTCCGTGGGCTTGTTATGGGCTGCTATCGTGCTCACTAAAAATTTGGCCCATAAAGAGTTCAGCCTTAGAAAAATTAAGTATATCTTTTTCATAAGATCTTAGATGAAGATAATTTTTATAGAAAATTGTAGCTCTCGACTAGATCTAATACTTTCTAGCTTTTTTATTTTTTATTTGAGATCGTTAAGATGTTTAAAGAAAGTAAAAAAAAATTAGTATTGTATTAATCGCGTACAAGTGCTAATCGCCTTAGAAAAATCATACCTTTCTTATATATGTTTAATTCTTATATGAAAGTTACGGGACTTATTAATTGTTTTGCACTTGGTCATGTACTTGTTAACTGTTATACCTTGGTCCTACAAGTCAGTACTCCGTATTGATTTTCCATATAAACCGTGTTCATCGTAATTCCACTCGAATTAGTTCCTTTTTGAAATTCTCAACACTTTGTAAGTCCCTTATTTGTTTTCGTATGAGGAGTTGGCACCTTTCCCATTCTGCGGCCACCACATGGGCCTACGGCGCGTGCTCCAGGCCCTTCCATCATCACACCCTAGCCTCTCGCCCTTTCCCTCGCGCTGTTGCTGCATAGCAGCACCGCCGCCGCCCTATGGGCACTCGGCCATTGCCGTGGCCATGGAGCCAGCCCTGTCCTGTGGTGTAGGATCCGTGCTACCGTAGTGTCACTAGCTGACCTAGCCCGCTACCAGAGCCCCTTCCCCCTCCACGCAAGTAGTAGTATCTACATGGCCATGCCCTTGGTCAGAAGAGGATACCAGGTAGAAGAAAGAGCCAAGAGCAAAAAGAATATTTCACCATGTTTCTTCTCCTTGAAAACCAGAAATGGATATATTATAGGGTGAAGTGCCCACAAGCAAATTTTCAAAGAACCAAAGTATCCTCCAGCAAATCGCTCCATTATATTTTAGGTGTCTAGCAGCAAATGGTAGTCAATTCTAGTGTATGTAGAAGAAATTTTGGCCTTGAAACTTTTTTTTCATTTGATATATATCATTTAGAGCCTGACAAAAGCCCTAGTTTGGTTTTGATAATTAAGTGAAAACTAGTAGACTAACAAGCTAGGTCTGGTCTGCACCAAGTGGTGAGCGAGAGGATGGTGCCTTGGAGGAGATGATGATAGCCCAAAGTTCATTAAGTGCTTAAAATTGGGGAAAAAAAGGCGATAAAAGCAAGTCAAAAAAAGCAAAGATATAAGCTTGGGGTTTATTTCACTATTTAAGGGGCAATAGATTGCACAATCGAGCTGAAAATAGATAGTCATACTATTAGGCTATATACAAGGAACAAGCCAACAATTCAACCATCTATATTTTCTACTAGTGTATGCTCTAGAGGTCATATCTCCCGGTTTTTTTAGTAGTTTTCAAATAAAACTCACTTCTAAAATATAAAATCTTTAGAAATCCCACACTATTTTCAAATCACCCCTAACTACTCTATATTTTCTCTCTATTGTACATTTGTTTTGAAATCCTGTCCTACTCCTTATTCTTTGGCATTTCCTTCGATCTCCAAAGATTGGCTGATTGATACAGGTGTGTATATTTCCATGTGATTTGGTCAATTTTTCCAAGTACAAAATGATTGTGAGTTGAGATAGGGGATTGTCAGAGAGCGGTTTTTTCATTCTTACCTAGAAAATCAAGATTGACAGTAGGTTTTATATTGTAGATGCTATAACTGCAATGTCATTTATTTTGTGGAGTACTATAGTCTTGTTATTAACTGTCTCCATCCATCATTGTTAGCCATTTCAAATCTAATCTAAGAAAATATGTGGACACATAAACTGTCTTAAATTAAAAAGTTGTCGGGTCCGTTTGGCTGGCTGGTTGTAGCAGACTAGCTGGTTGGTATATATGCACTGTAGCGACTGGAAATACCAACCGGAAAATAGACAGCTGAACGGACCTGTCAACTACAAAGTTTTACATCTTCTTAAGATGTATCATATAAATAAATATATCATATAAATAAATATATCTTGGTCAGACCTTATATTAAAAAGTTATGACATTTTTTTTAAAAAAAATTGTCTATCACTAGTGGTTTAAACCATCAACCAATTGTGATTGAATCAATTGTGATAGTCCATCTATTGCCAGTTGTGCTATCACTACCAATTGATAGTGATAGTCCAATAATGACAGTGTATTCTGTGGTAGTGATTTCTCTCTATTCACCAGTGGGATTCAAGTACGGAAGGGAAGGTTCCTCAAGCGTCCATACAAGGCATTATCTCTATATATTGGTTGACATCTGCGCCTTCTGGTTCGGGACGCCCGCTCTCGCATGCTGGATTTTCATCGTGACGTACAACCGCCTGCATGACACTGCATCAACAGTTCAAGCACTAGATGGGTCTAATCAACATCCTGAATAGACAAATCGCGTGACTGCATCAACAGTTCAAGCCCTAGAAGGATTCAATGATGACAAACCGGCCAATGGGGACGTATCAACCAGCAAACAAAGATCAATTTCTTGTTGCCGTGTGTGTGATTTCGATCATGATCCGACTTCAGCTCCCCCGGTGCGAGGCCCCCGATCGACCAAGATCGTCACGCGTCGCGCGCGGCCGAGGAGGGCAAGATCGAGGCCGTGTTGGGTGCGACTCTGAGTTCGATGCCGATACGTGTGCCTACATGGAGAACATCGAGAGGCTCATCAACAAGCAGTATGGGATGATTTTTTCCAAGCTGCTCATCTACGTACTCGCCGATTCGCGGACCGTACGGAGTCCTTTTTTTATTGCACGATGATGACGCAAGCAAGATAGTCAGTACACTTGGCCACCTAGTCAGGGTGAATGAACTTGCATTAGCCAACCAAAAAGAATTATAAACAAATGCACTCGACTAACCAAACCGAAAAAAAGTTATGCATGTGGCGTTTAGATGGAGATAGGGATATAGAGATATAACATCTCTTCAAAGACTAATATTAAATCCTAACCATCTATTTTTTATACCCCATTTAATCGTAATCATTCATCTATTTTTCTTTTCCTATCCCACTCCTCGTATCCTGATATCTAAACAGCTCCAATCTTTTTACTATCAAGTGACATTTTTTTTTACTGTCAACAATAGGTAGGAGGATCACATATCTGACACCAACGAGGACAAAACACTGGCGGATCAGCTGCCCTTCAAACGAGGGAAGAATATGTGGTAGGGGAGCACGTTGCTGCAACATGCAGGATTGCAACTGCAACGTGCAGGATTGCGACATCTTAGGTAGATCCATTGACCGATACTCCCTAGGTTCCATTGAGTTTGTCACCTTAGACTTTCAGATCATCTTGTTCGATCATTCGCCTTATTCAAATCTTTTGTATAAATATAATTTATTTTATTATAACTTCTTTTATCAATAAATATATTTGAATATTGATTGATTTATTTCATTATTTACATAAATATTTTAAATAAGACGGATGGTCAAACATGAAGTCCAAAAATCAAAAAACGATATTCTTCATGGGACGGAGGGCCGAGTAGTAGTTAGCTAGTTAATAGTAATTGGTTCGATACCTATTAGGTAGGAGGGTGTTTGGAATTTTGGAGACCCAGCTAATTGATGAATGCATATGCTACTCATCGACGTTCCGTCCACGCTCGTTGGCCCCATTGTCAACGCCGTTTATCCTCCTGAGGTTGTACCACAGTTTCTAGTACCGGTTGAAAACCGCTGAAAACCAGTTAATACCGGTCCTACAGGTCCCGATCGGTATTGACCGGTTTCGGTCGGTATCATATGAAATTTGAAATTTTTTATCCAAGTTTAGGTAAATTTAATTTTTTTTTACTGAATTTTGGCCGAAAATCAGCCTTATCAGCCCCTTCAGTATTTTTTTTCTGAAACCGAAATAAAAAACATGTTGTTGTACTAGAACTAGCTCGACGACGAGTGGAAGGCCGCTGGTTGAGAAGATGAGGTCGCCACCGTGCCCACCGCGAAGTCGTCGAGGAGGAGGACGTTACCTCACACGCATCGATTCTGGCCCGCCACCATGTCGCACCTCCTACGCCGCTCCTAGCAGCAACAACGGCAGCAGTAAAGCACACGCCTTGCCAATGATGCCGTCGAGCATGAGGGCGTGTTGCCACCAGACCACATATCTGAATGCTGACACCAAGAGGACAAAACACGGGCGGGGCGGCGCCTTCTTCGTGCTTGCCTGGCGCAGGCGTGCGATGGTCTCCGAGAGAGGCATGGGTGTGGAAAGGACAAGTTTGCATTGGGACATGTCCAGTGAGATAGTTGTTTTGTACAATTAAACTAAGGCATGTCACCGGCCTGATATAGACAACTCTGTCTCTTTTGCCGTCCGAGTCGACTAGGCCATCTGCGCTTGAAACTGCAAAACAACAGTTCTGCCTATAAATAGAAACAATGACCATGCCCTCAGGCCTCAAGCTTCATTCATTCCACTCTCACTCACGAGCGTCCACCTGCAGCAGGAGGGAGACCGTCCAACATATAACAACCGAAAAGAATGGCCGCATACAACGCCAACAACACGCTATGCGCTGCACCCAGACAAATCTTCTTATCCACCTCAAACTCAGTACACACAACCGTTTCCAGCAGTTTCTGCATGGCAACGGCAAGTCGGAGCAACGGTTGTTGCGTTAAGGCCACCGGAGATTGCAGCACAGTTCATTCTGCTTGGACAAACGTCCGGCAAGAAAGATGGGAAGGCAACTTGGCCGTGGAAGGACACCTCCCTATTTGGCTGGTACATACCACCGTTATTTCAAATTTCAGTTCACCTTAGTTTTTTCATACACCCATGCTCTCGCACACACTAGAATTTTAAGAGATACAAGTATTTATTATTTTTTAATACATATAGCTAATAAAGAACTATACTTATATTAAGTCATTATAGTTTTTTTCTCTTTTTTTATATGTGACATAATAGTCATATATAATAGATACTCGTAATCTATATTTAGCGTAATCTATATTAAGTTGTCGTAAACTTATTAATAGTCTCTTTTGCAAGGGGCGGATCTGTATTATTTTCATTCATATTTATATATTTCTTTTGCATGCCACCTTTTTATATTTTAAATATGCAATTAGTTTTAATCCTTGCCATTAACTATGGTGACACTTATTGCAATATGTATCTTACGAAGTCTTGAATCTAAAGTTTATTTTTTTAAAAATAATTAATCTTATTGATTACTGGAGACTCTCTTTTATCCTCAAGGTAAGTTAAAACTTTTGTGCTTATTGTATTTAAAATTAACACTTTTTACACTTTTTAAAATAAGTGTTTTAGCTTGCAGCTGGAGAGTATGTTCTTAAATACTACAGTGCGCAAAAAAAAATAGCTTGCACAGTGTCGCTTAACATAAGTGATAAACTTGAAGTTTAATCTTAGATTAGGTAGGTGCTAACCACAACACAATTTTAATACTCAACCTTTATAATGATGAAATATTTTACTCAAAAGTAATCTTAAATGGCCCTGAAAATATAGCCACCCATACTCTCCCACACTTGTCAAGAACCTTTAATTTTTCTGTCAAGGAATTATCTGTGCAATTATAGTTATATATAATCAATATAGACGTGTCAAATATTTTTGTTAAAATATATAAAACTATGTATAGTAACCACATATATAAATTATGTCATAGTTACTAATAAGGCTTTAAACATTTTTTTTAGTATCATTGGCATATGAGTTGTTAAGAAAATATTTTTTTATGTGATGAAACATAACATATATATCTAAGCTCGTGCATTATGGCTTAAAGCTCATGCATTATGGCTTGAAGCCGTGATGCTTATTTTAATCAAATCTGAATATATATAATATATTGATAAAAAGTGGGTAATATAGAAACACATGCTCCATGATTTTTTAAGTATCTTTTATAATAGAGAAGATGTTATCAATTTAGATGTAGTTTGTAAGGCTGTCTGCTTATATGTATTACGTTGAAACCTAATCTTAAGATATTTAAACACTTTGTTGCATCCATTTTTTTTTGACTCTGAATTTATAGTTTTGCTTTCAACTTTTTATGGAATGGTTGCAAATTTTCGAATATGTTAAGTAGAAACTCTCATATTTTTATCTTTTATTCAGAATTTATTTATAATAATAATAGTTTAGGTTCTAATAGTATTGTTTTTCAATTCACATGTTAAGTTAAAACTCGCCTTACACCCTGGCACTGGACATGCTAAATTTGTTATATCATGAAAGTATATTTTTGGGTCATGGTATATAAACTTATTTAAAAATAAGAGCTTTTAAAATTGATTATCGTGGAGTATTGATATAATTTAAAGTGAACTGTTATTTAGATTTGAGATATAATTTTGTTTATTCTTTTATAGTGGTTGAGGTAGATGCAAATATAAAGATGATTACTTTATATTACTTCCTCAGTTCCAAATTATAAGTCGCTTTATTTTTTTTTGGTACATTCATTTTACTATGTATTTAGATATAATAATATATATAGATACATAGCAAAATAAATGAACCAAAAAAGTCAAAACGACTTATAATTTGAAGTATCTTTTATCGTAATAATTTAATATTTATGGGTCGATTGAATGCAAATTTTAAAATGTTACTTTGCATTATCTTTTATAAAAAGAGAAAGATAGATAATAGTAAGATATATATATTTTTCTAGTTACATGATCAGATATAAACTATGACACGTGAGTAGCGTTGTGATTCTATACCTACAGAACGGCACGTACCTAAGGAACGGGCCAGGTGTGTGGGACGTCGGCGACCACTCCTCCCACCACATATTCGACGGGTACGCCACACTAGTACGCGTCTCCTTCCGGCGAGGACGCGCCACCGGCGCACATCGACAAGTGGAGTCGGACGCGTACAGAGCTGCCATGGCGCACGGGCGCCCTGTCCACCGGGAGTTCTCCCAGCTGTGTCCGACCGAGCCCGGGAGCCTGCTGGACCGCGTGCGCAACGCCGTCGGCCTCGCAAGCGGCACCTTGCTCTCCGACAACGCCAACATCTCCGTGCTCCCTCTCGGCGACGGCCGGGTGCTGTGCCTCACCGAGGCCACCAAGGGCTCCGTGCTGGTCGACCCGGAGACGCTGGACACCGTCGGCAAGCTCCATTACACGGACGGGCTATGGGGCTTGTTGCAGTCCACGCACCCGGTCGTGACGGAGACCGAGATGTTGACGCTGCTCCCGGACCTCTTCCGGCGGAGCCACCGCGTCGTCAGGATGGCTGCCGGGAGCAGCGAGAGGAGAGTGATCGGGAGAGTGCGCTGCCGGGGAGGGCACGCACCGGGGTGGGCGCACTCGTTCGCCGTCACCGAGAAGTACGTCGTCGTGCCGGAGATGCCGCTCCGGTACTCCGTCGCCAGCGTTCTCATGTCTGAGCTCACACCTTTGTACATCTTCGACTGGCTGCCGGAGTCTGGGAGCTACATGCACGTCTTGTGCAAGCACACCGGAAAGGCCGTGAGTTTTGAGATTTCTTTCATGGATTTTCTCATACCAAACAACATCGATCGTCATTTATTAAGAATTTTTGTACCAAACAACATCATTCAGAATGTTGGCAAACAACATCATTCAGAATGTTGGAACATGAAATGATTGCTATACCATGTATGTATGTAGGTGGCGAGCGTGGAGGTACCTCCCTTCATGACATTACACTTCATTAACGCATATGAACAAAGCGATGAGGACGGCGAAAGGGGGCAAGCGATCATCGCTGAGTGCTGCGAGTACTATGCTGATCCTTTGATCATCCAAGAATTTGCGCTCCATAGACTAAGATCGTGCGAACACAAGGTTCATACTTGTGGTTCAGTTGTGATGATGAGTGATTGATTCAACTACTAGCATCTCGGATGGGGTGCTACTGACGGTGGTGAAAGCCACGAGTTCCACATGTACCTTGGCTTGTGTTGTGCGGTGTCGAGCATGGAGGCGGTGGGGCCGACGGCGAGGTGAAGGTCAATCGATGGCGGGGCGCGCGCCGAATGGACCGGAGCGGTGAAAGGGCGGACGATCGAGACTTGGACCGAGGGACCCGAAATCGCCGGGCGGGATCGCGTTATCGGCACTTGGCTTCGACAAGTGCAAGGACATGGGCCGATTTGTTGGTTTGGGCCTCAAAACCAACGGTGGAGGGTTTCGGTGGTTTGGGCCTCAAAACCACCCGCTGGGTTTCGGGTTGAGCCACAAAACCCCGGGCGGAGGTCCCGAGGCGGACGGACGGCACGTGGCGGCATCGGGGAGGTCGTCGCCGAGGCGGCTACCGGTGAGAAGGCGCGGTGGCCGTCGGATCAAGAATTGCATCGAAGTCGGTTCGAGTTGGACCGCAATGTCCCTAGGGCTAGGCGGTTTGCTCGAGAGTTGTATCGGGGGCAAAAACTGGAAAATGAAATAAGCCCGGTCGATAAGTAAGGTGGAGGGAGCCCCATCTCCCTCACCTCTCCCATTTGCATTTTCTCATTTAGGGTTTTCATCCTCTAGTTGCTTTGTGAGTGGAGAGAGGTCCACTAATCCTTCATTAGTGTAATCGAACTCGTGTGAAGGGAATGGAGGTCCCAAATCCTCCATGTTTCCTCGTGGAGTCAGATCATTGAGTTGCTTGCATTGATTCGCGTTTTGTTCTTCGCGTTCTTCGTTTTCCCCTCTTTTTCCCTCTTCGCGTTCTTAGCGATTTCTCGGGCTGTGATCCATCTCTTTGCGAACCACTTGTTTCTACTTGATCTTGGTCGTGGGTTGATCCTTTCCACCAAAGGATTTCATCCAATTCCTCACGAATCCACAGATCGGGTCGAATCTAGTTTTTCGGGAAAAACTTGCTCTTGAATCGGATTTCGTTGATTTTCGGAGTTGTAGTGTGTTTGGGGCTGTGATCTTCATGGAGTAGCTTTAGAACTACCTTGTGAACCCCTCTGCAAAATTTCAGATCAATCGGAGTTGATTTGGTTGAGTTTTGGATTCGAAATCGAATTTTCCAGGTTTCTGCCCGTGCATACCGGACACGTCCGGTGTGAATACCGGACACGTCCGGTACACTTTACTTTCGAATTTTGGGCTGAAATTTTGTGGAGACCTTCCCCTGTGTGTCTAGTTTCTAGGGTTAAAATTTCAGGATTTTTGGATATTGTTTGATTGGGTTTTCGATTTCTCTCCCAAAGTCGCTCTGTGCAGGAAATACAAGACGTGTCCGGTGTAAATTCCGGACGTGTCCGGTATTTCAACCTTGGAGTTTTGATCTCATATTTTGTGGAAAGCTTCCTTAGGGTGTCTACTACCCCTGGTTAAAATTTCATAATTTTTGGACACCGTTTGGTTAGATTTTCTATTTTTCTCCCAAGATTGGTCTGCATTGAAACCGAGGTCGGTTCATACCGGACGCGTCCGGTATGAGGTCCCGGTATGAAGACTGAAAGCTGATTTGTTCGCTTCTTGATCGTTCGAGCTCCGATTCGACTTCCACTTGTTGCGTTGGGTTTCTAGCATCACGCATTTCAGATCCAAATACTCTTGTCACAAGTTGACTCGATTATTTTTAGATTGACCACTCCTTCCTTCTCGATAGGATTTGAGTGCGCCCCTTTTGAAGTTTCGTCGAGTGCTTGTCTTCGATCTTTCTCGGTTGATCCGCTGTACCTCTTGGACATCTCCAAGGGTATCCACCCTACCTGTTAGGTCGTGATCTTACCGCCGCTTGTGGTTTTGCTTTTGGGGTTCGATTTTGGGGACGGCCGAAAGTTTCGAAAGAAATTTGAGGCTCCCATTCACCCCCCCCGGTCGTCGTTTTTCGGTCCTTCAATTGGTATCGAGCAGGTTAAGGATCATTCCACCTTAACCGGTTCTTGATCCTTGAGAAGGCACATGGCTCGTGGTTCGTGGAAGCCACCGTTTTTCGATGGAACCAATTACCCATACCGAAGATTCGGATGTCCGCATATCTCCGAGTCTCGGTGCGAGGGTATGGGAAATTTGTGAGAATGAGGCTTACGTTGTTCTCCCCGCCGTGTTGGTCAGAGCAAATGGAACAACACGATGCCAATAGCGAGGCACGTAATGCTCTCTTCTCGAGTCTTTTCGAAGTCCGAGTTTGAGCGTGTCGGACACTTGACTACTGCTAGAGATATCTGGGTGAAGCTACAGAGCTATCACGAGGGGACTCCCCAAATTAAGACCAGACTCTTTGACACATACAAGCAGGAGTATGAGAGTTTCCGGCAGCTTGATGGCGAGACCATCGATTCTATGTTCTCACGCTTTCGCAGACCATTGTCAACAAGATGCGTGCGAACAAGCCAAACTTGCCCTATGACGATCATGAGAGAGCTTTGAAGTTGTTACATGCTCTTGATCGGAGGGTTTGGGATGCGAAGGTGCAAGCTCTTCTCGAGTCGCAGAACTACGAGACCCTCACCGTGGACGAGCTCTTGCAAGAAGCCGAAGTCCGTGAGATCGACCACCGATCCAGGCCAAACTTCACAACCCCTCTGCTCCGACTATGGCGCTGGTGTCGTAACGGTGTCACTAGTTCTTCAGCCTAACCCCTCCTCTGCGATGTTTGCCTTGTCTTCGTTGATCACGGTGGGAGGAGCAGTTTGACGTGCTTCTGAGACGATGAGCTGGCCCTCGTCATCGGCCGGTTCTCGCGGTTCCACAACAACCGCTTGAATCGTCGGCGAGGTGGACCGAAGGATGGATGCTATGGATGCGGCGACCCCGACCACTTCGCCGCCAACCGCCCCAAGCGAAACAAGCACTCCTTCGGCAAGTCCACCTCCGACAAGCACAAGGAGAAGCGCGAGTACACCTCCGGCAAGTACAAGTCCAAGAGAGGCTTTGACAAGGAAGCGATGAAGCGCAAGTTCGTGAAGAAGTTCAAGGCAAGAGAGCGCGCCTTCCTCGCCTCCCTCGGCGACCTCGACTCCGACAACGAGCATGCTTCCTCCTCTTCGAGCGACGACGAGTCCGAGAGGAAGGTCGAGGACAAGCTGAACGGACTCGCTTCCTCGCCGACTCCACCCACGGAGGCTTTCGCACCATGGCACTTGGTGACGAGGTGGAGGGCGGCAACGGCGATGCTCCCGACGACGACGACGACGACCCATCTAAGGTATCACCTTCCGCCGATGCTCTTGTCGCCGAGGTTGATGACTTGACCGCCACTTTGCTTCGTCAAGATAAGTTGCTTAAGCATGCCGCTAGGGATAGAAAAGAGTACAAGGCTAAGCTAGAAGATGCGCTTTAAGGAGCTTGAGCTAGTTAAGAACACTCCCATAGTGTCCGACGAGCCGTAGTGTGAGTTTTGTAGCGTTTACATGGCTGATCTTGCTAGTCTGCAGTCCAAGTACGCTAAGTTGGTTGATGATTTTGATAGTGTGCGTGCTTCACCTGCTCGTTGAGTGCGTGCAAGTCTTGCTCGGACTTGCAACTGAGTTGGCAGAGAAGAATGCCAAACTTGCTTTGTTTGAAAAGGCCAACTCAGATAGCACTAGTGTGGCTAAGTGTGCTCTTTGTGAGGGTTTAGAGCTTGAACTTGCAAATTGTCGGCATGACAAGGTGCGCATCGAGGAGGAAAACACATACCTTCGGACCATCTTGAGTTGGGTGTCTTGCAGTGAGCCGCAACTTGGTATGATGGTTAACCAATTCAGAGGGGAATTGGTGGACCGGGATTAGGCTTTGCTTTAGGTGGGAAAGGTGATGATCTTTATGGCAAAGTTGGTGAGTTTAGTGGTGTGCCTCCGAGTGAAAAAACCTTCCACTACTCCCAAGCTACTCAAAATCACTCCACCTAAGCCACTTGTGCCTCCCACCAAAGATGGAGTGTTTGAAGAACCTCCAAGAGCTCCACCCCGTAAAACAAGTGTGGATTCCAAAACCGAACCACCTAAGGAACCCACTTGACACACTCCCTTCCATCTCGAGGGAACCCTTCCCAAAGCCAAGCCACCTCCAAGAGTGAACCATATCCACAAGAAAGTGAGCCAAACACCTAAGAGAGAGGTGTACCATTGTGAGTATTGTCATAGGGATGGTCACTTGGTTGAGTTTTGCTTTCGGAGGAAGAGAGATGAGAAGCGTGAGTTTGAGTTGAACAACCGAACATGTACCGTCCTCCCCATGGCGCACATGTACCGCCTGCTCGAGGCGCACTACTAGGCCTAGAGGTGCAATGCCTCAAGGTGCTAGGCCTCAGGTTGCGAGACCACGTGGTGGTCGTGCACGGCGGGGTTCAGGTCGTGATCAATATGACTATGAACCTCACGGCGGTGCTTTTGTGTCCCACAGCTCTAGCGGACCACGTTTTTCCTCTCGTGGTGATCGCTTTCCTCAAATGGGACATGGCATGTTTGGTGTTTTTCCTAACACTTTTTTGAGCAAATGATGCATCACCGGTATCCTTCTCAGTTTACTAACCCCCAGTGGTGTGCCATTTGCTCATCCTATGTCTTTCTATTGATGTAGGATGGAGGCTTGGAGAACACATGGCTCATTGATTCCGGATGTTCGCGCCACATGACCGGAAGTTCTAAATGGTTCTCGGCCTCGACCCCGTGCAACACAAAGAGTACATCACATTCGGGATAATAGTAGAGGTAAAGTGGTCTCTCGTGGAACCATTCGGGTTAACGAGAGCTTTGTTCTCAAGGATGTTGCTTTGGTCTCGAACTTGCATTTTAATTTGCTCTGCTTTCGCAACTCCTTGAGGATGGCTTTGAAGTGCGCTTTTTAAATATGGTTTTTCTCGAAGTTCTCGATTCTCGGGGAGATCTTGTTTGTCGGATTGTCCCATTTGGCCGTGTCTTTCGAGCTGATTTTTTTCACTCTTTTGGCTCTTCCCCCTGTTTGGTGGCCGGATCCTTTCCGAGCTTTGGAAGTGGCATAGGAGACTTGGTCATTTGAGTTTTGACCTTCTTTCTAGGTTGAGCTCACTTGACTTAATCCAAGGATTGCCCAAGTTGAAATTTGAGAAGGATCTTGTTTGCCACCCTTGTCGTCATGGAAAGATGGTAGCCGCTTCTCACTCACCGTGAATCAAATCATGACCAAGGAACCCGGCGAGCTACTTCACATGGACACAGCTTGGTCCAAATCGGGTTCGGTCGGAAGGTGGGAAGTGGTATGTGCTAGTGATTGTGGATGACTTTTCGAGATACTCTTGGGTGTTTTTCATGGAGAGTAAGGATGAGGCTTTTTCACATGCTCGAGATTTGATTCTTCGGTTGAGAAATGAGTTCCCTAAAAATGCCATGAGAGCTATTCGTAGTGACAATGGCACAGAGTTCAAGAATACTCATTTTGAAACCTTTTGCAAGTCTTTGGGTCTTGAGCACCAGTTTTCCTCACCTTATGTTCCGCAACAGAATGGCATTATTGAGCGCAAGAATCGGACCCTTGTTGAGATGGCTATGGACGATGCTCGATGAGCATAGGACTCCTAGGAGGTTTTGGGCCGAAGCAATCAACACTGCTTGTCATGTTTCCAATCGCATCTTTCTCCGTGCTTTTACGAAGAAAACTTCTTATGAGTTGCGATTTGGGAGGCTACCCAAGGTGAGTCATTTCAGGTGGTGTTTGGGTGTAAGTGCTTCATCTTGAAACAAGGTAATTTGGACAAGTTTGAGTCCAGTCCTCCGACGGTATCTTTCTTGGTTATGCTTTGCATTCTAGAGCTTATCGAGTACTTAACCTTGAAACTAACCGTGTTGTGGAGACCCGTGAGGTCACATTCGATGAAACTATGCCTTGTACAACCCCCCGTCCTTTGAGCGTGCAGTGATGAAGAGCTTGGTGAAAGCATTTTTGTGGAGGAGGAGCAGGACGATGCCGATTGGGGTGATCCCGAGCCGACTCCACCCGGCTGCCCCTATCGAGCCTCGCGACGACGACTACTTCAGCTCACGGTCCGGACCCCTCTACTTCCACTTCTTGGGGACCGCTCGAGCAGCCTTCCTCATCCAAGGCCGGCCGCACCCGAGGAGGCACCACCGTTTGTTGAGGGGGAGGCGACTTCTTCCAGAGAGGCTCCACGACACATTCGGCGCCGCCACCCCCCCGCAGACGATGATCGGTGATATTGACCAGCCGAGTCACACGGTCCAGTCTTATCACATCTCTCACTTCGCTCATTCTCGCATTTGTTGCTTCTTTTGAGCCCCGAGATGTTGGACACGCTTTTATCCGATCCTCGATTGGGTTAATGCTATGCATGAGGAGTTAGAGAACTTTGAGAGAAACCAAGTCTGGTCTTAGTTCCTCCACCTCCAGTGTCATCCCATAGGTACAAAGTGGGTGTTTAAGAACAAGCAGAGTGAAGATGGGGTGGTTGTCGGGAATAAGGCTAGACTTGTTGCTCGTGGGTATTGCCGAAAAGAGGGGATAGACTTTGAGGAAACCTTCGCCTCCCCGTAGCTCGCTTAGAGGCAATCCGCATTCTTAGCGTTCGGCTGGCCGCTAAGGGCTTTAAGTTGTTTTCAGATGGATGTCAAGAGCGCTTTTTTCGAATGGGTACATAGAGGAGGAAGTGTATGTTAGGCACCCCCCTGTGCTTTGAAAATCCCAAGTATCCTAACCATGTCTTCAAGTTGCACAAAGCTTTGTATGGTCTTAAGCAAGCTCCTAGAGCGTGGTATGATAGGCTGAAAACCTTTTTGCTTAAGAAGGGGTTTAGGATGGGATCGGTAGATAAGACTTTGTTTCTCCTCAAGCAAGGCGGTGACCTTCTCTTGGTTCAGATATACGTGGATGATATTATCTTTGGTGGCTCTTCTCATGCTTTGAATGCCAAGTTTGCGAGTTTATGAGCGTGGAGTTTGAGATGAGCTTGATGGGCGAGTTGACTTTCTTCCTTAGCCTTCAAATCAAGCAAACGCGGGATGGGACGTTCGTGCATCAAGGCAAGTACACAAAGGACGTCCCGAAGAAGTTTGATATGGGCGAGGCCAAGCCTCTTTCGACGCCCATGTCGACTACGACGGCCCTCGACGCCGACGAGGATGGAGAAGCGCCGATCGAAGGAGTACCGGAGTATGATCGGATCGTTGCCGCACCGACGGCGGCAACAAGACCCGACATACAATTTGTTTGTATGCCTCTGCAAGACGCTTTCAGCTTCCCCACGCACATCTCACCGCCAAGCGGTGAAGCGCATCATGAGGTACCTCCGGTTTACCCCCGAGTTTGACTTTGGTATTCTCGCTTCTTCCTCACTCTCTTTTGCGGTTATTCGGATGCTGATTTTGCCGGGCCGCCGTTTAGATAGGAAGTCCACGCCGGGGACTTGTCGGTTTTTGGGTTCGTCCCTTGTGTCTTGGTCATCCCAGAAGCGCCTAGCGTTGCACAATCCACTACGTAAGCCGAGTATGTCAAATGCCGCCGCCGCTTGTTGTTCCCAAATGCTTTGGATGATAGCCACCCTACGTGATTTTGGTCTTGAGTTCTCTAGAGTGCCCTTATCGTGTGATAGTACTAGTGCCATCGTTGTTGCTAAGAACCCAAGATTTCACTCTAAGACCAAGCACATAGATGTTCGCTTTCACTTTCTCCGTGATCATCAAGAGAAAGGCGACATTGAGTTGCATCACGTAGCCACCCAGATCGCCTTGCGATCTTCACTAAGCCCCTCGATCAAGCGACTTTTTGCTCGCTTGCGAGGAGAAACGGGTGTGTGTTTCCCTTTTTTAGAGGAGGGAAGCACTTTGTTTGTTGTACACTAGTTTTAGTTTCTTTTGTAGTCTAGGTTTTGATTTGTCTTTGTATGATAGTGCATTTGCATTGCATTTTGTGATATACTTGCATTTTGAGCTTCATGTATATAACATTTGGAATGAAACTATGCTCTTGTTAGTATGCCTTGTGAGTACTTTATGGTGCTTGTCGCCTTAGGCTCTTATTGATCATCTGGTATATGTTATGAGTTGAGCATGATTTTCTAATGTGAACTTGATTAAGCTTACCGAAATCTGAAAATGTTCACCGCTTGAGATGGTACCTAGCATGTGTAGGATGTTGAGATCCCTTTATCTTTGTCTTGTATATGCTAGGTTGCTATGTCTCATGCTTTGAGTCATTCACTTGCTTAGACACTTTACTTGTGCTAAAATTTGATAACTAAGCTAAGTGAGATGAAAAGATCGAGATGGGTCTGTATTGTCCCACATCAAGGTATCGAGACCGCTTCCAATTGCACATTTGGATGAACTTGAGCCTTGTAGTGGATGACCGAAGCCATTGCTTTGAGCTCCCCGATTGTCTTTTGACATAGGCTCCGCTTTGGTTGAAAAGTTAGGCTTGACAATACAGATAACCTCTCGCACACACATGTTTTTGACTAATTCTTGTGCTAAGCTGCAAACTCTGATAAAATTTAATGAAAAACACAAGTCTTAGGTTCGTCTTTGACATGATGTGTGACCGCTGTTTGGGGTAGTTCACCTTGTATATCCTTGTTAGCACTAGGTTGATTTCCAGCTTATGCTTGCTATGTGCTATCTTTGGTGGTGAACCCTCTTTGACATGCTTGAAAAACCGCTCAAAATCGCTTACACTTTATATTTCATATTAGTTGATCGGTTTGAGCATTTGCTAGCACTTGTATATTGTTGCTATACTCATTTGTCTTACCGGCTAGAGCATCTTTTCACTCTGATTGCTATATACCTGAAGCTTCTCGTGATTTGTGCATGTCATTGCATTTTAGGCTTGCGCGTGTGCATTATTCAACAAGGGGGGAGAAATTTGACACACACACACATATGCCCGACACATCACATGCTTATGTCAAGGGGGGGAGTCACTTGACATGTCTTGTTTGGTTGTCTTCTCGGAGGGTGAGACTAGTTCTCAAAGGGAGAAGGGGAGAAGATTGTGTGCACTCATATATGCATTTGCTCGGGGGAGTTGTTTTGCATTGCTTCTTGCTAGATGTGTTGAGCCTTTGCGGAGGATCTAGCGTTTTGAGTGCTTGTTGCTTTTTACTAGAGTTGATCTAGGATCTAGCATTTGAGTGCTTCTTGCTTGGCTAGCGGTGTTGAGCCCGCCGCCTCTTCTTGAGGGCTAGCCATGTTTTGCTTGGTTGCGTCGAGCCGTTGCCCATGTCTTTGGGGACCAAGTTGTGCTTGCTTCAAATGACCCCATTTGGCTTCTCTTTGGCTTTTGGTCGTTTAGTGAGCTTTTTTTCTTCTTTTCTTCTTCTTCTATTTTTTTTTCTCAGGTGGTGTATGTTGGTGTTGAACAATGCACTCATCAAGGGGGAGATTAAGAAACACAAGGTTCATACTTGTGGTCGGGGGTTGTGATGATGAGTGATTGATTCAACTACTAGCATCTCGGATGGGGTGCTACCGATGGTGGTGAAAGCCACGAGTTCCACATGTACCTTGGCTTGTGTTGTGCAGGTGTCGAGCATGGAGGCGGTGGCCGACGGGCGAGGTGAAGGTCAAGTGATGGCGGGCCACGCCCCGAATGGACCGGGAGCGGTGAAAGGGCGGACGATCGAGACTTGGACCGAGGGACCCGAATCGCCGGGCGGGATCGCGTTGTCGGGCACTTGGCTTCGACAAGTGCAAGGACATGGGCCGGTTTGTTGGTTTGGGCCTCAAAACCAACGGTGGAGGGTTTCGGTGGTTTGGGCCTCAAAACCACCCGGCGGGTTTCGGGTTGAGCCTCAAAACCCCGGGCGGAGGTCCCGAGGCGGACGGACGGCACGTGGCGGCATCGGGAGGTCGCGCCGAGGCGGCTACCGGTGAGAAGGCGCGGTGGCCGTCGGATCAAGATTGCATCGAAGTCTGGTTCGAGTTGGACCGCAATGTCCCTAGGGCTAGGCGGTTTGCTCGAGTTGTATCGGGGCAAAAACTGGAAAATGAAATAAGCCCGGTCGATAAGTAAGGTGGAGGGAGCCCCATCTCCCTCACCTCTCCCATTTGCATTTTCTCATTTAGGGTTTTCATCCTCTAGGGCTTTGTGAGTGAGAGAGAGAGGTCCACTAATCCTTCATTAGTGTAATCGAACTCGTGTGAAGGGAATGGAGGTCCCAAATCCTCCATGTTTCCTCGTGGAGTCAGATCATTGAGTTGCTTGCATTGATTCGCGTTTTGTTCTTCGCGTTCTTCGTTTTCCCCTCTTTTCCCTCTTCGCGTTCTTAGCGATTTCTCGGGCTGTGATCCATCTCTTTGCGAACCACTTGTTTCTACTTGATCTTGGTCATGGGTTGATCCTTTCCACCAAAGGATTTCATCCAATTCCTCACGAATCCACAGATCGGGTCGAATCGAGTTTTTCGGGGAAAACTTGCTCTTGAATCGGATTTCGTTGATTTTCGGAGTTGTAGTGTGTTTGGGGCTGTGATCTTCATGGAGTAGCTTTAGAACTACCTTGTGAACCCCTCTGCAAAATTTCAGATCAATCGGAGTTGATTTGGTTGAGTTTTGGATTCGAAATCGAATTTTCCAGGTTTCTGCCCGTGCATACCGGACACGTCCGGTGTGAATACCGGACACGTCCGGTACACTTTACTTTGGAATTTTGGGCTGAAATTTTGTGGAGACCTTCCTCTGTGTGTCTAGTTTCTAGGGTTAAAAGTTCAGGATTTTTGGATATCGTTTGATTGGGTTTTCGATTTCTCTCCCAAAGTCGCTCTGTGCAGGAAATACCAGACGTGTCCGGTGTAAATTCCGGACGTGTCCGGTATTCCAACCTTGGAGTTTTGATCTCATATTTTGTGGAAAGCTTCCTTAGGGTGTCTACTACCCCTGGTTAAAATTTCATAATTTTTGGACACCGTTTGGTTAAATTTTCTATTTTTCTCCCAAGATTGGTCTGTGCTGAAACTGAGGTCCGGTTCATACCGGACGCGTCCGGTATGAGGTCCGGTATGAAGACCTGAAAGCTGATTTGTTCGCTTCTTGATCGTTCGAGCTCCGATTCGACTTCCACTTGTTGCGTTGGGTTTCTAGCATCACGTACTTCGTATCCAAATACTCTTGTCACAAGTTGACTCGATTATTTTTGGATTGACCACTCCTTCCTTCTCGATAGGATTTGAGTGCGTCCCTTTTGAAGTTTCGTCGAGTGCTTGTCTTCGATCTTTCTCGGTTGATCCGCTGTACCTCTTGGACATCTCCAAGGGTATCCACCTACCTGTTAGGTCGTGATCTTACCGCTCGCTTGTGGTTTTGCTTTTGGGGTTCGATTTTGGGACAGCGGTCGAAAGTTTCGAAAGAAATTTGAGGCTCCCATTCACCCCCCCCTCTGGTCGCCGTTTTCGGTCCTTCATATCGCCGTCGCTCCGAACTTTCAAGGATGTTTTTCCTGATGCTAGGTGTGTGTCGATCGATACCGCTATTTACAAGGAAATCTTTTTGACAGGTACTTGTACTTTTAATCTACCTTATGCGTCCTGTGTGCGCAGGGTGGCTCGGTTCAGGATACCCTGGACGGAAACCCCTCGGGCAAGCTGGAAACTGTGCTGGACCCTGAGGTGCATGGCCGGGGAGTGGAGTTGCCTTCCATCAATCCGGCCTACCAGGGCAAGCAGCATCGTTATGTTTACGCATGTGGCGCACGTCGGCCTTGCAATTTTAAACAATAAGGTGGGCTCTGTGCCATCAGAGCCCTTCTTTGTGGCGAGGCCAGGAGGAACTGCTGAAGATGACGGTAAGTTTAATTTTAGTTGCTGAAAAGTGTGTTAAAATTGATGATTTGTGCTTCGTTTTAAACAATAAGAATGTATGTAGGGGTTGTGATATCTATTGTAAGCACCGTGGAAGGTGAAGGGTATGCGCTGCTGCTGGATGCGATGAGTTTCAAAGAAATTGCTCGACTAAGGTTCCCCTATGGCCTACCATTCGGATTCCACGGCTGCTGGATTCCAGAGAAGATATGAAATGGTCCTATTGCCCCTCGGTTCAAAATGAAGCAAGACCTATCAGTTACTTTATTACATCGATATGTTTGGCACACCAATGCAGGGTTGCCCGTTGGACATCTACTACAAATAATTTGAAATTGAATTTTTCAAGTTTTCTAAATGACCTCGTATAAAAATCCCACCAAAATAAACGTTGTAGATGTCGAAAAGTTAGGAAACTTTGTACTTGACAATTTTTTCATTTAAATTTATTTAGGGCCTCGAGCAATCAATTTATTCTTGGTTTAGGATAATATGTGAGGAAACAAACCTAATATAGACACAATAAGTTGTGCGCAGTGGTCAAGGTGGCTACATGTGAGGATGAGGTCGCAGGTCCAAATCCCCGCAGCCACAAAGCGAGTGATTTATGCCGTAGCCACAAAGCGAGTGATTTATGCATGAAAAATGCTATGATTTACATTGGAGTAAATTCTTTTTTTTTTTTTTGCTATTTTAAAAAACCAATTTGCAGGACAAACACTTTTAGTGGCAGTTTTCTTAATAAAACCGCCACTAGCTACATATCGATTTACTAAAACCGTGACTACATATCGATTTACAGTGGCGGTGGACATTATTTGTAGTGGCGGTTCTCAATACATTGCTTATGAAGATATTTATTTTCACTGGCCTCTCCCATCGACGGAGCTAAGAAATGCCAGTAGAGACAGGTTACCAACTGCCTCTATAGAGCTTTTCTGCATTAGTGGGTAAACAACACGTGCCTAGACATCTACAGTTATGCTACCAATGATCATGGTCCCCTCGTAAATCCACTCCTAAACTTAGTTATATTGGTATTGGCCTGCCACCTAGCTAGAATAGAAGGAAGAATCTCGTAAATCTAGACTATTCAAGTTGAAGCTGATTTAGAAGGATCAAGTAAGATGAAATTTCAATGACTCTGGCTAAAAGGAAGGTGTGTTTGCTTAAGGATGGAGAGCCAGCGAACTATGCAATCTCTACTGCATCGAGGCTGAAGACAGGTCTTTACGACGACTACCGCGGATAAACAGGTCTATCAAACCCAGAATCAGAGCAGGGAAGTTATAGATTTCTCCGTCTGTCCTCGACAAGAAGAATGTACAAGAATTCTGAACTAGCTAGGGTGAAACAAATACATTCCTAAGAGGCCTCTTGACTTTTTTCTTCCCTATTTTTTATTTATTTTATTTTTTGACTAGTCAAAAAATAAAATATAAATTTCTAGTGGTTTTCTAATAGAAATTATCTTGTTGCGATCCTATGAATCAGTTCAGTTAAAACCTTAGATTCATACTAGAGCCACGATGATTGAGTCTCAAGATAAACAAAAGGCAAGGGTTCTTCGAATAAGAACCGCTTGATGATCATTTATTGAAAGAGAAAAGAGTTCTTTTTTGGGCAAACTAAATTGGAAGGAAGAAAAATTCTTTTTTTATTAAGAACTGCTTGAATTTTTTTATTTTTCCAAATGAATAAAATAATTGGAATTTTTGAAATGGTAATAGGTATATTTATTACATTAACTAAAGCTTATTTATTTCTCTTCATTTCTATCACAATAAGATGGACTTTACCTAGGATGAGAATGGATCAGTTATTAAATCTTGGATGAAAATTTCTTTTACCTATTTCTCTGGGCAATCTCTTATTAACAACTTCTTCCCAACTAGTTTCACTATAAATAAGAATACAATAACAGTAAGAATATTTTCAACACAAAATTTCTCTCAAACAAGAGAAAGAAACATACCTTTTTCATATATAGATTTATAATATGTTCCCTAAGCTAACTGGGTTCATTAGTTATGGTCAACAAACAATACACGCCGCAAGATACAATGGTGAAGAGAGGCTTTCGAGTACATAATTAAGGAACTCGGAGGTGATGGTGTCTGATAGAAAGAGATTGAGAATTTCCAACTGTGCTTGGCTTATTTCTTATTTGAAAGTGAGAGTGCTTACTCTTCAAACTCAGACTCACTCAGACCAAGCCTAAAAAAAACAGGGATCTCACCTCTCCCCAAAAAGACATCAACTATATGAATGCGCAGGAGGCACACCCTAAGCCCAGCTTCTCGGAGCTGCTATTGCGAAATACGGCTTCTGATTAAAAAAAACGGTCGTAGCTACTGGACGACGAAATGGATTTTGGAATTTATTGACATTCTCTAGAAAGAGTACTATCAATAAGCCCGTTGGCACAGAAACCATTAAGAGAACGCCCATCCCAAGCTGAAACTACAACTCATGCATAAGCAAATCCAGAAACTCCCGTTCGCACAAGCAAGAACAAGTATAAACAAAGTAAGTAAAGGCTCATCGATCAAATCGTTTTTTCACCTACCTACCTAAGCTGCCCGTCCGGCAGGATTGCCCATTTCCAGGGAATAGCGGCGCATGCATTTCCTCTATGAATCTAGTATTTCTTAGAGTATACCTCCTTTTATGAATAAGAGGATTCAATCGATGTACGGAACAGAGTGAAATACCTCTTTGTGTTGCCCTTGCTTCTCGCAAGAACGGCTCCTCGGTGGACTACGTACTCGTAATCGAATTTGTATTTTAGATGCAGATTTAATTAGTTTTTGGATTCTAATCGCGAGAATATATATTCTTCCCAATATGTTATTGAGAGGAAAAGGATTAAACCCTTTATAAGAACTAAAGTTTTCATCGGAATATGAAAAAAAAACTTAAGAATGCCTTAAGTATATCATTTCAAATTCAGTTATTAATAGAACGAATCACACTTTTACCACTATACTATACCCGCTACATGTAGATTATGATACCAATGCTACCCTTTGTCAAGGGTAGCCATTCGAGAAAGAGGCTAATTCCACCTTATCGAATCAAAGGAGAAAGTTCATGGCGGTGGGTGGTTGGTACTTCAATCGCGGGCCTTTACTTTAGGATTTAGATAGCCCCTCTCTAGTCTGTAAAATACATCTCTTCTTACCATACCAATAGCGTATGAACCAAATGTATCCATTTCGATTAGGATCTATTCTACGGTTATGACTATAAGGATCATTATTTGTGAGGACATAAATGTGCCAGACTGCATATTGGCAAAATATCTTATAGAGTGGAGTTTCCTTTATATAATCAAATAAAGGGGGCAATTGACAACGAAGACCCCAATAATAAAATTGGGAAATGAGGCCTAGGCTTGGTAGCCAGTAACAATACCTCGTGGTGGGTATATAACTATTCGTCTTGAACAGACTACCAGATCATTTTCTGAACCCCAGTCCATCTTGTGTCATTGTCTTCGCATCCACCTTCACCTACTGCAAATGGAACAACTAGAATCACATCCTCATTAAAATTGAAAAAAGGACGCATAATTGGTTTTATTTTAGGTGGTTCGTTAGGTTGTTTTATTTTGGTCACATCCTTCATCCTATTGGTCTGGTTACGTAGACAACGATTGCAGCGATGCTAAGAGACAGTGGCGAAACTAGAACAAATTAGAGGGGAGGGTACTATTGTCTTATAGGTGTATATACATGTTGTGTGGGGATGCATATATGATGAAAAATTAAACAAAATCACTATTTTAACATTTTTTTAGGGGAACATTTTTTTAGGGGATGCATTTGCACCCCCTAGTGCCAATGCAGCTTTGTCCCTGCCAAGAGATGCAGCTGGAAGAGGACGAAGCAGAGTTTGGGAGGCTAACCTGGGATGCCCAGAAGTTTCACATTCAGCAGCTCCAAGAAGCAACCGATCAGTTCAGAGCGAAGCTTGGCGAAGGAGGATTCAGGTTCGTTTTCAAAGGACGTTTTGGTGAGGAAGCAATCGTGGTGAAATGGTTGGACAACGTTGGCCAGGGGAAGAGGGAATTTTGCAGAGGTTCAGACCATCGGTAGCAATCACTATATCAATCTAGTTAGGGTAATTGGTTTGTGCGCAGAGAAATCGCTTTGGCTCTTGGTTTATGAGCGCATGCCCAGAGCAAAGGTGGAACTAGCCAATCAACTTATTATTGGGGCCAAGACGATGGCGTATCTGCATATTGTTGTTGCTTAGTGTGATCTGTGTATTGCTGCTGCTTAGTGTACACCATTGCGTCAGATGTTAGGGGGCCCCCTAGAGGATCCTTGGACCAGTAGATCTTTGGCCGACATAGCGATGGTCATGACACTCCTTGTCTAGATTGGCAAACATGATGCAAGATTATTGCTCATATAGCTAAGGGCCTCTGTTATCTTCATGAGAAGTGCACGAAAAGAGTTGTACACCTGGACATAAAACCACAGAACATCCTCTTAGATGACAACTTCGATGCTAACTGGTTACAAGAATGAGGGGCACATCAGGATATTTAGCGCCTGAATCGTTGACATCGCACATCACACAGAAAAGGATGTTGTATATAGTTTTGGTGTAGTGGTGATGGAGATCATCAGTGGAAGGAAGAATCTGGACACTTCTCGGTCTGGAAAGAGGGTCTGGAAAGAGCTTTCATCTTATTACCTTACTCGAACAAAAGCTGAATAGTGATCAGTTGGTAGATTTGATTGATATGTGCAGTAGTAGTGACAGTCAGGCACACAAACAAGAAGTAATTCAGATGATGAAGCTGAATAGTGATCAGTTGGTAGATTTGATTGATATGTGCAGTAGTAGTGACAGTCAGACACACAGACAAGAAGCAATTCAGATGATGAAGCTCGCAATGTGGTGTCTTCGTATTGATTACAAACGATGGCCTAAAAAATGTCTGAGGCCATAAAAGTATTAGAAGGCATGCCGAAACCGACATGGATCATAACTTTGCCGTGACAATCCAGCAACCTTTGATGCTCCTGCTGGAATTGTGGGCTTGTCAGCTCGTTCCACCTCTAGCCTCAGAATTGTCAGGCCCAAGGTGAGAGACTGAGAAGTACCGATTTATATGTGTAGAGAATTTAGCATTCCGGTCTAAAAAAATATGTTTATTGATTGAAAGTGTTTGGCTCTCACATATGTAATTGACGGTGCTATTGCTTCTCCCTTATTATTAATATGATTTAAAGCCTGGCGACCGGACCTTTCAAAAAAAAATTGTGGAATTTCACACCATTGTAACCTGTCTGTAGTCTATGTTTCTCATTCTTATATCTAAAATCAATAGCATGTCCTAAAATAGTTATGAAGTAGCAGGAAGAAACGCATAGACATGCGCAAGGTCATGGCCGATGTGATGGTGTCCTGTGTCAGGCTTCGTCAAAAGAATTTAGCAAACCGCACAGGCTTCACAAAAGAAAAAAGTCTAATTTTTCTCTCAACTTTTGTGAAAATCCACTTTTCTTCCTTAAACCCTAAAACCAGGCAAATTACCTCTCTTAACTTTTTCAAACCATGTATTTTACCTCCCTAGAGTGGTTTCAAAGACGATTTTGTCTTTTTCTTTTTATTTATTTTAATTGAATCTTTAAAAATCATAGTAAATCATAAAATAGAAAATCTAATTTTATTAGACTTCACATGAGTAGATCTATGCAGTAAACATATAATATGGTATGTTTTAGTATAAAGTTTTATGGTATGCTTTATTTAGTATAAAGTTTTTACTATAGAATTTAGATTTATGCTTTCATGTAATTTATTAGAATAATTCATAACGGTAGTTTTTATAGTCAATTGTTGTGAAACTTTTATGGTGGCCTAATTATTGTATCTTGAACTATAGAAAAAATTTCATGCTCATTGGATCATGTATAACTTAGTTTTAGATTTATGTAGGTTTATGCTTGTTAAATCTAAATAAATTTAAAACTAAATTATACATGATCCAATGTGTATAAAATTTTTACTATAGTTCAAGCATACATTAATTAGGCTACCATAAAAATGTCACCACAATTCAACTATAGGAACTGTAGTTATAAATTATTTCATTTAATTAAAAAATATAGATCAAAATTCTACAGTAAAAGCTTTGCACTATGTAGATATACTCATGTAGAGTCTTACAAAATTGATTTTCTATTTTATAATTTTTTTCATAATTTACTATTATTTTTCAATGATTCAGTTGAGATAAATAAAAAAGAAAAAAAACACCTTTAAAATCGCTCTAAGGTAAAACGTACGGTTTGAATAGTGGAGAGAGGTGAATTGACTGGTTTTGAGGTTTAGAGAAAAAATTCGAACTTTTGTAAAAATTAAAGGAGGAAAAGTAAACTTTTTTTCCCTTCGCCAAATGAAGGTAAACCTGGGCATCGCGTTACAAGCTGCGTGCACCTCGGAAGAGAGCACCTAATGCACTAATACCGTGACATTCTGAAGATGCATTCAGAAGAAGAGAAACTAACTAGTGAGCAATAAAATAATTTGAACCGAGGAAGCACTGTTTTTGTTTGGCCTTCGCAAGAGTGCTCATGGTTCAAGACATTTTGCCATGGCTTAATTTGGGCTTCACGGAACAGAGATATATTCAAAAAATTTGCGAAGACTTCGGGCTTCGGGAGTGAGATGTCTCTTGTGGTCGTGGCTGCGTCATGCTCATACAAACGGTGGGCGTCACATTTTGAGAATTACAAGCATCGGAGAGTATAATGAACTGAGGCATATATATCTTCCACCTGAATAGAGGTCTCCCCCTCTCACTACTACACAAAAGCATTTACAATCCATTTCGAAAATGGGCTCTGAGGTGGTTGGACTAGTTGTCCATCCCGATTAATCGTGGCAGGGCAGCCGGCTCTACAACTGCCTCGGTTAGTGCTTAACCGAGGCAGACAACATAACACAATTGTCTCAGTTAGTGCTTGATTAACTAAGGTGGTTGTCTTAACACAACCGCCGTAGTTAATCCATTATTTCTGAGGCAAATGCCATTAACAAAGGTGGATGTCTTAAGATGTTCGCCTCGGTTGGTTAACGGAGGCTTGGAGTTAGTGGGCCACGGCATGATTGTCAGCGACAGATAGTGGAGCCCTGCTGTTGTTGGACTTCAAGCGGAAAAATGGAGACCACGGTAGAAAAATCAGGAGGGGGCCTGCTGTTGGGCTTTACGTGGTTCAGGTTCGTGGCAAAGTTATTTCAGTTTTTTTTCACATGTACATTATTTTTATACGCCATGAAAAAATAGAGAATAAAGGAGAAGCTAGCAAGTCATCATGTACATATTCATATAAAACGTTTCATGTAGGAGCAAGTTGGTGATTAAAATTGATTAAAAAAGTTGGTGATTAAATTGATGCTAATTCATGTGACGGCTTGCATTCATGGCGTCTCATTTATTTGTTTGGTACACAATTCCAAATTATAGAACGTTTTAGTTTTTCTAGATGTATAATTTTTGCTACGCATTTAGATTTATGATGCACTAGATTTTTAACCATGTTCATTTATACAACGAAAAATATATAGAAGAACATATACATTTTGGTCACGTCTCACGTATTTAGGTCGTGCGGTGCCACCTCAATTGGGCCGGCGCACTGCTTCTGGCTTGAGCGTTCACGCGTCTTCCAAAATTCCTGCCATATTTTTTTAAATTTCCTTGCAGTCCAGACTTCAGAGAAGTTTGAAACAAAATTCGTACTATCCAATAAACAGTAAAAGATGCTTGTCCTAGTGGCTAGCTCACTCGGTTTGGTTTTAGGAGGTGTACGTCCAAATCTTATGTGCCACATTTTTTTCCAGGATTTTTAAAGTTTCTTTTCCCTAAAGCATGGGGACCAGCAGCCACGTAGGATAACAAGATATTTTTAAAAATTAAGATAGCTATAAGCAGCCATGTAGGATAATAAAATATTTTAAAATAGCTCTATATTTTATGCCAATCAACTATTGTCAACGATATATCGTCACAAAGCTCCTGTAGGGTATAGTATGACTATGTTGATGACAAATACACAAGTTGGTCATAAACAACTTCTGTTTATAATAGATAGGTGCTCTGTCATCTGGCAGTTTTTATAGAAGTCCAGATTTCTTGTAGTGTAATAAATCAAGCTACAACAAAAGAAATAATATTTTATAAGTTTTTTAAATAAGACAAGTAGTCAAACTTGATGTCAGAAAAGTCAAACGTCTTATAAATTAGAATGAAGGAGTATTACGCATGTCTGTCCTCGGAAGTGAAATTGTTAGGGGCCAGCCAAGTGTGAAAACCATAACAAACTGTCGTTATAGCATTATTATTGAAGAGATGCAACGCTCGAAGAAGCGTTGAGTAGTAGTATAACTAGCAGTTAATGGATCGCCATGCTTGAAAAGGTCATGGCCTTTATATATAGCATTAATTTGCTAGCGGTTTTCTTGGCAAATCTCTGCGGCCGGCCGGCTCCTTTGTCCTGATTCGTTTGTACATAAAGCTTTTGTAGCAAGGCTCTTTTACAGCATCTCGTTCATCCAATTAGCCACACACCGGCCCATGAGATCAGACTTGAATTTTATATATATAGACGCATGGAACCTGCCGGCTGATAGCAACCTTTTGGAAATTGAACTTTCTCACATGTACAAATTGATTATTACTTTCGTGGAAATGTAAAGTTTGTGGCAATTTATATATGTATCAAGGAGACCGTTTCTTCTTAGGATCGGAGATGGAAGGGGTTCACTTTCGGAGAAGAACGGCCAGGTTAGGAACGGGAGCCCATTCCTCACTCCTTCCATCATGCATGGCACGGAGGACCGGACGCATTGTCGAGACGACACCGCTATCCAAAAGGAAAGCATCCAGTTTTATAATAGATTCGATTTAAGGACGATGGCTCGAGGAGATAGAGCACCGCTCCAGGATACACCAATTCAGCGACCCGTCAGTGACGCACTCAGTATACCAGTTACGGCCTTGTTGGCTAGTGTTTGTTCGTATGTGGCTAGTTATGCATGTTACATAGGGAAGGATATATGAGACTAAAACTTAACAATCCAATGGTTATATTATCTCTGATGACGTGGCTCAATGTGAAAGCAGCTTTATAGTAATAAATGGTTCTAGAGTGGCCTCTATCTATATATATAGGTTGTACAGATAGCCGAGTACATCATCATGTCGCAAGCATTCTGAGATTTTTTTTTTTTTTTTGTGAACCACAATAAACCCAGAAAAAGAATATTTTTGTTTTTTTGCTGACAAGACTGAGACTACTGAACACTTCGTTAAGTACAAGAGCGAGGGCCGAAGGCTGGAAGGCAGCAGTACGTGTAGACTACCACGCACGAATAGATCGAACCAACAATTCAGCAGTAGATAGATATATACACTTCATAACTCGATCATGCCTTCTTCAACCCACGCTCTGTTCGTCCCCTGCCCGGCGCAGGGACACGTCCTTCCACTGCTCGAGCTCGCGCACCGCTTCGCCGACCATGGCTTCGCCGTCACTTTCATGAACACGGACCACATCCAAGGCCAGCTCGCAGCCGCGTCGCCAGAGCTGGTGGCAGCGGGACAGGATGATGGAGAGCCACCTGAAGCAGGCCAAGTGCACTTTGTCTCGGTCTCCGACGGCTTCCCGCCGGACGGCGACCGTAACGACCTCGGCATGCTAACGAGCGCGCTGATGAGGTCCATGCCGACGGCCGTCGAGGACATGGTCCGAAAGGGCCAGTTCTGCTGCATAGTCGTCGACTATGCCCTGGCGTGGATGCTCGGCGTCGCCAAGAAGGCTGGCATGCGCACGGCGACGCTGTGGCCGTCATGTGCCGCCGTGATGGCCGCCGTGTTAGACTTGCCTGAGCTGATCGCTGATGGCATGCTCGACAAGGATGGTATATGAACTATAGAAACACGCATTAATAAGATCTTGATTTGTTATTGGCACTTGATCCAAGCTAATTATATCCTCTGGCGTTGCAGGTTTACCGACGGGCAAACAGATACCACTGGTAGGCGATCTGCAGATGGACCTGTCACCGCTCACCTGGAACGCTGCCGGCACGGAGGAGGCGCAGAAGCAGATATTCCGGATGTTCAGCAATGTCCTCAAGGCCGTTGGCCAGGGCACAGTAGATTTCCTGCTGTGTAACACTGTCAAAGAGCTCGAGGATGGCATCCTGTCCCAGCACCGCAGCATCGTCCCCATCGGGCCACTGCCGACGGGTCTCCGTGAGGGAAAGCCCGTCGGGAATCTCTGGCCTGAAGACGACAGCTGCCTGTCATGGCTGGACGCGCAGCCTGACAGGTCAGTTGTCTATGTCGCATTCGGTAGCATCACCGTGCTCGATGAGAAACAATTCCATGAACTCGCTCGTGGGCTGGAGCACTCCGGGAGACCTTTTCTCTGGGTGGTCCGTCCTGGCCTGGCAAATACCGTCAATTATCCTGACGGATTCCTCGACACCGTCGAGAAAAGGGGCAAGATTGTGACATGGTCACCGCAGCATAAGGTCCTCGCCCACTCGGCGATCGCCTGCTTCGTGTCGCACTGCGGGTGGAACTCGGTGATGGAGGGAGTGAGGAATGGGCTGCCGCTCCTGACTTGGCCGTACTTCTCTGATCAGTTCATCAACGAGAGCTATGTGTGCGATGTCTGGAAGACCGGCCTGCGTCTGGTGAAGGACGCCGGCGGTACGGTGACGAGCGAGCACATTGCTGCGCGCATAGAGAACCTGTTGAACGATCCGGCAACTGTGTCTAGGGCGCTGGAGTTGCAGCAGATTGCGTCCAGGAGCATCAGCAATGATGGCACGTCGTTCAACAATCTGACGGCCGTTGTTAAGGCAATGCAAGGCTAGCTGATGAGACTATACACTCATCGTCAGATCACCCCGTACTAATGCCGTGTCAATTCAAAAGGCAGAAAATGAAAGAGCCTGTCATTGGCCAAAAAAAGGCTACTATCAGTTTACTATATCCTGCAATACACAGTATTGTTCTTTTCGGAACAAGAAGCAGTTGTTTGTTCAGAACATTAAACCGCATATCCATCAGTTTCATGGCATTCGTCATTCCAATTCTTAAACCATTTTGCCGTCAACAACTGATATGAGAGTACAAATATGATGACTCACCAAACTTCGTTTTCAAAGGTCACTAGGATTCCAAATGATTTGCACAATGAAACATAAACTAAATAGAAAAGTGGCACACAGAAATTGTGTCGTTATTATCGACTGTTTTACCATACGGTACTCCTTCCATCCCAAATTATAATAGAAAACCTTGATGCTGTGGGGATCTCCCCACAGTCTTTTACCGTTAAAAAAATTATAAGACATTTTGGTAACTTTACATTCATAGCTTTTATTATAAGTCTAGACATAACATATAGCTAGATGCATAATAAAAGTTACGAACGTAGAAAAGATAAAAATATTTATAATTTAGAACAAAAGGAGAGTCTAACTTAGTATATAATCTTCACCCATGTTTCATGACATGTTATTATATATGTTTTCTTATAATTTCATAAATAATTTTATAGAAGTAAGTGTGCTCCATCGTCAATGATTTTGCATGGTATGCATCGCTCTTATATTTCGCAGACATCGCAACCTCGATATGGAGTATAGGATATATATTCTCCACTTGTTCCATTCCATTCAATCATTTATTTTGATTTGAAAAAAAAACTTTTAGAAAAATATGTCAACATATATAAAAGTTCAAATAAACTGAACTACCCAGAGATATATCATGTATAATTTAACAAAATCAATTTGACATTGTACATGATGTGAATGCATTTTCTTATAAATTTTATCAAATTTTAAAAGTTTTTTATATATAAAATGCTAAAGAGACATAGAATTAATTTTGATCGGAAGGAGTATATGTATCACAAGTGTTAGTATATAATCAACAGAGTACAGATTCAAATAACGTAGCTCATGCGAAGGAACAGTATCCGAAGCTTTTTTTTTTTTAGCATAACAGTATCCGAAGCTGGGAAAGCGAAGATGTGCCGCTGTAATTGCTCATGCTGTGTCAGTGCACGCTGCAGAATTAAAGAAGTCTGAAGATGGCTCAAGATCGAATACCAAATCACAGTCCAAAGGGAATATGGACAAGGTTGCCGGAAAGCAAACTAAAACTGAACTGCGACGCCTCCTTCGCCGGTGTCGTGTTATGGTGGATAGTGATTCAGATGGAGAGGTGGTGATTGAGAGTCCTTCCAAGCCGAGTGTTCGCAAACGAACACTTCACCTGGTGCCTCCAACGATGAGCGCGATACGCAAGACACGTCGTCGGAGGAGCCTCGCCAGAAGCGCGATACGCAAGACAGCTTCATACCCGAAACCCCACACGCCTGGGAGGGACCCCGTCGGGGCGTGCAGCAGCTATGGGCTGCCCTAGCCGGCCTGACCGCTCTAGAGCTTCGTCGTCGTTGAACCAATAGCCATTAGCAGCAACGAAGAACGAAAATCAATAATAGATTGGAAAAGTGAGGTAAAAGATAAAAGATAGATGTTGTATTGATAGATCGATTGTGGTTGATTCAATAGGCCGTCACCCTTTATATTTATAGGGCGGTTGGTCTTTCTGTATACAAGTATGACTCTAGAATACAAATAGAAATATAATCTGATCCGATCAAAATATATAAGAATATCTCCCTAGTCTAAACCGGCTCCGAGTCTCCCATGCACACGCACACCCTGCAACCTAGCCGGCAAATATGCAACTAATCTACTCTTGCTGATCCCATCTATGTACGCTTCTTCCTTTAATTAGTGACCGTCTCGTATACGTGTCAGATTTCGTTCCCTTCTTCTTACATCCTTGCCCTGCATGTATAGCCGTGACTGAAGTAAACCGCTCCATGTTTGCCCCTTGCTGTGTTGAATAAAAATATCAACAACTCATCATCAGGCTTCAATCTCTATAAGATGATCCACTGTCATAGCACTCTGCTTTAGGATAATTTTGAGTGTGAACACCGAGGTGAACGGCTGCATACAAGGGGTGCAGGTGACCATCAGTTTTGGGATTGCCAACCTGATACTTCAAATCGCCGATGCAGAATTTTCTGCCTTCTGCTTGTCTCTAGCGATTTCCTAGAGAATGTAACAAGGTTGCCCATGAATTTGCAATCTTAGAGATCAATGCCTGTCTACAAGGAGTTGAGCCAGTCCTGGGCTCTCTTCCGGACAATGCATGTAAATGTTATCGTTGCTTATGAACATTGAACAATCGGCTAATGAGCAATGAGAAGGCACCTTATCAACACACACACACACACACACAGAGAGAGAAGATTCAAATAACGTCCTTTTTTGCCACTTCATGTGAGCACATCGCTACCACAACATGATTTTAAATATTGTGTACCAATATGTTGATTGTGACAATGACACATTCACCACATAGTTTTTAAAATCTGAGCTTTGTTTGCCTCTCCATAGATTTTTTTGGAACATAATGGCAGGAGCTCTGTCTTTCCATTAAGATAGAGATGCTCCATAGATGACCTGTGCACATGACAGAACTTTGTTTTCTCCACAAATGTAATCATGATGCGAATGCGCCAGCTATCACTGCTACAGCTAGCCTTTTTAAAAGCAGTTGTACAGCTATGTTGTAAATGATTTGTAGATGTGGTCGCTCCAGCCGTCTCTATAATGAGATATGATCTCTAAAGGCACTCAACTCATGTCTCTAGAATTTGATTTTAGCGGCAAACTCAGTCCCAGTTATCTCTATAAATTGATTTTAGAATTTACAAACCGGGGTAGCCAAAAAACTGAGAGAAGCCATGGCCACCCATTAGCCCCACGGTCGCAAGTCATGTCATGCAATTTTCTTACACATTCGGCTGCGGGGTTGGAACTAGGACCTCACTCGTGCACGTCAGTTCCTTTCTGCTGCTTCACATATGAGTTTAGAACTTTTCTTTCTGCTGTTTTCTTGGCAAATATAATCACCGGCGAGTGGTGGTGGTTCAGTGGGAGTGGGGCTTTGAGATGCAAATCTCTGCGGCTGTCTCCTTTGTCCTGATTCATTTGCGTGTACGCAAATCTTTTGTAGCAAAGCTCTAGTACAGACATCTCGTTCATCCAATTGGCCACACACCCATGAGATCGGACTTCTATTCTTATAGACGCATGGAACCGGCAGACAGCAAGTAGGCTATCCGGTTCCAAAAATGTCAAGAGCCTGCAGCGCTGTAGCCCTGTAGCCGGCTGATTGATTATAGTTTCGTGTACAACTGTGAAGTGTCTGGCAATATACTCACGGAGACTGTTTCCTCTTACGACTCAGAGCAAGTTTAATAAAAACACCGGCTGCTGGCTGCTAGAAGGCTAGGTACAATTGCCATGTCAACTGACGCCAGCTATTTAGCCTGTTGGTATACTAACCAGCTGTAGTAGATACAAGTTGGCTATTTAACTATTGGGAATAGGAGAGTGAAGCGCCGGCTTCTCATTGGATGTGGACGGGGGGACGGTAATTTCTTTTCTCGTAACTTGCGCTGCAGCGGGCGAGATGATAAACGCCGGCTTCGTAATCTCTCTCCGATGTGGCTCTGTTCTGAGTTGACGTGGATTCCTTGCCGCCGGCTAACAAAGCTTATAATACTTGCTCTCAGAAGGGATATGATTTGCTTGTTGGAAACATGCATGACGCATTCAAATTCCCAATCCCAAGAACATATATACTATCGTGCCGGCACCGAATCCATGATTGTTCTGATACTTAGGCCTTGTTTAGATGGGGGGAAGAGAGAGATTGAAAAGTTCTGTAGCAGTTCGTTTGTATTTGGTAAATATTATCCAATCGTGGCCTAACTAGGCTCAAAAGATTCGTCTCGTGATTTACAACCAAACCATGCAATTAGTTATTTTTTTTACTAACATTTAATGCTCCATATATAGGGTAGAAATTGATGTGATGGAGAGAGATTGAAAAGTCCTGTAGCATTTCGTTTGTATGTGGCAAATATTGTCCAATCGTGGACCAACTAGGCTCAAAAGATTCGTCTCATGATGTACAACTAAACTGTGTAATTAGTTATTTTTTTACTTATATTTAATACTCTTTACATGCGGGTACAAATTGATGTGATGGAGAGAGAGTGAAAAAACTTGGAAGTTGGGAGGTAATCTAAACAAGGCCTCATACGCAATATTTTGGAATTTTGCTCCATACGGCACTGCTAGCCCTACATAATACTCTATCCGGATAATTTTACACCGATGCTTGCATATCATTGTTGGTTCCTAAACAACAAGTCTATCCGACAATAATAGATAATTATTGTCATTGTCCGTTTGTAATAAACCGACAATGTATTATCAGCATATGACAATGATTTTACCATTTTGGACCCAAAATTTCTTTTCAGTCCAGTTAAGTCCCACCTCAAGTACTCCCTCGTAAAGAGGAAAGATGCTATGGCATGTGCTGGTCAAATTTTTTAAAAAATATGACTAGCTTTATAAAAATATTAGTTGTATCACTAAATAAATTTCTGATAAAAATATATTCCATGGTTTATTTAGTAATACTATTTATGTTAAGTATTAATATTTTTTATATATATTTTTGTGATGAATGTTTTTATATATAATCGGTCGAAGTTATAAAAATTTGACTTCTCAAGAAATAAATAATATGTTTCGAGGACAGAGGAAACATGTACTTGCTCTCTCCCCTATCTCCCTGTCACAGAATCTCTTCCCCTCCACTCTCCTCAAATCTCCAACTGTTTCCCTCACCAGACTTCCTCCTCAACTCCCCTCACTAGATCTCATCATGTATTGCCAAAACAATAACGCCTATAGGAATCTGTTTTCAGATAGAGATGGCTGTCTGGCTGGCTATTGAAATTTCCTTTCTATAAGAATTTTATTAGATGAGATTGTCCTCCACCGTAGTTGAGAAGTTATTTTAGCTGCATAGAAACATTTTTTTACCCTTTTGGAATGCATGAATTTTACAGAAATCATAAGGAATTTGACAGGAATCAGTTCATTTTCATAGAAAAAACACAGTAGCATAAAAAAAAATTCCGTGTTTCAAAGGGGCTTAGTAGTGGTACGTAGTTGGATAATTATTTTAAAACAAACATACGTCAGTCAGCACTCAGCACCAACGCCATCCGGCGCAGTGTGAGTACTTAGCATACTTCCTTAAATACTCGAGCTGACGAGGAGGGAGGCAGCAGCGCAGTACGTGTAGTCGTGTAGACTACCACATACGTACCAACAGTTCAGCATTAGATATATACTAGTTCTTCACTTCATAATAACTCGATCATGCCTTCTTCAATCCACGCTCTGTTCATCCCCTACCCAGCACAGGGCCACGTCCTTCCACTGCTAGAGCTCGCGTACCGCTTCGCCGACCATGGCTTCGCCGTCACTTTCGTCAACACGGACCACATCCACAGCCAGCTCGTCGCCGCGTCGCCAGAACTGGTGGCAGCAGGACAAGATGATGGAGCTGGAGCGCCACCTCAATCAGGGCAGGTGCGCTTCGTCTCCGTCTCCGACGGCATCCCACCGGACGGCGACCGTAACGACTTCGGCACGCTAACCAGCGCCCTGATGAGCGCGCTGCCGGCGTCCGTCGAGCACATGATCCAAAACGGCCAGTTCTGCTGCATGGTCGTCGACTATGGCCTGACGTGTGTGCTCGGCATCGCCAAGAAGGCCGGCATGCGCACGGCGACGCTCTGGCCGTCGTGCGCTGCCGCGATGGCCGCAGGGTTAGACTTGTCGGAGCTGATCGCCGACGGCATGCTCGACGAGGATGGTAGGAAACTATATATAGAATAGAAACATTGACAAGATTTCGATTCGTTCAAAATTTGTGGTCGTAGCGGATCCAATCCAAGCTAACTAAATCCTCTGGCGTCCCAGGTTTGCCGACGGGCAAGCAGATACCTCCAGTTGGTGACCTGCAGATGAACCTGGCGCCGCTCGCCTGGAACGCCGTGGGCACGGCGGAGGTGCAGAAGGAGATGATGCGGTGCCTGAACAACATCCGGGAGGCGCTGGGGCAGGGCGTAGTCGACCTCATGCTGTGCAACACTGCCAAGGAGCTCGAGGACGGCGTCCTGTCCGGGCACCGCAGCATCCTCCCCATCGGGCCACTGCCGACGGGCCTCCGTCAGGGAAAGTCCGTCGGGAATTTCTGGGCGGAGGACGACAGCTGCCTGTCGTGGCTGGACGCACAGCCCGTCAGGTCAGTTGTCTACGTGGCGTTCGGCAGCATCACTGTGCTCGACCAGGAACAGTTCCATGAGCTCGCTCGTGGGCTGGAGCTGTCAGGGCGACCGTTTCTTTGGGTGGTCCGTCCTGGCCTGGCTGGTACGGCCAATTACCCTGACGGATTCCTCAAGACCGTCGAGAAAAGGGGCAAGATCGTGACGTGGTCGCCTCAGCATCGGGTTCTCGCCCACCCGGCCGTCGCCTGCTTCGTGTCGCACTGTGGGTGGAACTCGGTGATGGAGGGCGTGAGGAACGGGCTGCCGTTCCTGACATGGCCGTACTTCGCTGACCAGTTCATCAACGAGAGCTACGTTTGTGACGTGTGGAAGACTGGCCTGCGTCTTGTGAAGGATGCGGCCGCCGCCGGCGGCCGGGTGACGAGTGAGCACATTGCTGCGCGTGTAGAAAACCTGCTGAACGATGAGGCGATGGTGTCTAGGGCATTGGAGTTGCAGCAGGTTGCGTCTAGGAGCATCGGCGAAGATGGCACGTCGTTCAACAATCTGACGGCCGTTGTTAACACAATGAAAGGCTGAGCATGAGACATGATGAGCTCATCATCATCAGCCAGCGGCAATGACATGCCAAATCAAAAGGCTGAAAACTAAAGAACAGCGTGTCATTTGCCAAATAAAAAAATGGCTTTTATGAGATGGTTTCCCATTGCTGTTGGTCCAAAATTATCCACCTTCCACTACCATTAGGCCTAAGTCAAATTTCTTTAGTTGTAGCAAATGTTTATTATCATACATAAGTTCAAGTAAATTGTACTATGATGAGATATTTGGTGTAACATTAATCAATTCAATTTAATATTGTAGATGGAAGTCGATGTATTTTTTTACAAATTTGGTTACGTTAAAGAAGTTTGACTCGGTACAATGTAAATTTAGGGAGCTACTTTAGATTACATTTTATAATGGCATAAGTGTGCAATTTAGATATAGATTCAGGATTATTTTATATTAGTTTTTTCTAATAGTTGGGCAAATTTTTAGAAAACAAAACAGATGTAATGGCTAATATTAGTGACTGCAGTATACTGAACTGACTGCAAGATCTTTCTTTTTATATAATTACTACGATTTTTTTTTTCAAGAGTGTCATCGTTAATACGAGTCTAATATTAAAATTGCATGAAGGCAGAACAAGCAAACACGTTACAGTAGGAAGTTCATTTGTGCCCATTTTATTGCTATACAACCAGAGAAAACATGCTCTAATAAGTAGTGAAGCCATTTATTGCATGAAAACAAAAGAAACTGAAGCCTTTTTCGTTCATATATTTTCCTAGAGTTAAGAAAGCGACGCAGATACGCAGATATCTCTCTTGACCCTCTCGGACTGGCAGAACCTTGTTAGAGTCTAGTAGTGCAGACCATATATTACATAAGTGATGAGAAGTACTTATGTACTTGGTGATTTAACATAGGCTGCATTACAGGCAAATCAGGCTGACAGGCAAACGATAATGTCCAAGAAAAATTGCAGCATGGTTGTTAACTGAAATGAAGGCGCCTATATATTCATTAGCACTGGTATAGATCAGCAAAGTGCAGGCATAAAAGCATGTACTTAGTGGTGTAGCAGATAACGATCTAGGTAGTACATTAGCATGTTGTTCATACAGAACTGTACAGTGCTCAGTTGACATCGTTCTAGAGCTACTAACTAAACAAAAGATGGTACTTGACAGTAGTGTTCTGCATCTAGTGGTTGCAGTGATGCCCATGTCACCAAATCCTGCAGCGCAGCTCTGTGGTTCCACAACTATACATAAAAATACAAAAACAATTAGCAGTATACTGAGTATATCATGTAACTGCTAGAGTATATCATGTAACTGCTAAATTCACTGAAAGAAGAAATAGGCTTGGAATAGTATAGGCAACATATGTCTGTTCTGTTATACATGAGCAAGTTAGGAAAACAATGGCTGTAGTGGTTTCTAAAAGGAAAACAAGTAATAGGCGTGAGAGGCGGGGGCGATGGCTTTTGTAAGTTTCACCTATTTTGACTGTTGTCCTGAAGAAGCACACCACACATTGCTCTTTGCTTGTTGTTTAGGATCATCATTCTTTGATCTGGACAGTGCATGCGAAAATGTTAGTTGGAAGTAAATCTGTTTGCTTTTAATTTTATTATAAATGGCTGTGGCAACTCACTTTTTGGTGGAAGCCTCTGATGGTGGTAGGTTGCTTTTGCTTTTAACTGTCCCCAGATTCTGGTTTGGCTAGGGTGATTCACTGCTTCACTTTTTACAGCAAGGTATGGCGATTATACAATTGTGATGTAGACATAGGGTGTTGCATTATCTTTTCTTAGAAAAGATATGAGCTGTAGATAGGAGCTTTAGAGTTGGAATAAAGGCTGCTAAAGAGATGTAAGTAAGCATTTGGGGACAGCATACCTGTTCGGCGTCGGTTTTCTTATGGAATAGCTTCCTGCAATTAGATCTTGTTTCAGTTGGTGACCTGGTTGTAAGCTGTGAATATGAGTAAAACAGAGAAGGAAAAGAAACTAAGTTGATCTGAATCTAAATAACAAAGTTTTGTGTTGATGGTATCTGTGAAAGTGACTTACTCAAATGAAAAATCCTTTGATGGGTTCCGCTCAATGTCAGTATGAGGTGGTGCCTAAATTTTAAAAAAAGGGAGAGAATTTATATGTCCCTGATTATTTGCTTATAGACAGTATAAAGATATCAAGCACATGAGTACAGAAGATATTAGTAGCACATACAGGTCCAATAGAGCTAAGAAGAGTGTTGTTCAGACGGAGTTTGTAACAACTGTGTTGTATCATCAGGAGGAGCTGTCAGGGCAAGGGGAGTTAGTGGCGTAGAAGCTTCTGTAGTGGTTTCAATAGCAAGAGGTTTTGGAGTGGAGATCTGCTGGTCAAATCTGGTCACAATCGAGTTACCCAGGTATGTTCTCATTGTGTTTGAATGGAAAGAGTCATCAGAAAGAGTCATCAGTCAGTGTGACTGCAAATGTGAATTTTTCAGATATAATAGCTGTGAGTTCTGGAGGGAATTCCAACAGTTCTTCTAAGAGGATTAATAATGCCTTGCAGTTTTTGCGCCAACACGGTTCTGGCGAGGGTGGCCACGACGCCCATGTGCGCGAGGCTCCAGCGGCGTGCACGAGCGCGCTGGTGCGGTGCTCCTGGAAGGCCGGCTCTGGGTTCTGGTGGATCCCGCAAAAGAGCAGGAAGCGTGCAGCAGCAGCGGCACCTGGGCACGGGGCGTACAGGCTGTGTGGGCTTCAGCGCGGCAGGAGGAAGGCGAGGAAGAGGTGGTGACCTAGCTCCGGATCCGCCGCCGCCGAGCCCTAGGGGCGCATCCGCCGGGGCCAGTCGTTCCAGTGAGCCGCGGCGCTTGGCTGGCGCACCAGGAGATGGTCGTCGCCACTGCCCCACCGGGGTCCGGTCGCGCCCGCGCTGGTGCGCCACGCCGCCTCGGCGGCACAGCAAGCAGGGGTCGCCGCGGCCCCGCCCGGGCGAGGGAGGAGGGGCGCACGCGGCCGCCTAGGTGCGCCGCCGCGCCAGGGGTGGCCACCGCAGGGCCCGCTTGCGCCTGTGCGCCGTCAGGCGCACTGGTACTCCATAAGTTAATGGCAAAAAAAAAAAAAAAAAAAAAAAAAGCGCTCAAGGAACTGCAACGTAGTTTTTCCGAATGCTGTAATAATGATTTTGATGGAGTGTGCTTTGGCGGTCAGTGCTTGATCTTCATGGTAATGGTATAATTCCGCATACATGATCTTGCAGCTGAAACTGCTGAAGAGTTCCATAAACTTGGAGATTTATCAGCTGAAATTCTGTACATAGCTGAACGCCTACCTGAAGTGTCCAATCTTTTGAAATTCAAAAGTGTACCAGACTCCCAATCTCAGAGCCTTTACAGTGATGGGAGGTTATGTCCTTATTAAAAATCCCAAAGCATTGTTTTCGAATTGCAAAAAATTGCATCATTGTTTTCTGAATTGCAAAAAAAAAAAAAAAAAAAAAAAAAAAAAAAAAAAAAAAAAAAAAAAAAAAAAAAAAAAAAAAAAAAAAAAAAAAAAAAAAAAAAAAAAAAAATGCGGGCTCTCGACTTAAAACAAAAGCAGTCTTATTTTTACCGAGTCATTGCCTGACATGGTTCAAACTGCTACAGCATTTAGCAATCCGTGTCGGGCCGGGGACATGAAACAGGATTCATCTCACACCCAATTCTACGTTTCATCAGTTGCATAATCTGCAGACACTGGAACTGAATTTCAAGATGGCCACTTTCCCCATGATCGCCTTACGACGAATCAGGCACCTGTACGCTTTGCCAGAAATACATATCAACAGGTGTGGTTGCATATGTAGCATTAGAGAGCTGATGAACCTTAAAAGTCCCTATCAGAATCAGGAAGCTATTTCTATACGAACAAAGCAGCTTGTCTCGTTGAAGATGCAAACATCAAGCAACCTACTGCAACCATATAAGTCAGCCGTTCCACGAACGATAAAAAGCATTGTGCTTTTAACACAACAAAAAGACAATTCAGAGAAAGCTAGATACAAGATAAGAGTAAACAAAATAAGCTGAAGCTTAGTGCGCTAGAATATCAAAAGGGCAGGTCGGACGGAAATAATAATAAAATACAAAAGAACAACAGGGTCAGATAAGATTCATCGCTCCAAATATCAGAAAGATAAACAAACAAAAGAACAACGGGATCAGACAAAGATTCCTCGTTCCAAATATCAGAAAGATAACCATGTTTGCCCAGGCCTCCCCATGACCATGACCGCAGAAAATCAGTAGTGGTCAACTCAAATCAAACAAAAAAAAGTCCACAATCAACATAATTAATTCCAAAAAAATCTAGGTTACAGCAAAATTAAAGCACACGAGCAAAGCAGAAAATTAGCTACCAGCACTATGTTAGTGCATGGATTAACTTGACAACACAAGTCAAAAACTTGCATGAAAAAAATCAGCCCTGCTCAACCAAGCTGGGGTCCCTCTGCCCCCAAGACAAACAATCCACGTAGATGTGCATTGATTCAAATATAGATATGAATAAAACATGAGAAAAACTTAGTTGTGCTGAATGATTTTGACTAATAAAATCAGAAGCAAAAGGGGCGAGCCAAAGAGTGAATGAAACAACATGAGCAAAAGCAAATGTTGCATCCATATTCTGAGTTTATATAGACATACAAAGCAGTAAGAGTATGCCACAAGCATCCAGAAATGACTGATCTCTCTCAAAGCTTCCGAGATTTTAATGACACATGCTGGTCAATGAACATGACCAACGAGAAAAGTACAAACACACTTGATCTTCTGCTGCCCAGTTCTAAACTATAACTATTGTTGACTTTAGCAACATGCTAATGGCAAAACCCTCTGCTTCTCCAAGAGTAGCAACTTAGTTTTAAAATCCTCAACTAAGCAACATTCAGGAAAACCGACAACGTACCGGTAACATAGAAATTCCCCTGTCCAGTTCAGTCAGTCATTCCATGAATGACTTTTTGAAAGACAAAAACAATAGGTTGAGCACAATCCCGAGAAAGATTAGTACATTGCAATATGATGAAAGGGCGAGCCAGACAAGAATAAACAAACTATGGGACAACATAAGAACACTTACTGCATTAATGGGCAGGGTAGACAGGAACAAACAAACAAACTGACAACAAATCAGACAACACATTGCTCAGCGTAAACACGCACTGACAGTATTATTATAATAACTATGCTTGCCAGAGCCTCCCTATAACTACAGAAAACCAGGTAGTAAACAACTTAAATTTAACACGAAAGATGCTCTAATAAAAAAAAAACCATACAAATGTCTCTAAAAACATATAAATGGGCTAATAACAAAAGCACAATAACAAAGAAGGAAATTATGTGGCCCTAGGCAAGTTACCACATGGATTAATTGGACAACAGACATCGAACTTGGGTGAATAAATGAGGGCAGCTCAGACTGAATGTGTAGCAAGCATTATGTATCACAGAGAAAGGAACCAGAAAAATTCAAGGACAAACCAAAGGATACAAAGACAACAACATTGGCAAGGACACTAGTGTGGATTATAACAGTCAGGAATAGGTCCTTAATTTGAAATGATCACATGCATCCCATGGATCAATAGCATAGATGGTCTTTAATTTAATTAAAAGTACACAGAGGCCTACTTGACATAATTAACTAGATAACATTGGATGGGCCACATGATAACATTAGCTAACCATCATTCATGTCATAAATTATTTGACTTAACTAGATAACATTGGGCCACATGATAACATTAGCTAACCAACCATCCTGCAAACACACAGCATATACAGAGAGATAAAACATATAGCATAGCCACGACAGTGTATGATCGCCATCGTCATCTCGATCAGTTGGTGTCGACTTCCTGGACCTCCACCTCATCCTCGCTGTCCTCCTCGTAGAAGTCAGAGAGCCGGTCGCTGAAGTCCATGTCGCCCAAACCAAGACCCTCGATGCGCTCAGACCAGCCATCCATCCACTGCTGGTGCTCCTCCCTCTCCGCGACGAACTTGTCGTCCACAAGGACACGCCCGCCATTGGCTTCGTACTCAGCTCGCACCCAAGCCTGGTACTCGAAGAACTCGTCCCTCACGGCTTTGATATCCTCGACGCAGTCGGGCCCGAACAGATCGTGGCGGACGTCCTCCCTCCTCTGGGACAGGACCCACTGGACCTCCTCGTCCGGCAGCTGCCACATCCCATTCCCCACCGGAGTCAGCACGCCATCTCTAGTCACATCCCCACCAGAGGTCTTGTCGGTGCAGCCGGCCTTGGTCACCGCAGCAGAGGGCTTCTCACCAGAGGACTTGTCGATGCAGCCGGACTCGACTGCTGGGCGCAGCCTGGGAGGAGACGAAGGAGCCGCCATCGCAACCAGCAAGCCCCGCCGGACCGGACGTGTAGTTTCTTATGCCGGAGATTTCGATTCGGGTGCTGGATGGATCAACGGGGATTGTTTGGTGCGACGATGTGGCGGCGGTGTCCTTCTGGGTATATGGATGAAAACTAATTTGATACGGACGCTGATATTTTATATATTTCTATCTGAAATCAGATTCGAATACGAATAATGTTAACCATACCGGATAGAATAAGATTGGAAATCGACATCATAAATATGCAATTTAAGTATTCAGATGCGGATACGGTACCAGATGTTGGATGTCTTAACTTAGAATACGGACGGATAAAAACCTCTCTAAACAAGTTCGGTCTCGAATACGGTTGAAAAATATCGATACCGCTTTTTTTCAAAAAAAATATTTATATTTAGACCACTCAAAATTTTATTTCACTTTCTAGACCCTGAGCTCGATATCATTGTAATTGACGCTGAGATTACACGTCTCGACGCCATGGTCATTGACAAGATCCCTATAGTCATTGGCGCCAAGGTCCAAAATAATTTTGTATGTGGTGTTGACGTAGTTGTTCGTGTGGCGGCACCACCTCTCCTAGCGCTGACCTGATCTGCAGGAGCTGCGCCGGCTATGCATGCATGCAGCTTCCTGTCATCCTGTGCTTCCACGAGCATCGAAATAAGATACATGCCCAGTTCAAGTGGGTGACGTGGAAAATTTACTCTCGTGCATGCATATCCATGAAAGAGCTTACTGTTATCCAAGAGATCATACTATAATCTTTGTGAAAATTAAAATACAATTCTAACATATTATCATGTTTTAGTATCTTATATGTTTAGCCAATTATAAATTAAAATATTAATATTTATGATACTATATAAATATCATTAGATTGTTATGAAATATATTTTCATAATAAATTAATTTAAAGCCATTTATATAAGTGTCATTTACTTAGAAACTTAATCAAACATGAGTCACTCTATATGATATGCAACCCTATAGTTATATTTTTTTTGAACGGAACCTTTATTAATTAGGTTTAAAAAATTTGTCTAGTGCTTTCCTATGGCTTCTATAATTTATTATTTTATTTTATTAGTATCAAGAACCCCTTCCCACGTTACAGAATTTTGACATGGTAAAACTTTTTACAAGATTTAAACACCTCTAAAAAATCAGGGCACCTGAATGTACAAGCGCTAGTCATAATAAAGCCTAGCTAGTACCTCTACTCTATACTCTAGGATACATGATAGTTAATCTAGCACCTAGCAAACCTACAGAGTACCTACTCTTGACTTGTACGTAGTGTTTTGGTACCTAGATTTGGTATGTATACATTATATTTTTATAAATATATAAATACAATATAATAATGTTTATTACACACAAAATTGTATAGATATAGTAATTTATGCTATTGCTATGCATAGTATTTTTATTTGTATTTTCATGCCAGTATATCATAATACTTCCTCCATCCCAAAACAAGTGATGTTTTTCTTTAACTTCTAGACTTCTTATTTGATCATTAGAGATATTTTAATAATAAATTATTTATTTTATTATTTGCAAAAGATAAATAGAAAAAAAACAATGAAACAAAAGTTTAAAAAGTCACTTATTTTGGTACTTAGATAGCTATAGCCACTACTTCATCTGTCTCGTAAAGTTTGTCACTTAAAAACCGTGTTTCTGAGAAGACACATTTTTTTAACACTAAAGTTCATGGAATGGAGGAGTACATGCATCAGCCAGTACTAGTACTACTACCAATGTAATACCACCATACTCCCTTCATACTCATATTAGTTGACGTTTTGGACAAGGATACGGTCTCCAAGATCTAACTTTATCCATTATTTTTTATTAAAATATGTAAGAAAAATTAAAAATAAAATTACTTTTTTATAAAAATAGGCTTCAAGGTGAATCTATACATATAAGTTTCATCTTTTCAAGCTAAATATCTTAAAAGTTATTGCTAGTTTATATTTCCAATGTTTGACTCAAACCTTGTCCAAAAACGTCAACTAATATGAGTATGGAGTAGTAAATCCACGTAGCACGCGTGAATTAGTAGGCAATACTGTCCTACCGATTCATCTGCAGCGCAAAGAGGGAGAGGGTCTGCACGCAGCGAAGTGAGACAGCCAGAAGGTGAGGGCCCACGCCTGCTACCTCGGTCATCCTCCACTCTATCTCTGCACATCCAAGGCTGCTGCTTCAAACGATTGAGACACAAAGCATCTGGACCATATGTACCAGACCTCGATGCCAAGGCCGGTCTACGGCGCCGAGGTTGGCGCCATGCATTCTAGCGCTAATATTTGGCCATGTAAGTTGCCACGTAAGAAATGCAAGTGTTCGAACTTTTTGAATGAAAATATTTGGCCATGTAAGTTGCCATGTGTTATGCCATACCATAGTATACGAGCACTGTATATACTAGATGATATCTCACGCGTTGCTGCGGGTAATATTGGACTATACATTAAGGGTCTGTTTAGCTCTTCGGAATTTTCAGAATTGAATTCATTGTATAAACTATAGTTATGGAAGAAAAATTCATTGAATCATCTACAACTTTAATTAAATTGGAGAAGAAGAATTCATGAAATCCATTTCTCGCGCCTCACCTTATGAATTTGAGATAGGCCTATATGTAAACTTTGAAAAGTTATAAAATTTTAAATTCTTTTTTCACAACTATAATTTATACTATAAATTCAATTCCAAAATTCAGGGGAGCCAAATGGGCCCTAAGAGAATTTATATAGTGCTTTGCCATAGAATTTGAAAGATATATTCAGAAAAAACATAATAGTATGAATATGATAAAGGGTAACAACCATTCTAGAATACTGAAAAAAAATTATTACAAATTACTTAAAAAATAGACCGGAAAAAACAAATAATGTATGAAAGTTGATATTGATGCAATGATTGCTACTTTAGAAGGCAATGATGACATCACGGATGTTTACGCTCATGTACATGCATCTGACAGGCTAATGAAAACAGTAGATATTACTTTCAAGAACAAATATGGCTAGTCATCCGAGGCCACTCGTCGAACTACTTACGCACAGTTTGTCTGGAGTCTCTATGAAAAAATTAGTCATCATACCTAATAAAAAACGGTAATGCTGGGGACAGGGCGTCCGACGCATCGGATACGGCCCATAGCGGCGATACGGCCAGCTAACCCGCGATACGTATACAGAACGCTTTCTCCTTCCTCTCCATTCCCCACTCCTTTCCATTCCCCACCGCGGTCGGGGCCGGCAAGCGCTTCGGCGTCGGGGCCGGAAGCGCCGCGCTCCACCCCACCGCGCCGCCCGCCACCGGAAGCGCTCCACGCCACCGCACCGCCGCTCCACTGCTGCTCCGCTCAACCGCACCGCAGCCCCACCGCTCCTCCGCTCCACCGCAGCGCTGAGCAGCCGCTCCTCCGCTCCACCGCAGCGCTGAGCAGCCGCTCCCTCCGCTCCACCGCAGCGCTGAGCAGCCGCTCCTCCGCTCCACCGCGGCGCTGCCCCACCGCGCCTTCGCACCACCGCACCTGCGCTCCAACGCGACGCCCCGCGGACTGGATCGAGGCGATGAAGACGAGATCGAGACGGGTGCTCCCGCCGAGGAGTGGTGACTCGTGCAGCAGCGGCGACGATGAGGGTGGAGATGGTGGGGTTGCTGGGCGGACGCGCAGTCGTGTGGCGGTCGCCAAGGTTCCTGTGAGTAGAAGAGGCCAACCATCGGGCAGCATGGATGCAAGGCGACGTCCACTGAAGAAGGTGCAGGGTACAGTGAGGCAATCTCCATTGAAGAAAGGCCGCGAGCAGCAAGGTATGAGTTCTAGATGTGGCTGTTTTGCAGTTATAGATGGCTGATTAAGTAGATTATGCCTGCTATAGTCTGCAATACTTTGTTCAAAGTTGATTGACTGGTTATGTAGATTATGCTAATGCTAGGGTTTCTAATGCTATGGTTTCTAATGCCTCATATGTTCAAATTTGATTGATGTGTTAGTGATCATGGCACCAGTATGCGTTTGGATTTTGATTCATGCGCATTTACAAGTATGGTAGTGTGTAGGCATCAGCAATTTTCCCATTTTTCACCTACACAACTGCTATCAATATTGGCTTCATCTAGTAATTTGTTTGTTTATAGGTAACCAGAATGGTGAAACTGAGAAATTTAAAAGCAGATTTTCAGTTTATAGGATCATGAAGCTTGCTCCTGGATTAAATGTTGATCAAACCCAATGGATTGATGATTGTGGCCATAGTTCTCTGCTTTCTATGTCTGATTTCGGTATTCCAGTAAAGCTCATCAAGTGGGTAATGAAATACGTAGATCCTGTGTTGCGAGAGTTCAGGTTTGGTGATAAGGTGATTGTCTTTTGACCGTGCTCGGTTTGCAAGATATTAGGATTTATTAATGGCACCACACCTTTGGACCTATCTATTGACCTTAATAAGGTTGATGAGTTTCTGCACATCCGTGATGAGTTTAGAGAGGGTGACAGGGGCTAAGCTGAGAAGGTGCAAAGAGGTGCTCTTGCAAAGTAAGGACAAGGATACATTCATGAGGGCTTTTATGCTTCTAGCTTTGGGTTCAGTTTATTGTCCGGGTACAACAAATGCTGTGGCCTTGAAGTATCTGCACTCCTTACATGATGTATCCAAGATCAAATCCTATGATTGGGCTGGCCATATCCTAGACTTGTTGATGGAAGAGGTTGATAAATATCATAAGTTATCTCCTGAACAACTTGAGCGTGACCATTATATTCAAGGTTGTCTTGCAATTTTCGCGGTATGTCAACTTTTCCTTCTTTAAGGTGCTTATGACCCATGTACTGTACTGACATCAAATCATTGTATTTATTTTTCTATTCATACCTTGTGATTTACTTTTATGCAGATTGCGTACATGGATCACCTTGATATCCCAATGAATCGTGGTACACATCAAATTTGTTATGACCTACCTCGCATTTGCAAAGTCCGCAAGAAGGACTTTGAGTTTGTGATGGATGTTGACAAGCGATCGGTGATTTGCATTCATATGGGAAGCTACCGGTTTGTACATTTATGCTTTGTCCTTGTCTTTTTACTCATTCATAAATGCATTCCATTTAATAACTCTAACTCTCTCTACCTGAAATGTCAGTTTCGGTCTGTTACACCATACTCGACTCCTCCAAGTACAACCGAGCATCCTATGGCTGAGGAAGTGCATGTTAATAGCTCTGCAGCATCTCTGAATGATTGGCTACGCCCATCAGGTTCCAGCAATCAAAGTGCACATCAGGTAAGGGCATTTAGATTGGGACACATATAGCAATCTTATGTGTTTTTTCTATTTGTTGTACTAGATATCTTTCCATGTTGCTTTACATTCCCATCCATGTTTCATAATTATAGCTATAGTACATACTTGTTTTGCTGCCTTCTCTTGTTATTCATGTCCTCCCCATGAGTTTGCATTTTGCATATACTGCTGCAGCAAGCTCATTTGTTTGTTGCAAATATATATCTTTCCATGTTGCTTTACATTCCCATCCATGTTTCATATCTATTTTAAGTGTTGGTTTACCCTTTATCCACCTTCCTTTTTTTCCCATCCAAACAGGTGCCTGCTGAATACAAACCCATTATTGCAGAGACGACTTCTCTAATTGATCGTGACATTGACGAGCTTGCTGAGGCTATGGCTGCAGATTTCAAGGCCAAATGCAAGGGCATATACAAGCATCGTTTAGGTGAGATGACAACTAAGTTGATCAATGTAACCCGTCAAGTTCCATGCAGTACTTGCAATGCAATCACCAAGGCCTCTACAAGTGGTGGTGTGCCCCCTCTAAGGATGGGACTCGGATGGTGAAGATATTGATATCACAAAGCAAAGATTGCTTCTTTTGTCATTGATGCACATCCCAAAGACTTCATCTCCTAGAAAGAGCGAGTCCCCACCCCTACTGCAATGAAATTCCATCCTTCAATTTGTTCAAAGAGGGTGATCCAGATTTCAGTTTCATCTATGGTGATAATATGGGAGCCCAAACAGATAAGAAAAATGCCCACTACTCCATTGGCAGATTCAGGTCCTACCTTATTGACATTTGCTAATCTCAATTCTATTTACGTGATTATTTCAGTTCTATGTACTAAACATTTGGCATCATTTTAGGTGGTGCCACTAACTTGGGTGTTGGTTCGAAGATAATCAACTCAAGTGTATTTGAGAAGAAGAATAGGAGGAAGAGGGCTGCACTACAACTGAACCCTGGCAAGAAGGCCAAAAAGATAAAGCCAGATGGTGATACAACATTGGCTTATCAACAATACATTGCTAAGAAATTGGTCATGAAGAAGCCAACTAAAGTTCAATGTGAACTGTGAGTTATCCACCCAGTTCCATGCAAAATTCACTTGTCTATTTAAATTGCAATGTTTTAGACTCACTGGTATTATGTTCAGTTAGTTCTTTTCCAATGTTGCACTATTTGTTCTCCAATTTATGCATTTCAGCAAGCTATTTAAATTCTTATATTGTTGTTTAGGCCACCTTTTGTTCAAATCCTTGGATTCCATGTAACTTATGATGATTTCTACAACTCCCTCAAGCCAAGGGGACATATTTCTAACTCAATCATGACAATGTGGACATACCAATTTAATCATGCCTGTCAACAATCTTGGCGAGAAGACAATGACATTGTTAAGAAATTTGCTTTCAATGCTATGATCTCAGTAAGAAACTTAAACCACTAGTTTCTATCCTTTTGTGTAACTTTAATTCTTCCATTGGTATAAAACATCACTCCTTTTGCATAGGAAATGCTAATAGTAGATCCGCAACAATTCAATCAAGAAAGTTTCATATCAGGATTCTTAAGGCTGGACAAGACATGGAATTTTTCTCAGATGCACTTGGTATAGTCCCTGTTTTCTCATTTATGTTGCAGTTTATTTTTCTAGTATGTTTCAAATACCTATAATTATTTGTTTCAAATGTCCATGTTATATGTTTCAATTCTGAATGGGTGGGTTGGATGGGTGTTGGCTGCAGCTGGTCTGCTGTCTTGTTCATCAGCAGCTCCAGCCATTTGGCACCCTCCAAACAAACTAATGATTGATATATTTCTGTTGCATGTAGCTTTTTTTCCCAATTGTTGATCACGACCACTGGGTGCTTGTATGCATTAATATGTTCATGCGCCAAATAGCGTTCTTCAATTCCATCAATGCCTCAACAGACACTCCTTGTTTCCAAAGCGCAAAAAACTTGGTAAATGTGTGCATGTTTCATTATTGGAATAATGTACATCTAGTTGAGGCAACTATAATGAATTGAAATGCATTTGTTTCATTTTCAGGTTCAAAACTTTGCAATTGCTGCTCTTTCGAGTGGGGTTCTAAAATGTGATGTAGCAGCATTCGAGTGGACCTACCCTACTGCCTACCCGCAGCAAAACACACTGTGAGTATTCGAATCATGCCTCTTTTGCAATGTGTGGCTGCAATATCTAATATTTTGGTCATCTATGTAAATAATTTATGTCTTTTGTGCTTTCTTCTCTCAAGGCATGATTGTGGTCTCTATGTCATGATTTATATGGATTCTTGGGATGGGAAGAAGATGGCCATTGAATTTGAACCGGTTCGTGTTTTTTCAATGTCCATTTCTTTTTCTTTATGATATCATTCATATTTGCTATGATCTTAGTTTTGGCATGTGTTTCTTTTTTTCAGGCCGTGTGGGTGACTATAGGAAGATTGTGGGCTGGCTTCCTCCTCCTCTCGCCATTGAACGAGATCTCGCTTGAAGCCTTTGTGAAGGAGAACTGTTGAATTAGCCTAGGAGCATTTCTTCACCCTAGGATGTAGTTAAGCTAGTGATACAGTTGATTGTAACTTGGGTTTGTAATCTCAGGGTCCAGTTTTCGTAGTACACAGTTGCATGTTGAACTGGTACTATTGGCCTGTTGCAAGTACCTGAATGATTTGTTGCAATGCTGGAATTCTAAATTTCTATGTTACTTCCATCAGTTGTTTCATGGTTTAGAAATCATATGTTTCAAGTGCTTTCTTCTTATGTTTGCTATGCTCCAAAATAATATGTTGCACCAGTCCTTATAACTTGTTTCAATTGTCTGATGGACCATGTTCAAATAGTAGTTGTGGCATGTTCAAATAGTAGTAATTGTCTGATGGACCATGTTTGCTATGCTCCATGGACCAGTCCTTATAACATGGAGCATAGCAAACATAAGAAGGAAGCACTTGAAATATATGATTTCCAAACCATGAAACAACTGATGGAAGTAACATAGAAATTTAGAATTCCAAAGATTGCAACAAATCATTGTGTACTTGCAACAGCCAATAGTACCAGTTCAACATGCAACTGTGTACTACTAAAAAACGGACCCTCGAGATTACAAACCCAAGTTACAATCAACTGTATCACTAGCTTAACTACATCCTAGGGTGATGAAATGCTCCTAGGCTAATTCAGCAGCTTCTCCTTCACAAAGGCTTCAAGCGAGATCTCGCTCAACGGCGAGAGGAGGAGGAAGCCAGCCACAATCTTCCTATAGTCACCCACGGGCCTAAAAAAGAAACACATGCCAAAACTAAGATCATAGCAAATATGAATGATATCATAAAGAAAAAGAAATGGACATTGAAAAACACGAACCGGTTCAAATTCAATAATGGTTTGGTGCTATGAACAAACTAGAGCTTCAACTCGTGTCTTTCATCGATCTCAATATCTCTTGTGCTTGTGCCATGTACTTGCAAGTCTGTACACTATGCCCATCTTCATAGCAATAGGAGCATGGAGGAGGTTTCTTACTTCCCTTCTTTGTTACCTTCTTCGACCTAGTGCTCTTCTTCATAGCCTTCTCCCTATGTTGCCGCACAATGCTCTTCTTTCTATCCTCTTTCTCCCTTGGCCTTCCTTTTGGATCTGCGCAGGGAGGATTTAAGTACATGGATGTGTTGGCTGCAGCTAGACTTTCTTGCTGCTGCTCCACTTCCATACTTGCCGCTGCAGCGGTGGCTGCTGCTGCTCCTCCAACTGCCCTAACATCTTCCCAAACCTTATCAATCCCTTGTGTAGCAATCTGATACTGCTCAGGGGCCAAGCAAGCATCTGCTGCTAGCCCACTCATTTTTCTACACAATGAGTTATATCTTAGCCTGTTGGTGGTAGGAACACCAAAGCAAGCTTCAGGAGACAAGAGGTTTTCACTGATCTTTATGGTTGCTTCCTCTGACCATCTTCTAAGCAAATATTTCTCTGGAATTTGTTCTACATCACAGCTGGTAAATACTTTCAGAATGTGGCGACATAAAAGTCCGTCTCGCTCAAACATGTTGCAGGTACAAGAATACGTGGTTCCATTATCTTGGACTGACACATTGTAGCTTTTCCATTCTAGATGATCAAATATGAACACCTGTTTCAGTATCTCCATGGTAAAACCTCCAGCCTCTGTAGTTACTTGTCCCTTCTTGCATGATGTTGAGTCCCGTAACAGCTCTTGAAATTTAAAGAAAACGCTCCTAGTGTAGAAGTGTGCAGCTTGCTTCTCAAATGAATATCTCCCCCAAAGCGGTGGATTTGAAATCTGACCCTTGCAGCCTTCGATATTCTCTCTCTCAATCCTTGTGTCCATGATGTGCTCATACTGTGTTACAAACTGCAGCACAGAATCTTGTGGATGCACCAGCTTCTTGAACAGTGAATTCATACTTTCAGACCTTCCGGAAGTGCTTGTGAAAGGGAAAAATGATTTTCTAAAGTATGCCGACGCCCACATTGTCCTAGCAACTGACATGTTCTGGAATGCTTCATTGTTATGCAGATCAAATTTATCCTCCAATTTCTGCCATAAAAGCTCGAATTCTTTGGGTGTCTGTGTGTGATTAATGCAATAATCAAACATTTTTGTGAATTCTTCACTTTTGTTGATCAGCCAAGCAAGTTTGTCACAAGCCTTGCTCACAACATGCCACTTGCAACACCTATGAACAAAGCATCGGCAAACACTTGCTCTATTGCAGCCTTCATAGCCTTGTCCTGGTCGGGTCATTACATTCCTCGTTGCAGACCACCCATTGCTTCTTTCAAGGCTTGGAATACCCAGACAAATGTTTCAGTCGTCTCATCTGGAAGCAAGGCACAACCAAGCAAAATGCTTTGCATATGGTTGTTTATACCAACGATTGGAGCAAATGGCATCTTGTATCTATTAACACAATACGTTGTGTCAAAGAATATGCAATCTCTGAAATTCTTGTACAACTCCCTCGACCTTCCATCAACCCAAAACAGCCCTCTAATAGCATTGTCACTATCAATCTTCACCGCATAGAAAAAAGATGGGCTCTCACCGTTGCTTCCGAAAATACTCCATTGTTGCATCCATGTCTCGAAACGGACACCTTTCCGTAGGTGAGTCCTCAAGTTTGAGATATCCCTTCTTTGTTGTATGTCGGGTTCTCAATTCCACCATGCAAATCAGCAAGGATGGCCATGATCCGCATGGTGCTAATATTCCTATGATGGAATGTCTTCGAGGAGTTCATAATCCGCCATTGAAATGCGCCGATGAGATCTCAATCTGTTTCCTTCTTCCAATCCGCTTAACCGGTGGATGTGTGTGCTCTTCTTTCATCACAATCACTTTCCACTTCCTTTCCGTAGACCAATTGCCATGTGCGCCTTGCAATTGAATTTCTTGATAGTATTGCATTTCCTTGACGCCGTGGTCAAGACACAGCTGCAGAGCTCTTCTTCTTTGACGCCTTAGCTTTTGCTACATCATTGGTCGCCGTGCTGGCTGAAGTGCTGCCCTCATGCTCACTGGGTTCTTTCCTAGCGTGTGCACACTCAAATTCCACCCTAATAAGCTCCCCAGTGACTGTACTCCTTCTTGATGATGCATTCCTTATGCTGAAACCCATTTTAAATGCATAAGCATTGTACACTCTTCTCGCTTCATCAATAGTGTCAAACACCATGTCAACCACAGGCACCACAGGCTGCGAACACACAACATCTTCTTCTTCATGGTAAAAAACTTCTTCTTGAGATAACACCTCCACATCAACAAAGACTTGCACATCCGTAGTATTGATGGAGACACTTTGGTTGATGTCAATTTCACCTTGGCCCCTGCATAAAAATGTCCCAAAAAGGTTTACTAAATGGCATACATATGCACCCTTCTTAAAGGAATGACTAATGTAGTAAAAAGATCTTACTTCGCAACAATTTCACATGATGTATTACTTAAGAATTGTGCAACTGCAATTCATGTTGCTCGATGTTGCAAAGACTTTGGGGCAGTCCAACAAATGCCCGATGATGTGTGCTGCCACTATCGACATCCCGCACATACACATGTTGCAAACTGCATAAGCATGTTTCAAATCGCATATATACATGTTCTGCGTTTCTATGCTATAACTCGAGAACATACCTCACGTATCGGAAGGCTACCAGATTGATGAACCGGAGCCGGCATCGCACCGGTAGAAGTTTGCCCGGGATTCTCATTCAGCCATGTTTCAAACTGCATAGGACAATGTTTCAGGTGCTATAATTCTGTGTTTTTCGTGCTACAAACCAGAAAACAACACACCGCAACCCTAGAATGAATCAAGTGAATTCGAGATCATACCTCGAGTAGGGAAGGCTAGTGGATTGACGAAGTGGAGCAGGCAAAGCACCGCTAGAAGCCTCTCCATGACCATGAGTTGGATTGAACAGATCCGTCAAATCATCTTGAACAATTGGGGGTGGGCGATGGTGTGGAGGAAACTCTATTTGTTGCAGGATGCGAGACATTGGGAATACGTCGAAGAACAACTCCAATCGGCCGGCGTAGCTCGCGTACCTCCAATCCGTCGGGCGAGCTCAAGCGCCTCCACCCCTGTGCTTTACGGGAGCGCCTCCAATCGGTCGGCCGGGTGTAGCGGGGTAAGCCGGCGCCCGGCGCCGATCAAGGCGACGGCATGAGGAAGCCCGGGAGCGACGCCGAGGAGGGGGCCGGGCGCGACGTCGTGGCGGGAGGCGGGCGCCGGCGCCGAGGCACGGGCGCGACGTTGCGGAGGAGACGGACAAGAGAGGCCAGCGATCTTTGTTTTGTTGGGGCGCGATTTGTTGGGCGGGTTACCACCGGTGGGCTACGTGGGTCGCCAAGTTACCGTCCGAGGGACGGAAGTTACCGTCGAGCGTCCGAGCGGCGGCAAGACCGAATAAAAAATTGGCAGTAACTTTAGGATGCGTGGACTACCTCTCATCCACGCTCGTTTCATCTCCTCATCAGCATCTTCAGCAGATTATCCTGCACTAGCTTGCTTCCATCGACGTTTCTTTCCTCATCCTCAATATCCTGATCCAGAGCTGAAAAGCCCTCATAGGCTCAGCTTCACCCCCCACATGGCGTCGGAGAGGAGACAATCGTCCTCGGTGCGAAGGAGGCGGACTGCAGGGCGGCTTGCTGGGGTTCACGGCGAGCAGCCCTCCTAATCCCAACGCCAACATGCCCTCCATCCTGCACCTCCTACTCTGCACTCACGCCAATCACGCGCCTCTTCCCGCGCCGGTCACGAACGCTGCCCCTTTGCCAACGTCATCGACCTGTCCCGTGGCCACCCATCGCAGCAGTTGTCCTAGGATGGCGGCGGTCCTCCATGGCCGAGAAACCTAGATAGATTGGAGCTCAATTTATAGGAGAAATACTGGATTGACCGTTTGAAATCCGAATGTGCAGCGGTAAGGGGGGAGCACTCAACAGTCAACACAGTGGTGGAGGAGGTGAAGCGAGGCAGCGGTGGAGGAGATTAAGCGCAAGAAACATATAGGGCGTGATTGGTTGAGAGATTTTGGCCTGGCCTGGCCCTTGTCGTGCAGGCACGCAGCGTTTGGTTGGCTGGGTAGGCTGCAGGGCCTGGTTGCCGGCATGCAAATTGGCTCGCTGAGCCAGGCTCCGGAGAAACGAAAATGAAATCTGTTTCTCTCGGGCCTGGCTCGCGTGGGCCGCGAGCGAAGAACGAGCGCGGTGGCTCCAGTGGTACAGGCGGATGGGCACGGGAGTGCTAGGCTCACCTTTCTTCACCGCGTCTTCTTCCCTTCGCTGCTGCCGCCTCCGCCGACGCTGACGCCGCCGCGTCTTCTCCCCTCCTCGTCGTGGCCGACCGGTTCTCCTGCCCCAATCCTCCCAGTATCCTCTCTCTGGTCCTCCATCTCCAGTCCATTCTCCTGCCCTCATAGGTCTCCATTCTCTTTCCCTCTTCCTAGATCTATGATTTTTGTGTTGGTTGGAGGCTTCGATCTATGCTGCTGCTTTGTTTTGGCAGTTCCCCATCTCATGGTAACGAGGAAAGTTTCCCATCGTTTCCTCATCTATCCTTGTAGCACATGTTATTCGTGAGGTCATTATGCATTTCATATCTATAATTTTATTTGTCCTGATATATGAAATGAAAATGTGCTGAGGCCATGGGACTGTGCAATGATGAACTTCATTTTTAGACACAGACAATGGACTGTGCAGTTCTGTGCATGAGCTGTTCCCTTTCATAATTGCTATTTTTTTTCTACATTTTTGACTGAGCATAATTCTATTGTCAATGATATTTTACTTCACATAACTTGCTAATTATTCTAGTACTGATCACAACCCCATGGCCAATGATGTATTTATTTCTATCCATCCATTTCAGTCCAAGCATATGGTAAATTTTTTAAATGTCTTTACTTGCTTCATTTTTTATCCAGGCTATAACCATTGTCATTTTAATTTGGAAGTTGATGTAATTGCTACTAATGTATGTAAACTTTTTAAAACAAACATGTTGAGCTTGGGGAGGTACTCTTACCACCACATGCAAGAGGTAAGTAGACCTTGGTTCATGCAGTAAACCAAACAAGTACTTGTGCATCCAAGGTTGAAGCAGGCTAGTTTGTTTATCCAACCAAATAGCATCTCACTATAACCTGGTTGCATTGGGCTGAGCAACCAAAAAAAGGCCTCCTGCATGTACTCGGCCTGGTGGACAGGGGCTTGGCTGGCTAATACGAGCCAGGCTCCCTGTATCTCTGAACCAATCCGGCCCATACTGGGTGGCGTCTGGCTCAGAAGTGGGAGAGGCACAGGAGTTACTACATTCGTTCGTGTGGGGGAAGGAGTTACGGCATTCGTTTGTGCGGAGAAGGATTTGATGCTGACGTAGGTTCACCAAATCACAGAGAAATCTGCTAGTGGGTTCCTTCTTTTTAGGTATAGTAGATATGTCATAATATTCGATATTCAATGTTTCTTTAGAAGGCTATTTGTGGCAATAAACATATACAGTGAAATAACCTTGTGTTTAGAGTGCTCAATGTAAATCTGCTACAAGAACCTGACATGTTTATTTGGTGCATGGTGTCTTCTCTGTTAATTCTATGTGTAAATTCCTAGTAAATAATGATGTTAAAAGTTTCACAAATAGTTTTTTTTTTGAGAAAACTGGAGGGGTTTATACCCCTACACGAAATTATATTAAATAAAGTGAAAAACTAACAGGTTTTTAAACAATGATAAAAAAACAAGCCATAGAGGGCAACTAAGATCTAGGAGACAAAGAAGGAGCAAAAGAAAATAAAAGCAGTTTCACAAATAGTTTGGTGTCTAAAAATCTTCATATAGTTCTTATGCAAGTCCTCTTCAAGGGAACAAATTACTTCGATCTTGGGCCCATTTGCAACAATCCGAGGAGTAGAACAAAATGTTGTTACAGGCGTGCCCCAAGCTAATAAGGAATGGTATGTGTTTCTTCGTGTTATTTGAGTGGCCTTTTATGTCAAGAGTTGTTGAGTTTTGTTATGCAACTGGTTGTTATGGAAACTCGTTCCGATTCCTCTTTTTAAAGGATGAAGCCGGATATTTTTTTCTCATTATAAAAAACGGTTAATGCCGCTCAGTTGTTTTTCCAGAGATGAACAACGTGCTATGGACCTTGGATGTGTGGTATGGTACCTTGGATGTGTGGTATGGTACCAACTTCAATCGGTCCAGTAATAAGCTACTCCCGCTGTTCTTAAATTGTGTTTTCGGTTTTCATGCTGTAAATTTGAATTGATATATATCTCTAAATAAATTTGTTAAAATTAATTTTGAAGTTTTTTTGATGATATTAATTATGTACTATAAATTTAATATTTTTAAAAATATATTTAGTTAAAGTTGTTTTTCAAAAAACAAAAATATCAGCAAGGTGGAGTCCAGCTGGTACAACGCGATGATCAAGGTCCAAGACTTGGGACTCGTGAAGTCAGCAATCTTCATCTCTGACTTTGCTTTGTCAAAAAACTCAAAGTCAGATACAGTGCATTATATATTTGTTTATTTGCACGTCCGTCCTTCCACGAAGCTGCAAGAACCATATCCCTTGTTGGTAGTTGATTCGTTGGTCACTGTTCTTGTGACTTGCAGCATCGTTGCCCACAGATTGCAACTCCTCCAACTCTGACGACGAGGTTGACCGTGGCTAGAGCAAGCCCAGATCCGCATTCTAGCTTACCCAATGTTCAGGTACGGCCTTGCAGGCTTGCAGCTCTCGGTTTGTTCAATGTTGGTTCCAAATAAAGTTTTCATTGATAACCTGAAACAAACTCAAAAATTTAATTGATTTGTCAGGTTTAGCTTTGGTAGTCACGATCTTGCTTCCTCTTCGTCAGTCTAAGAACTCAAGCAAGCACACCCAACGCAACCGCCATGGCCGAGGCGGCTGTCGGGGCACTGATTGGCAAGCTAGGTGCAGCCTTGGCAAAAGAAGCAGCAATCTATGGTGCAGCACTGCTCTACAAGGATACTTCTGCTCTCAAGGGTCTTTTTGGTCAGATCCGTAGAGCTGAGAAGGAGTTGGAGAGCATGAAGGCCTACTTGCGTGAGTCAGAGAAGTTCATGGATACTGATGAGACCATGGGCATCTTCATCAAGACTATCCGGGAACTGTCTTTCCGGATAGAAGATGTTGTTGACGAGTTCATGTACAAGCTCGAGGGCAACAAACATGGAGGATTGGCAGCCAGGATAAAGAAGAAGATAAAACAAGTCAAGATTTGGCGCCGCCTCTCTCTCCAACTTCATGATATCAATATCGAGCTTGAAGACACTGTGAAAAGGAGGGACCGTTATATAATTCCTATAATGGGGAGACATACTGGAAGGGCCCATCATTTTGCAAGGGAAGATACCAATCGAGCTTCGTGTTTTGCAAGGGAAGAGGAACTAGTGGGTATTGAAGATAATGCAGCCAAGCTCAAAGGGTGGCTAGTTGATGATTTGGAACAAAGGAACAGCAAAATCATCACAGTTTGGGGGATGGGAGGAGTAGGCAAAACTACTATAGTTGACCATGTCTATAAGAGTGTGAAATTAGATTTTGATACTTCTGCATGGGTAACTGTGTCCAAGAGTTATAAAGTTGAGGACTTGCTGAAGAAAATTGCTACAGAGTTCAACGTGCCAGTCGATTCTAGCATTATGGATATGAGAAGATTAATTTATGCCTTCCGTAGACATCTCGAAGGTAAAAAGTTTATCTTGGTATTGGATGATGTTTGGGAAACAGAGATATGGATAAACAATATCATGCCTATATTCCCAGCTAATTGTACTAGTCGAGTTGTTCTTACATCAAGATTATCTGAAGTTGCATCTTTGGCAAGTAGTAACTGTGCAATTAAGCTGGAACCGCTACAAGACCATCACTCTTATATGCTATTTTGCAAGTTAGCCTTTTGGAGTAATGATGATAAAAGGTGTCCTCCAGAGTTGTCGGATTTGGCCATGAGTTTCATACAAAAGTGTCAAGGTTTGCCTATTGCCATTGCTTGCTTAGGCCGCCTACTATCCTGCAAACCCCCAACATACAATGAGTGGAAAATTTTGTTCGATGAGTTAGAGTTGCAGTCGGTTAGAAACACAATCCCTGGTGTTGAAACAATACTGAAAGTCAGCTTGGAAGATCTTCCATATGAACTGAAGAATTGTTTCTTGCATTGTGCATTATTTCCTGAGGATTATGAATTGAAGAGGAGAAGGTTAATTAGGCATTGGATTACTTGTGGATTCATCAAGAAAAAGGAAAATAGAACACTAGAACAAGTGGCAGAGGGCTACTTGAATGATCTTGTGAACCGAAGCCTACTACAAGTTGTGATGAACAATGAGTTTGGACGAGTAAAATGTTGCCGAATGCATGACGTCATCCGCCATATTGCCATTGAAAAAGCAGAGAAAGAATGCTTTGGTATAGTTTATGAGGGGAATGAGACTTTTTTGGTACATCAAACTCGTAGACTGTCAATACAGAGCACCAATATGGAACAGTTAAATCTATCCAGTGCGACACATCTTCGCCAAATACATGTTTTTACAAGGTTTGTTGATATTGATCGGCTCAGGCCTGTCCTTTCATCTTCCATTTTGTTGTCAACATTGGATCTGCAAGGTTCTGAAATCAAGGTGCTGCCTATTGAGATCTTTAGCTTGTTTAATCTTCGTTTCTTGGGTCTTCGAAATACCAAAATTGAGGTTCTGCCAGAGGCCATAGGGAGATTAGCAAACTTAGAAGTACTGGATACATGGTTTACATGTCTGCTATCTATACCAAATGATGTAGCAAAACTGATAAAGCTTAGATACCTGTATGCAACTGTAAAGGTCACTGAAGGATCTTTCTCACGTAATCGTGGAGTGCAGATGCCTAGGGGCATAAAGCACTTGACAGGATTGCGTGCTCTGCAGAATGTTAAAGCTACCTCAGAGACTCTATGTGATGTTGCAGCTTTGACAGAGTTACGGACATTTTCAGTTGATGATGTTACAAGTGAACACTCATTAATCTTGAGGAATGCTCTCCTGAAGATGACAAAACTTGAAAGTTTGTCAATCACTGGCATGTCAAACGAAAATGAGGTACTGCCACTGGAAGAACTCTGTTTACCAGAAAGTCTTTGTAAACTTGGACTGGCAGGGAAGCTCAAAAAGAAACGAATGCCTCACATTCTGTCATCTTGGTTGCACCTTAACAATCTCACTCAACTCTATCTGATGTCCTCCAAACTTGATGAGAACTCATTTTCTAGCATCATGGTGTTGCCCAGTTTATGCTTAATTACCATTGATAAGGCTTATGATGGACAGACATTATGCTTTCCTTCGCTGTCATTCCCAAGACTGAAAGAATTAAGAGTATGGTGTGCTCCACGGCTCAACCGAGTTGAAATAGAAGAAGGTGCACTGGGAAGCCTTGCTAAGCTATGGTTTGTGGAGTGCCCAGAACTCAAGCGCCTCCCTCATGGCCTCAAGTATCTTACGATCCTTGATGAATTACATTTGGTAAATACGGCAATTGGGCTTATACAGTTGGCAAATGAATGCGAGGAAGAACTTAGAAAGATTAGCCACATTAGAAAGTTTAGTATCATATCAAATTAGAAAAACTTCAGGCCAAGAATTGTTACCAGCGAAGGGAATGAATTCGGTGGCTGATGATGGTTTGGATGCTAGCTACTACTCCCAGATTTTGCGTACAAGAGGTATGGTTTTTTGTGGCTTCTTGGGTCCTTTGAGGCGCGGCAACTTAATATCACTCCTAAATGTCAAATTTCTATTGTCTTGTTGGCTTCACTTTCTTCAGGTTCGTTGGTCCCTGAACATTTACTGAGCTAGCGATGACTGAGGCGGCACATGGACACACGTCCAGCAGATAGTATGAATTCTGCATGGGTTCAGATTGAAGGATGAAGTGTGTCCGCACATTTACTTAAGCAAATTAGAATTAAAATTAAGCGCACATTTCTGTTATTTAGGTACTACATGTCATTTGGGAATTGGGATTTCTGCTAATTTAAAAACACTACTGTCTCCATCTCAAATTATAAGATGTTTGACTTTTTTTTGACACTAAGTTTGATCACGTGTAATTTAAAAATTTGTGCAGAATATCACTTTTTTTGTCGTAGTTTGCTTTATCAATAAAAGTTCTTCAAAAATAATTTAAATTTGACTATGTTTACATAAAGTTTTTGAATAAAATGAGTGGTCAAAATTAGAGTCAAAAAACGTCAAATGTCTTTTATATAATTTGAGATGGAGGGAGTACAATACTAGTCCATCAATCTATGCTAGTATTTTAGAATCTTATGATAGATGTTAGTAATGCTTAATACATACTACTAATAAAAATTACTTATTTATTTGCATTTTTTCTTTTTTATAAACTCATTAATCACCAATATATTTTTTCTATAAATCTATAGTTTTATTTTTTTCTAAATATCTTCGTGTATCCTTAGTACGTGCTCTCTCCGTTTCAAAAAAACATGCAATTCTCATATCCCGAGGAGTCAAACATTATAAACTTTGACTAAAATTATATAAAAAAATACTTGAAGTTATGAAACAAAATTAGTATCATTAGATTGGTTATGAAATATATTTTCATAATAAATTTATGTTAAGACATAAATGCTAATATTTTTTTGCTATAAAGTTGAATTAAAGTTAATATAATTTGACTAACATTTTTCTTATAAGTATATGTCTTTTGAAACGGGAGGGAGCACTATGTATCTTATTAAATATTACCCAAATTATAGTGGCCTTTCTTACAGCCATGTCTCATGACTCATGAGGCCAAAGAGTAAACACATATATAGGGGAGCTGTGCGGGGAATAAAAGCTACTCCTACACGTGGCGAGAATATTTCAATCGGGAATTCAGGATGGAACTCGAGATGTGATGTCCTGTTTATGTTCTGTTGACACGTACTCCATCAGTTCTTTTTCATTTTCACTTAGATTTTCGTGCTACTCATAAACTTTTTATAGAAAATACTACTAACATTTATATCTCAAAATAAATATATTTTCAAAATACATTTAATGATAAATTTAGTAATATCTATTATGTGATATAAATATCAGTAATATATATCTGCTATATACTTAATTAAGTTAAGTAAGTTTGACTCTTGATATGCAAGAACAACCTAAAAGGAACAGAGAGTAGCCATTTGTAGTCACCCTACATTGAGCACCTCAACCTCATTACTGTAGACACTATACATGATCCCACAACGATAGCTATATATATTAAAGACGTAGGCGTAAGTTCTATGACAAGTCATCACTTCACCAAAGCGCTCATCCTAAAATGCTTGTTGTATGGTGACTCAATTCGCATTTGGACTAAAATTCAATAAAGGTAGATTTTTAATTTTTTTTTTAGGTCGCAGCGGCCAACATTTGTTGTTAGGTCGAGTAGACCGAAGCCTACTGGGCAGCCATCTTCATGCCCCCATGGAAGCATTAACCAATGCGTGCCCCTGCTGAGGCGACACTGGTGGCGAGTTCACTAAGTGGGGTGCTTGGTGATGGAGTTTGCAGCACCAAGTAGACATGCTGGGACGACGTCTGGTGCCTTCCTGGAAGGTCGCAGGTGCAAAATTTGGAGACCACCATGAGGTCCTTCGCATCTAGCTGGGTGAACAACGGAGCTGCAGTCGGGCACTACAAAAATCTGGCTTTATATGACAAGGGCAAACTGTCATGATAAGTATAAATTTTGTCATATAAAGCATGCTATGACGAAAATCCCATCGCCACGCCGGTCGTCATATAACGACCGTCACATAATGTACCGCGTGACGATATTATGGAGCACCGTCACAAAATGCCATGACCTTTTGTGACGGTATCATTCCAATCGTCACATATTGTTACATTTTGTGACGATAGTATCCGTCATATGTTGTTTAGTCAACGCGTCACTTAATGTACGAATCGTCACAAATGTCGAGTAATGCACGTACCTCGGTTAATGCTCGCTATTATGACGATAAGAAGTCGTCATGTAGGTAGTTAACCATGGTTAAGAAGCCGTCATGCATTATTATATATTCATTCAGTAATAAATCTTAGCACATGTCACATAATAGATATAAAAATCACACCATCATTCACATACAACCCATATCATATCATACATGATACATTACATAGTGCAAAGGTTCAAATACATCACAAAATTTTGTGCTTTACATATGCAAATACATTCATATAGTTCCTAACAAGATAGAGTTTGTAGTTCTAGCAATAGGTTAGCTCCTAGGGAGCTCCTATGTCCTCACCACAATGTAGAAAAATATGCACCTTGCAAGAATATGTAGCTCCCATGTCCCTCACTTCCCTCCTTGCTTGCTACAACTCTGAATAAAAGAACACAAAAGAAAGTAAGTAGTGGCAACAAACTTAAATAGGGCTAACAATAAACTGTCTTCATTTCAATTAATATATTGTATATATACAAATGGTCTAACTATCATTCTGTAAAAAATTATCTCATTCAGTCCAAACTAACAACCTCATATTGGAAACAGCAAGACATTGTCAATAGATACTTTCTAGTCCATATGACAGATATAATAATTGGACAGTGGCAACATATATTGCAGACATATTAGTGCTATTCATGAATGGGAATTAGAAGTAATTGACGTGAACTAGAAAAAATAGTTGAGAGAATGTCTCACCAACTGCAATACACGCCTGTGATAATTTACAAAAAGAAAAAGAAAAAGAAAAATCCCCAGTGCAGTCTTATATATGTCACTTGCCAATTATATATCGAAGTCACTTGCTAATTAGCAATGTCATATACATGACCCACCAACATACTGCAAGTTACAGAAGTAAGATAAGAAGCTCATGTAACTGATAATCTTCTTGAAGGACAACATCCAGGTATGAACAGAAGTTATAGAAGTACAGGTATCATAGGTCATACATGAGGATGGTGTAATAGAGGACAAAGAATGATTGGAATTTCCAAGCAAGTACCATGCACATCCCTATTTTGTAGAGTTGTTTTGTGGTTCCAGATCAGTAGTCAATTATATACATGACTCATCAAATTATATATAGTAGTCAATTGCTATTTAGTAATTTCATATACACAAGTAATATCAAAAGCCATTACATGTCCCTCCAACATACTGCAAGTAAACCTACTTGCTACTTGAACTAAGTTGAGAAGCTAAAGGCATGCAACTCTTTCACCGAACAATGCACATATATGAAATTCTTAATGTATGTAGGAAGAGCAAACAGAGCACTCTACTTCTCGAAAGCTGGCACACACAACAGAAAAACTTACATGACTAGGTGAAATGTGCTTTCCACTTAGGGGTTCAGCAAGGCAGTGCCAAAACATAAACCACACTCTCTGGACTTAATGTGCCTGCAGAACATATAACAGTTAGAAAAAATAGAGGCACACTCTTTGCTTTGAATGTAAAAAAATAGAGATGTTAGGTGACTACAAAATTCAGTAGCATAAGCTAATAAGAACTTGAACATTTGTACTAATCCATGCAGAAATTTGTGAAAAACCATAGGAAGCAGTTCAAGCTTTCACATGAATAATCTACCCCAAATCAAGCTTCTGTGATGTTACAGAGATACCTTCTCTATTCCAAACCATCAGACAGACTGACATTGAGATAGATCGTGCTAAACTAACATAAAGGGGCTATCTGGTTCTGGATAAGCCATCAGATCAATCATTACCAACTATTAGTGACTGGATGGTGGTTGGATGGCTGACTATCTGCTAGTACACTTAATTAACTATATCTTGTCCTGGCTGACTATCTTGTTGCCAATGTCTTCCCCACTTGCACCATCGAAGAACAAAACAAAACAAAAACACATTTGTTAGATTCCTCTATAAAATCAGATCATGCGGCATCAAATATTCTAAAAAAAAATATGACCTTTCATCCCAGGTTATTGTGCACAGAGCCACCAAGTCCTAGGCCGGTGAGGACAGTGAGGGATCTATCGAAAGCACCATTCTTGCCGGAGCTGCTACTGCTAGTTCCCCACACTTTGTCTACTCAGTACAGGCAGACGGTAATACTGAACAGTGAACAACAACCTTTAGTCAGGATGAGCACGGTGAGAATGACCATTGCCGAGAAGTAGGCCAACAATGGGAACAGGAACCGCACAAAATCGGCGTCAGCGTCGATCTAGGCGCACCACCACTCCGTCCTCTGCGTGGATCTATGAACACCAGCAGCCCCCGTGCATGGGCTCACCGGATCTGGGCTGTGAAAGGTAGAATGAGGAGTAGGACGAGACGATAGGAGGATGGGGAATCGACTACCTACCTCATCAATGGGAAGGCGAGCAGCAGCGGGCGCACGGCTTCTTCCCCAAGCCATCGCTTTACCATGTCCAGGCTTGGTGCCGCACGAAGAGAGCGCTGCCCCATGGCCCCATCCCACTGCGGGGAGGACGCCGCACATCTCCATGGCTGGGGGCAACCACGGCGTGCGCCTGGGGAGGGTGAGGGCCTGTGCAGGGAGGAACATGGGGGTAGGCCTGCGCTTGGAGGGAGGGAGAGGCAGGTTTGGCCGGCGCCATCGTCGTTGGAGGAAGAGGTGGCGGCTCGCGGGGCTGTGCGGGGGAGAGCAGGTGTCGGCGCTGCGCAGGGCACGGTGCCTAGGGTAGGGTTTGGTGTTTTATCGCAGACCGTCCATGTTTTGATCCGACGGCCAGAAGATCATGGGCCAAATAGACCGGTAATGTTGGCCCACATGTAAATGGGCTGAACTGCTATAAAAGGTCGAAATTATCCTCACATGGATAAGTCTGTGGCACAGCTGGCATGGGCAAAATTGACTTTTTGCATCAAACTGATTTTTGAAATGGATTTTTCGTGTGCTAAATGATTTCAAATGGGAAAAATATCAACAACAAGATTATACAACTCATTGAGATCTACTATCTTTGTTTTTGTCATTTTTTCATATGACTTTATCTAGAGAGTTCAAAATTTAAACTTCAGAATATTTGATCTCCAAATGGAATTTAGGGTACTAAGTAAAACTCAAATTAAAAAGTCATCAACAACAAGATTGTACAACTCATCGAGATCTACCAACTTTATTTTGGTCATTTATTCATCCGACAAAGTGATAGTAACATTCTTCACAAATTTTACACATCTCCCTCATAGTTTCATAAACAATGAGAGAGATGTGTAAAATTTGTGAACAACGTTACTATCATTTTGTCGGATGAACAAATGACCAAAATAAAGTTTATAGATCTTGATGAGTTATACAACCTTTATGTTCATAACTTTTTCGGCCGAAATTATTTAAGGTTTCAAAAACCTGGGTTGAAAATTGCCATTTTTTGAAATTCAATATTAGAATTGTTCAAATGTCGACACATAAAAAGATGACCAAAATAAATACACTAACTTGATAGATCATGATTTTAGAAAAAATTAGAAAAAAAAAGCATCACATTTGGAGTTAGTATGTGGGAGAACGACTAGTTACAAGTTTTGAGTACAGATTAAAAGAAGAAAACCTTATGTTCATGTCCTTGATTTTTGGTAGTTAAATAATTTATTTTTCCACCTCGTCCAATGCAGGGCGGAACATCTACGTAGATATTGAATGAAAGAGCTGAAATTGACAGCTCTTGCATATCAATACGAGTAGCCTGGTGGTGTGACTTAACCCATTTGCTTCAACAGGTCTGAGGTTCGACTCTTGGTATAAGCAACGATTTTGCTTGTTTTATTTCCTTTTGGTAAAAATCAACACTACTATTAAATTGTTCAAACAATCCAACAACAGACACGTAAGTTCGATTACCCTTGTGGTTAGCTTGCCCCTTGGGGTGTTGAAGGTGGCAGGTTCGATCCCTGCCTGCATTTGCTTTTTCTTTCTTTTTAGTAAAATTAGTAATTGGGTTAAATATGATAAACAATCCATCATTCACCAGAAAACCTTGCATAGCGTGGTGGTATGCCCACTCTCAATGGTGTTAAAAAGGTCGCAGGTTCAATCCCTACATGCTACATTTATTTTGCTATTTTTCTTTCTTTTTGATTAAAAAAATAATAAGAGCACGCTAGTGCTTGCATGCTTAATGTGCCTGCGTATTGCACGCTAGTGCTTGCATGCTTAATGTGCCTGCGTATTCATGTATTTTTATAAACAAATATGCAATTTGTAATATAATGTAGTTATATGAACTAAATTATACTATTTTAATTTTGTTTTTTATTTTTGCTTTATGTTTTATGGTTGGCTGAATCGGAGTTTTGTCGATTATTACAATTTATTGGGGACATTAGTTTTGAAATAGACACTTGATTGAGGTGAAAAGGAAATATGCAAATGGAGAGATGTAACACCTACCTGTGCCACGGTAATTGCTTATGGTGAAGTGAGTGAAGCTCTGTTGTCACATGATGAAATGGGAATTTTTCACTACGCAGAAAATGAGGGAAGTGGCATACTGGTTTGCTAAGAAAGGATAAATGGCTCTAATAGCATACCGGAATATATTGTATTTATATACATGTATTAATTCTCTATAATTTTCTAGTATTTGGTCACGGAGTAACACTGGGACAGGTAAATTATTGAAGTAACTTAACGTGACAACGCGAATCAGTCATAAAAGGATAGGTCCTAGCGTCACAAAAAGTAAACAGACAAACGTCCCACGGAGCCAGACAATTTGTGACGATATTTGATGACTTTATGTGACAACAAAACAAAGTCGTCATAAAAAAAATTGACTCTCCCCTATTTGTGACGACATAAATTTTTTTGTCATATTATGGTACATTATATGACGAAATCAGATAACCAAATCAAGAAGAATTTTGTCATAAAAAGTAGGATTTCTTGTAGTGAGGATTCCAACCGAAGGACACGTGCCTATCGGGTCGGGCAGCGATTGAGGTTGTGAAGTCCTCTATTGTCGGCTCCTCCGTGGTGTCACGCAGCTAGCATACGTGATCTGAGGCTGCATGGTTAGTACCAACTAGTTGGGTGTATGAGTATCAGAGCCTGCCAGCAGCTGCCACCCATGGCTGCTTGCAGTCGTGCAAGAGGAGTCAAAGTTTCCTAAAGTGCTGGCAGAGTGGTGGCAGCTTGTAGGTTTGAAAGCTCTAATTTGGTTTTGGCTAATTGATGAAATATATTGGACTAATCCTATGTACTTATTAGTGTGTAGCAAAAAAGATGTATATATGATTGTGCAAACCAAGTAATGAAGCTAGATGGATATTATGGTGATGAATAGAAAGATCCAAAAGATGATGATCAAGTGCTCCAACATGGAAAAAAAGAAAGAGAAAAAAAATGGACTCAAGGCTATACAAGGTCAGCTAAATCTTCACTCAGAGGTGAGGTTGCCTCCTGCACTATTCATCGTTGTGTTCCCTTTGCTTGCCGTGACATCATGCTACATAGGATTTGTGTTCATTAGGTTTGTGTTCACTTGATTCTTAATGCTCCATTTTGTATCTATGAATTAATGGCTTCGAAACTGTTTTGATTGAACTGATGAAGGTTTGTTGGGCATGGGTGGCAAGCAAAGGTCACGTCCATGACATTGGTTGCTACTTAATCAGGCACCCCTCATCAGATAAGATATTGTAAAACCACTGTCCATATTCACTTGACGTTCTAATGGAAACATTATAATTCTTGTTAAACAAAATGAATCAATATGGACAGTGGTGATATTGTAAAACCACTATCCATATTCACTTGACTTGTAAATGGTGATTGGGACGATGACTCAATGGTGTTACTGTTACGTTGTTCGACAAATGGTGATTGGTCAATGCCGCTTGATGGTGTTACTCTTTTGATGGTGTTATTCTTACACGTGCAATTGTAAGATTTCTGTTGACCATGATTCCTTATAACATTTTTCTAATTTCAAAATATATTGATTCGGTATTCATCCGTAGCGACGCACAGACACACGTTTCCTACTACATATACATAATAAGCTCTCATCACATCCAGAATGCCACTGGATCGTTTGCCGGGTCCCCACCTTTGTGAGATTGGTACCACATGGACGCATAGCCCCGACGGCGGATAGTCCGGAGATCTCCCACCTTGTCATACTTAAGACCAAACGAGGTCATCTTCACGTCGCGAAAGTAACGGCGGCCACTGTGGTCGTCATCATCCTCCATCTCCTGCACCCGGCGGCGTGACTCGACCAAGCAGAACTTGCTGTCGTCGTCCCCCATGTACACGAGCTTAGCGCCGAAATGCGATTTGTCCGGACGAAAAAGGACGTCGACGCAGAGCCTCCATGTGGGCGCGGCGTCGCGCGGCTCGGCATCGGGCGGGACGTCGCAGCAGCAGACGCGCCCGGCCGCAGCCGCAGCTCCGTCTTCTTCCTCCTCCTCCTGGTTGTACTCGTACGGGCAGATCCCCACCCATGCGTCCAGCTCCCTGTCGTAGTGGCCTTGCCCTCTGAACGGCAGCGTCCACTCGCCGACGTACGTCCAGTCCAAGCTCTCGATGTCGAACGCGTACGTGCTGCAGCGGTTGCGGTGGATGTGGTACGCGGTCCACGGGCCAACGCCGGGGTTGTAGCCCCAGACCGACATGAACACGGTGCGGCCGTCCGGGTGCACGGCGTAGCCGCTGACGGCGGTGGACTTGAACGGCAGGTAGTGCTCCATGGTGAACCATGACCATGGCTCAGAGAGCGACGCCGGCTCCGGCCCGAGCACGTCGATGAAAGAGTAAGCGAACGACAGGAACCTGCCGCCGACGGAGGCGTACACGGCTCTCTGGCCATTGTCGCCCCGGGTGTACGTGTTGGGGCACACGGTCATCGACGAGGTCGCGGTGTCGAACACCGGGATGCCGGGGCTGGAGTCGGCAGGATTCATCGCCAAGATCTTGGTTTCGTGGCCCGCCACGAACCACGCGCAGTGGTGCGCCTTGATGCGGACCACCGGGGACTCGGCTTGGCGAGATGAGGAGGAGTCTAGGCTCAGCAGGCTGCTGTCGTTGTCGGCGTCGTCGGAGACGATGAAATCGTCCTCGCCGACTTTGTAGATGCTGTAGCCTTTATCCCAGTCGTCCAGCACCAGATAGAGATGCCGCTTCTGCTGCACCGGCGGCGGCTTGGCCTTGCGACAAGAGCAGCGGCGACCCGGCAAAGGCCGCCGGATGTGACTGCCGTAATCGTCCGTCCACGACGACATGTCCGATTGATTGCGTCTGCGACTTCCTCGTCCCTTTTTCTATGCCTTGCTTGTCTAACGTCAGCCAGATCCTGCGCACCAAGATTATAATTTACACAAGCTGGAACTCAATATGTATGGACTTGCATCTTGCATATATACAAGGAACCGCGACTCCTAACCGGAATCGGACTGCACGCTGCAAACCAATCGGCGCCCACTAGTTACCAAAGTCAGAGCCGAGACGAATCCCCATCCCCAAACCAATCGGAAACAGAGCACAGTACAACTGCCCATCATCAGAAGGGGAAGTGACTGAATTCTCTGCATGGTTGCAGATTGCAGAATAGGGTGTCAATATGAACTTACTAAATCTGTTTGCGAATTAAGCGCAGGCATTGTTGTACTAAAGCAAAGCATTTAGTTTTACGATGAAATAACTTAATGAATCCAATAAGGTGTCATCAAGTTGGAGAATTCCTTGGCCTACTACCTAGAAGATTTCGAAGAGTTATCATGACTCTTAAGCGTCGGTATCAAATTTTCGGCGTTAATTGCCTGTGGTTGTTTTTCTGTCTCGTCTATCAAGAATGAGCCAATTTTTTATTCTTTATTTTTAGATGCATCCTATAATCCTAAATACACTGGTACGTACAATATGGTTGTCAAAATTCCAATTGTCTTTAATAATCTTGGCGAAAATTCATGAATATTGACGACGTCGACATTTCTATGACCCATGTTTAAAGTCTTTTGATTGCACAAACGCGGCCTCCTGAATCCTGAATTCCTGATATCACAGACGCGGACAATGAACCTTCAGTGTTCACCAAAAAAAAAAAAAATGATAAACCACCTTCCTTTCAGGTGGGACCAGCGTGTAAGTGACGATGGATCCACCCCCTATCTTCCTCCTCCCTTTCACTGCTGCTCTGGCTGGCTCGCATGGCCGCCGCCGCCGCCGCCGCCTCTCTCCACCCCATCCACTTCCCTCGTTCCCACTCCCACGCCCACCATCCCAACCCTGGCCCGTGCCTCCTCTGTAGGTGCAGCACCAACCCCGCCACCACTAGCTAGTCTCCAGCCGCAGACCAAAAATGCACCACCCTCTCTCTCTCTCTCTCTCCGGCGGCCACGGGGTCATGGAGAGGAACCTATGCAGCATTGCATGCATCCTCATCGCCTGGGCGGTGCGGGACTACGGCGGCGGCCGCCTCGTCGATTCCGTTGGCGCGCTTGAGCCGGCGCTCCGGAGACCCTCCGACGAACAGGTGGTGTGCGGCGGTGCGGTGCTTTCTTATCAGCGATTCAGTGGGTGGTTTATCGATACAGCTTTTCTAATGGTTCTACGTGCTCGCTCGGTTTGGCTAATGTGGCCTACTTGCGCGTTCGTGTGTACTTGAAGCCGGAGTTCCTCTTTCTCTCCGTGTCCAACCCAGAGGTGTTTGCCTTGCCGTGGTGCTTATGCGCGAGGCGTCGAGCAGTTGGCATGCTGCATTTGGTCCTTTCGGTCTCTCCCAGGTCTGTAATCCCAAGTGGCAGAGCCCTGTATCTTTGGTTTCTCTGAATGCGGTATATGGTCTGTATCTTTGATTTCTCTAAACCTGGTATATGGTGTCACAGAGACAGGGCAGTTGGTCGCCTCCTATCCTGCAAGTCCTTCAGTTTGATCTGATAAATGAAGGAAAATGTCCTTTCTGATTAACCTGCCTAGCACATGCTAAATAAGGTACTCAATTTATACAGCTTTTATTAAAGTAGTTCCATAAATGTATGGTTTATTTCATTTTCTTCAGGTTGTTGATGCCTTGATTGCTCTGCTTTGGTGTTACAGTTTGGTGGTGCCTTGTGCTGAATGCTTTGGGGAGATCTAATGATGAGTTGCTGGGTTCTTGCAAGAACATTGCACAGTTTGATGGACTGCTCTACACTGTACAAGTCTAAATTCTAATGACCAAGTCAGTCCAATGCGGTGTGCCAGACAGCCCTCACTTAGTGGATGATGCATTAGGTGATGGCCCAATCATTGATTGGTGCTTTTGACCAGACAACATCCGATCACTGACTGATTAATGATTATGTAGCTTTCAATCAGCCCAGCGCAGAGACTTTTTTTTTCTCATCCCCATCCACAAAGCCGCATGACTTCCTCCTTTCCATCTCTGGTGATGCAACTCCTCCCACTCCCCAATGCTAACCGTGACTAAAACAAAACCTGATCTTCAACTTCAACGAGTGCTTGTTCTATATCTTCTCGTATTCAGGTAACACTGTCAAGTTTCATCAGTGCAGGGTTTGAATTTGTTTTTCCTTTTTTAAAAAAAAAAAAGGTTCAGATTGTGGAGCTGAAAGGTAACTCGAGTTAATTTTGTGATATTTGGGGTTCAGATTGTTGACGTGCACATGTAACTCTGAGGTCTCCAAGCACATACAGCCACCATGGCAGAGGCTGTTGTAGGAGTGCTGCTTGGCAAGCTAGGTGCGGCCTTGGCAAAAGAAGCAGCAACCTATGGTGCATCCCAGCTTTGCAAGGAAGTTTCTGCACTCAACGGTCTCTTTGGCGAGATCCGCAAAGCTGAGGGTGAGCTGGAGATCATGAAGGCCTACCTGCTTGAGTCTGAGAAGTTCAAGGATTCCGACGAGATCACTGGTATCTTCATCAAGAAGATCCGGGAACTATCTTTCCAGATTGAGGATGTTGTCGATGAGTTCATGTACAAGCTTGAGGACGACAAGCATGGAGGATTTGCAGCCAAGATGAAGAAGAGGATCAAGCATCTCAAGGTTTGGCATCGTCTAGCTCACAAGCTCCATGATATCAATGCTGAGCTTGAAGAAGCTGCAAAAAGGAGGGCACGTTATGTCATCCCACGAATACACGGACATGCTGGGAGTGGTGACCATCAAGCCAGGCGACCCACCAATCAAAACTTGTATTTTGCAAGGGAAGATGATGTAGTAGGTATTGAATATAATGCAACCAAGCTCAAGCAGTGGCTAGTAGATGATCTGGAAGAAAAGAACAACAAAATAGCCACAGTTTGGGGAATGGGTGGTGTAGGTAAAACTACCTTGGTTGATCATGTCTACAAGATTGTGAAACTGGATTTTGATGCTGCAGCGTGGGTAACTGTGTCAAAGAGTTACCAGGTTGAGGACTTGGTAAAGAGGATTGCTAAAGAGTTTGGCATTTTAACTGATGCTACTAACATGGAAACTAGAAGCCTAGTTGAGATAATCCAGAAACATCTTGAAGGCAAAAGGTATATCTTGGTTCTTGATGATGTTTGGGAAAAAGATGTATGGATTAATATGATGGAAATCTTTCCAACTAATTGTACCAAACGATTTGTTCTCACATCAAGAAAACTTGAAATTGCATCAGTGGCCACTAGTAATTGCATAATTGAGCTGGAACCACTAGGAGATAAACACTCTTGGAAGCTATTCTGCAAAGTAGCTTTCCAGAATACCGATGACAAAAGGTGCCCTTCAGAGTTACAGGATTTGGCTGTAAAGTTCTTACAAAAGTGTGAAGGCTTGCCCATTGCAATTGCTTGCATAGGCCGTCTATTATCTGTCAAACAGCCAACATACTCTGAATGGGATAGTGTGTACAAGGAATTAGAATTGCAGTCCACTGATAATGTGATCCAAGGTGTCGATAGTATTTTAAAACTCAGCTTGGAGGACCTTCCATATGAACTAAAGAATTGCTTCTTACATTGTGCAATATTTCCAGAGGATTGTGGATTGAGGAGGCGAAGATTAATTAGACATTGGATAACTTCTGGATTCATCAAGGAAAAGGAGAATAAAACACTAGAACAAGTGGCAGAGGGATACTTGATTGATATTGTAAACCGAAGCCTATTACAAGTCGTTGAGAAGAATGAGTCAGGAAGACTGAAGTGTTGCCGAATGCATGATATCATCCGCCATTTTGCCCTTGACAAGGCAGCAAAAGAATGCTTTGGTAAAGTTTATATGAGGGCCATGGGACATTTTTGGTACCGAAACACGCAGATTGTCAATAAATAGCACCAATATTGTACCTCTCAAACAATCTGCAGGTGCGACGCATCTACGTGCATTCTATGTTTTTACGAGTTCTGCTGATATTGATTTGCTGAGGCCTATCCTTGCATCCTCAACATTGTTGTCAGTATTGGATCTGCAAGGTACTAAAATTACGATGGTCCCTAATGAGGTCTTCAGCTTGTTTAACCTGTGTTTCTTGGGTCTCCGTGATACCCAAATTGAGATTCTACCAGAGGCCATTGGAAGATTACAGAACTTAGAAGTATTGGATGCATCAGGCACTTGTCTCCCATGTTTACCAAAGAATGTAGGAAAACTGAAGAAGCTTAGGTATCTGTATGCATCTGTAGTGGTCAGTGAAGGACCTTTCCGGGGATATCATCGTGGAGTAAAGTTGCCTAGGGGCATAATAAAGAACCTGACAGGACTGCATGCTCTGCAAGAGGTTAAAGCTTGCTCAGAGACACTATGTGATGTTGCAGCTTTGACACATTTGCGAACATTTTCAGTTGAGGATGTGACAAGTGAGCAGTTGTTAATCTTGTGTAGCGCTATCTGTAACCTGAGCAACCTTGTCAGTTTGTCAATTACTATGTCAAACGAAAATGAGGTCTTGCCATTGGAACAACTTTGTTTACCAGAAACTCTTTCTAAACTTGGACTGAATGGGCAGCTGGAAAAGGAACGGATGCCTCAGATTCTCTCTTCCTGGCTGCACCTTAACAATCTCACTCATCTATGCCTGATGTTCTCCAAACTTGATGAGAACTCATTTCCTAGCCTCATGGTTTTGCATAATTTATGCTTACTTGACCTTTCTAATGCTTACGATGGGAAGACATTATGCTTCTCTGCGCAGTCATTTCCTAGACTGACAGAACTAAAGATAAAGCATGCTCCGCAGCTCAGCCGAGTAGAAATAGAAGAAGAAGCCCTCAGAAGTCTTGTTAAGCTATGGTTTGCAGATTGCCCAGAGCTGAAGTGGCTCCCTCGTGGCATTGAGTACCTTACGACACTTGATGAATTATATCTGGAAGATGCTGCAGATGAGCTTATAAAGATCCTTAGGCAGGAAGGGGAAGCAAAGGAATGCAAGGAAGAGCTAATTAAGATAAGCCACATTAGATGGGTTCGTTTCAGTGCAATTGGGGAAGACTTTTTATGAAACAATTGTAACCAGAGAAGGGAATGCATTCGCTGGCTGAAGACTTGTAATATTTCAGGAGTTCACGTACAAGGTATGGTTTTTACGCTGCTTCTTGTTTATCGGACTGGCCGGAACACAGCCGTGGCTCTTAAAATGCCTCGCTTGTTTCATTTTCTCAGGTTGCTGCTGGCTTTGTTGTTGTGCTTTGGACCCTCAGTGATTCATGAGTTTAGGGGTTAATGAACATATATTAAGCTAGCGATAGAGGAAGCACAGGACATCCGCCCATCAGCAAGGGAAGTGCTTGTGAGTTCTGAACGGGAAAACACTGTTGGTGATTTCAATTGCTCCGTCATGTAGTTTGTGTCTTGTGATCTAAAAACAAAATGGGTGCCTGGTGCAGAGACCAGAGAGTGCTCGCTTTGGGTTTTCCTTTATGAGTGAGGCATCTCCCAGGTCTGTAATAAGCTCGTCAGAGTTTCCCGTTTTGAAGAGCATATAAACTTTTTATTTGGCGATGATTTCTGATGTGTAAGTTTCAATAACTAGCAATTTGTTTATTATTGAGTTTATCCAATGGGCCCGTTTGATCCTTGGGATTGCATTCATTTTGAATAACATATAAACTTTTTTTATATATTATTATGGGCCACTCTGGGACAGCACGCTCTGTTCTTTCCCCACACACCAGCACGCCAGCCACTAGTCACTATCCGGGCTCGGCGTCTGGCCAACCTCCCCGGACGCTAGTTGGACCGGAGCACAAGATCGCCTCGCCGGACTCCGAGAGGCTGCCGGCTGCCGCACTGGCAACACGTTGCCTCGGCTCCTCTGTGCTCTACTTGGCAAATCTCCATCTCCATATGCTTTACGGTAGATGATATGTGCATTCCTCCACACTCTTCCCCCACCCCCAACCCCATTTTACCTCATCCTCCAGGCTCCACGCTCCAGGCCTCCACTTTTGCTTTTAAATCGAGCAAGCACTCTAACTTTTTTTTAATTTCTTTTCCCAGTTTCTTACCTTCCATTAAGCCAGATGTAACTCCTACGTCCTATGTCGAAGAAAGTTGACCATGACCTGAAACAAAACCCTGATCTGCAACACTGCTTCTTTTGTTCACCTATTCTGGTAATCCTTCGAAGTCTCCAACACTGTTCTTGGTTTGGCCGTTCACACTGTTTAGCTTAGTTTGAGGATGGGCTGATTCCTAAACTCTGGGATTTGGCTGTAGCTACGCAACCACACACTTGTAGTCTTGTACGTATCTCACTATCTCGGGGTGACTCGGAGTCCTCTAGCATAGCAAGCGCACACAACACAAACACCATGGCGGAAGCTGCTGTTGGAGTGCTGGTTGGCAAGCAGGTTCAGCTTTAGCAAAAGAAGCAGCAGCCAATAGTGCATCCCTGCTTTGCAAGGAAGAATCTACTCTCAACCTTAAGGGTCTCTTTGGCGAGATCCGCAAAGCCGAGGTGGAGGTGGAGAGCATGAAAGCCTACCTCGTGAGTCTGATAATAAGTAAGATTGACTGCTGAACACTTTCTGGGACGCTTGTTCTCTATACGAAAACATGTTCCAAAACCGAGTTTGAGTCCAACCGGTCCCATAACAGCACGAAAACCAGCCTAGCCAGTTTCATCAAGGCCAGGCTCCTTTGTCAGGCCGGCTACAGGGTGGCACGATTTGGGCAAGACTGAACCTAAATCGTCCTTTTCTTTGCTGGGACTCTGATTTTGCTTGCTCCAAATACTTTCCTTCATTACCTCGATGCCAGAAACTTGTTAGTAGAGCCCATTATCCTTGTTGGCACAACTTTGCCCTCAACATGAGAAAGAAATAGGATGTGAGAAAACTACCTAGAAGACATTGTCTGGGACAACAACAACGGACGAGTCATTCCCTACGAATGAATAATTGCTAAATTGGATTTGTTGTCATGTTTCCTGATTCCAAACAACCGATTTGTTCACCATCTACAGAGCAGTCGAAATAGGCGATCAACAACCTGATAATTATAAAGAGCGTAAAATTAATTGGCATAATTATGAGACAAACTGAAGAGTTCATAGGATTCTGCTTCAACTTGCCCTCAGATCCTCTTAGGAACTTGGAGTGGCTCGCACTTCATAAAAGTTGCACAATGCATGAGCCACTGCACGAGAATGAATGGCGTGGACAACAAAGACATGACAGCCATGCCTCGCGCGCTTTACTGCTTAATGAAATCTTTAGCCTTTACCTTTACAAAATCCCGTGCAATGACTAGAGCAAGCTGCAAGCAAAGAATAATTCTGAGGATTGCCAGAAACCAAAGTTTATCTTTATCTCTGTGCCTCCGGCCGCTTTGCATCCATCTAGCTAGTGGCTGCAAGCATTCTTTCTGAGACTTGTCTCCTCTTCATCAATTATTCTTGCATGGTTTGATTTGTATTCGGTTTATCTCGGGTATGCAACTTAAATGCCCTCTTCCATTATGTTAGTGCAGATATAAGTCCCTTGATCAATAATGTATACTCCCTCTGTTCTAAATATATTTCGTTTGATTTTTCTACTCAAAATTTGACCAATCATCTTATTCAAAAAAATTTTGTGCAGAGTACAGTGCTATTTCTCACCAGATGTAACTCCTCTAGCCCATGTCGAAGGAAGCTGACCATGACCTGAAACAAAGCCCCGGTCTAGAACGCTGCTTGTTTTGTTCGACTATTCAGGTAATCCTTCGAAGTCTGCAACATTATTGTTGGTTTGGCCGTTCACATTGTTTAGCTTAGTTTGAAGATGGAATTGGTTCCTGAACTAAGGGCTTTGGTTGCACCATTGCAGCTAGGGCAACGACAACACCAGTACCTCCTAGTAACTTGGTTCTAGTATAGCAAACGCGCACAACCACCATGGCTGAGGCTGTCGTTGGAGTGCTGATTGGAAAGCTAGGTGAAGCCTTGGCGAACCAGGCAGCAGACTATGGTGCATCCATGCTTTGCAACGAAGCTTCTGCTCTCAAGGGTCTCTTTGGCGAGATCCACAAAGCCAAGGAGGAGTTGGAGAGCATGAAGGCCTACCTGCGTGAGTCAGAGAAGTTCAAGGATGCCGACGAGATCACTGGCATCTTCGTCAACAAGATCCGGGAACTATCTTTCTAGATCGAGGATGTTGTCGATGAGTACATGTATAAGCTTAAGGACAACAAGCATGGAGGATTTGCAGCCAAGATTAAGAAGAGGATCAAGCATGTCAAGGTTTGGCACCGTCTAGCTCATGAGCTCCGTGATATCAATACCGAGCTTAAAGACGCTGCAGAAAGGAGGGCCCGTTATGTGATCCCAGGAACGCAGGGGCAAGCTGGGAGGGGTGATCATCATGCTAGACCCACCAATCAAAATTTGTGTTTTGCAAGGGAAGATGACTTGGTTGGTGTTGAAGATAATGCAACCAAGCTCAAACAATGGCTAGTAGGTGATCTGAAAGAAAAGAACCACAAAATAACAACAGTGTGGGGAATGGGTGGTGTAGGTAAAACAACTTTGGTTGACCATGTCTACAAGATTGTGAAACTGGATTTCGATGTTGCGGCTTGGGTAACAGTGTCAAATAGTTACCAGGGTGAAGACTTGCTAAAGAGGATTGCAAGAGAGTTCGGCATCGTAACTGATACTACTAATATGGAAATTAGAACCTTAGTTGAGAAAATTCGGAAACATCTTGAAGGTAAAAGGTATATCTTGGTTCTTGATGATGTTTGGGAAAAGGATGTATGGATTAATAATATCATGGGTATCTTTCCAGCTAATAGTACCAGCCGGTTTGTTCTCACATCAAGAATGTTTGAAGTTACATCATTGGCAACTAGTAATTGCAGAATTGAGCTGGAACCTCTAGGAGATAAGCACTCTTGGGAGTTGTTCTGCAAATCGGCTTTCCGGGATAGTGATGACAAAAGGTGCCCATTGGAGTTACAGGATTTGGTTGCAAAGTTCTTACAAAAGTGTAAAGGCTTGCCTATTGCCATTGCATGCATAGGCCATCTATTGTCTTTCAAACAACCAACACGCTCTGAATGGGCTGACGTGTACAAGGAGTTAGAGTTGCACTCAGCTAATAATGTGATCCAAGGTGTCGATAGTATTCTAAAACTTAGCTTGGAGGACCTTCCGTATGAACTAAAGAATTGCTTCTTACATTGTTCAATGTTTCCAGAAGATCATGGATTGTGGAGGCGAAGATTAATTAGGCATTGGATTACATCTGGATTCATCAAGGATAAGGAGAACAAAACACTAGAAAAAGTGGCAGAGGGATACTTGAATGATCTTGTAAACCGAAGCCTACTACAAGTCGTCAAGAAGAATGAGCTCGGACGACTGAAGTGTTGCCGAATGCATGATCTCATCTGCCATTTTGCCCTTGACAAGGCAGCAAAAGAATGCTTCGGTAAAGTTTACGAAGGCCATGGGATGTTTTCGGTATGTGGAACACGCCGACTGTCAATAAATAGCAACAATATTATACCACTAAATGAATCTGGTGTGATGCATCTCCGTGCAATCTATGTTTTTAAGAGTTCTGTTGATATCGATTTGCTGAGATCTATCCTTACATCCTCAACATTGCTGTCAACATTGGATCTGCAAGGTACTAAAATCAAGATGCTTCCAAATGAAGTCTTCAGCTTGTTTAATCTGCGTTTCTTGGGTCTCCGTGATACTGGAATTGAGATGCTACCAGAGGCTGTTGGAAGATTGCAAAATTTAGAAGTACTTTATGCATTTGACACTTGTCTACTATCTTTACCAAAGGATGTAGGAAAACTGAAGAAGCTTAGGTACCTATATGCAACTGTAAGAGTCAATGAAGGATCTTTCTTGCGTTCCTTTGGAGTAAAGGTGCCTGGGGGCATAATAAAGAACCTGACAGGACTGCATGCTTTGCAAGGGGTTAAAGCTTGCTCAGAGACACTACGTGATGTTACAGCTTTGACGGATTTACGGACATTTTCAGTTGATGATGTGACAAGTGAGTGTTGCCTGATGTGTCCCAAACATTGATGAGAACTCATTTGCTATGTCCGAAAATGGTTTTGCCATTGGTAATGCAGTTTGGGAAGCCTTGTTAAACTATGGATTGCAGGGATTGCCCAGAGCGGAAGATTCTCTCTTCCTGGCTGCACCCTATCTGTGGCATTGATGTCCAAACTTGATACGACACTTGATGAATTATGTCTGGATGATGTTGCAGTTGATGAATTTGTGGAAATGTTGATTGAGCTTGTAGGCCGGAAGGTGAAGCAAATGAATGCAAGGAAGAGCTAACTAAGATAAGCTACATTAGATGGGTTCGTTTTAGTGCAATTGGGGAAGACTTTTATCAAACAATTGTAAACAGAGAAGGGAATGCATTCGCTGGCTGAAGACCTCAGGAGTTCAAGCACAAGGTATGGTTTTTATGCTGCTTCTTGTTTATCGGACCGGCCGGAACACAACCATGGCTCTTAAAATAATGCCTCGTCTGTTTCATTTTCACAGGTTGCTGCTGGCTTTGTTGGTGTGCTTTGGACCCTTGGTGATTCATGAGTTCAGAGTTAGTGAACATGTGTATTAAGCTAGTGATCGAGGAAGCACAGGACATCCGCCCATCACTAAGGGAGGTGCTTGTGAGTTCTGAATGGGCAAACACTGTTGGTGATTTTAATTGCTCCGTCATGTCGATCTAAAAACAAAATGTGTGCCTGGTGCAGAGACCAGAGAGTGCTCGCTTTGGGTTTTCTTTTAGTCCGTGGTTTGTATTCTGTAATAAATTGGCTTGATGTCCTTCATCAGGGAGGCACCTCCCAGGTCTGTAATAAGCTCGTCAGAGTCATTACTTCTTCCTGTTTTGCGGAACATATAAACTTTTTATTTGGGATGATTTCTGATGTGTAAGTTTTAATGACCAGCAATTTGTTTATTATTGATTTGATCCAATGGGCCTGTTTGATCATTGGAATTGAATTCATTTTAATAATCTTAATTCAAAAATAGATTAACGTTATATATAATATATTTATAGATTATTATGGGTCATATGAGAGATATTTATATGTTGCATTTTTACCATAGAACAGTGAGTTGAAGAACATTATCAGTTGCAAAGTAAAACATATAGCATAGTGATCTATAGTATCAATTTTTATCTCCTATCCTATAAATTTGAGATAGTCTAATATGTGAACTTTGGAAAATTATAGAATGTCAAATTCAAAGCCAAATAGCCTAGTTTATTAAGTAGATTCAAATTTTCTAAAATAAAAGGATCCAAACAACCTCTAAAATTAAAATAAACTTTTTACTTCCCAACCTATCTCTCAAGGGCAAGGGTCATGACTCATGAGGCTATGTGCACTCTTCATCCTCTATATCTATCCTCCAAAAGAAATATTTCGTCCTGGTCATTAAGATTCTTTTCTTCCGCGCCCATCCATTCTCTATATCTGTACTCTATATCACGTGGGACCCACACATCAGTTTTTTTTTCTTTTTTTCCCCACCGGACGCCATCCTCCCCATTCTCTCTCTCCTCTCTCTTCTCCTCCCCGGCGGGCGAGCTTGGCGCAGTGGCGGGCGGACGAGTTCCGTGTGCGGTGGCTAGTCGCGGCGGGCGCAGCAGTGGAGACCAGCGTGGCGGCTGCCTCGGCGCGCGGCAAATGAGCACGCACTCGGAGGTGGAGCTGGGGCGCGCTTGGCAAACGAGGCGAGGCGGAGCATGCCCGCATGCAGGCAGCGCAGGGGCGGGCTTCGGCGCGCGCGTCGCGAGTGGGCGGCCTCACGGCGGAGCAGCTCATGGCGGAGCTCGCGGCCTCACCATTCTCTCTCCCTCCCCCCACCCGTCGTGCTCGCCCGCGGACCGGTGGAGCTAGCGGCACGACGGAGTTCTCGCACGCGGGCGCCGTCTCGGCCCGCGAGTGGCGGGCGAGGCACGCGTGAGGCGGCGCCCGGCTCCCGATCGGGGCGGCCACGACGTTCCGACTATGGCCACAGCCATGGCGCTGCACGGCCTCGTCCCCCTCTCTCTCTTTGTTGCGTGGTGGGGACCGGGGCAAGCGGATAGCGCAGTAATACGGTACCTGTCAAATTTGGAGGACCGGCCGCACGATGCCGGATGACATGGCTAGGTACCGGACGCCGCTGCAGCATTTTCCTCCGGTAAACGATCCTCCAGTAAGCGCTTTTCGGACATGAGTGCGGATAGCCTAGTCAGGATGATTTCTTTCGTGATATCCGTCCTCGGGGTCATGTTCATGTTCAGTTACTAGGGGAATGACTCGAAATGAGTGTCTAGAAAGAATCAAGCTAGAACTCAAGCTTAATTTATATAAGCAATTAAACCTGGAATAGTTATCGAGCCTGAAATGACGAATCCTTACTGTGTATTCACTCTTTGCTAAGATCAACAACGAATAAAAGTTTATCAGCCATGTAGGAAATTAATCAAGATGATGAATGAATGAATGATAAATAATCATGCCAGGAAAAAAGAGAAATTAAGAAATTAATATAAGAAAATGAGATATATTTATGGAAAAAAAGAAAAAGCTCAATCAACTAAAAGAATTAATCAGTTGGAAAAATCACTTTAAAACCATGCGTTGCAACATGAATTTGTCCCTCCAAATTTCTCACTCGATCCACACACCCACCTCAAATCCTCCCTGGCATGTGGGGACAACTTGTAAGTGACAGACCATGTCTTACCCAATCCCCCCTCCATCGTCTCCTTGCCCTGTTCCGACTCCCATGGCCGCGGCCGCCGCCGCCTCCGCCGGCGGCTCTCTCTCCACCGCCTCCGCCTCCCTCCTTCCCACTCCCACCCCAACCCCGGCCCCTCGCCTCCACCGCTGGCGAAGCACCAAGCCGCCCAGAACACGAGCCAGCACCAACCCCAGACCAAAACAGCCGCCTCCTCTCTCCTGCGCGGCCGCAGCCACTCCCACCCCCGCCCCCGCCCCCGCGTCCAAGTCGGCCGGGTCATGGAGGGAACTGTGCAGTCTCAACGCCTGGGTGGTGCGGGACTACCGCCGCCTCGTCGACTCTATTGGCGCGCTCAAGCCTGCGCTCCAGAGGCTCTCCGACGAACAGGTGGCGTGCGGCGCTTCCTCACAGCAGTCAGCAGGTTGTTTATGGACATAGCTTTCGGTAATTGTTTTGCGTTGCTCGGCTTGGCTGATGTGGACGAGGTGCGCGTTTGTGTGTAGTTGAAGGTGAAGAAGACAGAGTTACGTTCCTCTATGTCTTTGTTCATTCGACCCAGGGGTGTGTGACAGTTTGCCGTGGTGCTGCTACACGAAGCGGCGAGGAGGACGCTTCGGGTGGGACATTTCGTGGTTGAGGCCTCTGTCCCAGGTCTGTAATCCAAGTCGCAGAGCCTTTAATTTCCATTCTTGTTTCGCTGGAAAACATGCTGTATCTTTGGTTTCTCTGAACCTGGCATATGCTGTCACAGTGACAGAGTAGTCGGTGGTATGATCCTATCCTACAAGTCCTTCGGTTTCATCTCATAAATGAAGCAAAATGTCCTGATGTGACGTGGCCCTAACGTTATGGATTTATGGGCTTCATTGATGCAATTGGAGTATTTTGGCCCAGGCATTTTCCCTAACAAAAAAAAAAAAAATGACTGGTTAGTTTCACCACCAAGGACTAGTGACAAATGATCCATTGGAAAAACAATGATCTCATCGCCTGTTAAGAAATGTAAGGCAAAAAGGATACAAGAACAATCACTAGTAAAATAAAGGCTTGTATCCTGTCACCTGCCCCTTAAATAAATCCTGGCATTGGTTTCTCCTTCATCTCACTCATTTCTCTGCTGCTGCAGTGCTGCACATCTCTTTTTGATCCCTGTTCAAGGACCTCATGCAGCATCTTCTCACATAACACAACTCCTTCACTCCACAGAATGAGGATGAAATTGGATTCAGTAACAGCAAATCCATCTGCAACACATGTTTGTTTTCAAGCTTTCACGGTTTGTTCAGGTATCAAATTTCACCATTTTTCCAAGGTTCAGATTGTTGACCTAAAAACAAGCGCCACAAACTGAATTAAATTTGATGATGAAGGAGCTTATCTAGTGCACTCATTGGCTTTCAACCAACAAGAGATTTTTCCTCGTCTCCTTCATTCCATGAAGCTAGGGGAAGATTCAGCTTCCTCTCGTTTTCTCTCTTTTTTTTTTTTTTTTTTTTAAGTAGAAGGCAGGAGCTCTGCCGCTCAGTTAAGTAAGCAAAAAGATGTTTATGTACACATGGCACCACTGTGCCAAATAAACTGGTCCTAGGACCATCAATTACACAGCTCTAATTGCTAAATCACTTCCCTGGCCCCAGCCAATGCTCTATGTCTCTGCACTATGTTTTCTTTGGCCATGGAAGTTACATGTTGTGCCATCTTGTGTTCATTTTCAAAGATCCTCCTATTCCTCTCCTTTTCTCTCTCTTTTAGTTCTGTGTCGCCAGTCATCATCCTCTGGTGGTCTGGTCCTGCAGAGTCATTGCTTGCCAGATATGCAACTCCTCCCACTCCATCGAGGCTTCTATCTTGACTGTGGATGCAACAAATACCAAGCTGCAACCATTCTTGCTTTCTTTCTGGCTTCCTCATATTCGGGTATTATGCTCTATCAAAGTTCAGTACCCATTTGCATGTTCAGATTCTTAAGCTGAAAACAAGTTCTAGAAATTGACTTCTTTGTGAAATTCACGTGTGTACAGCTTGAGGATATTTTTCCACGTGTCTCCTCTGTTCAACAAGTTAAAGAAGAATCACTCTATTAGTTGCTGCTCTGCCTGGCATACCTCCTCTGGCTCGTTGAAGGCTTGAAGCATACTATCACTTAAACAAGAATCGATCTGCAACACATACTTGTTTGCATCTTCTATTCAGGTAACCCACTACGTAATTTCACCGGTTCAAAATAAAGTCTGGAATTTTTCCTTTGGATGTCAAGATTGTCCAGTAGATAATTAAAGCTAGATCTGAAAATTGAACTGATTTTTGAAATTTGGGTATGGAAGCCACGTGCTGACACATGTGATTCTCAGCACTCAAGGAAGTCCACAAACCACCATGGCCGAGGCTGTTGTGGGAGTGCTTATTGGCAAGCTTGGTGTGGCCTTGGCGAGCCGGGCAGCAGTCTATGGTTCATCCCTGCTTTGCAAGGAAGCTTATGCTCTCAAGGGTCTCTTTGGTGAGATCCACAAAACCAAGGAGTAGCTAGTGAGCATGAAAGCCTACTTGCACAAGTCAGAGAAGTTCAAGGATACCGACGTGACCACAGACATCTTCATTAACAAGATCAGGAAACTATCTTTCCAGATTGAGGATGTTGTCGATGAGTTCATGTACAAGCTTGAGAGCGACAAGCATGGTGGATTTGCAGCCAAGATGAAGAAGAGGATCAAGCATGTCAAAGTTTGGCACCGTCTAGCTCACAAGCTCCGTGATATCAATGTCGAGCTTGAAGAAGCTGCAAAGAGGAGGGCACGTTATGTCATCCCAGGAATGCAGGGACAAGCTAGTCATCATGCTAGACCCACCAATCAAAACTTGTGTTTTGCAAGGGAAGATGATGTGGTTGGTATTGAAGATAATGCAACCAAGCTCAAACAGTTGCTAGTAGGTGATTTGAAAGAAAAGAGGCACAAAATAACCACAGTGTGGGGAATGGGTGGTGTAGGTAAAACAACTTTGGTTGACCATGTCTACAAGATTGTGAAACTGGATTTTGATGTGGCAGCCTGGGTAACAGTGTCAAAGAGTTACCAGCGTGAAGACTTGCTAAAGAGGATTGCTAGAGAGTTTGGCATCGTGAACTGATGCTACTAATATGGAAGTTAGAAGCTTAGTTGAGATCATTCGAAAACATCTTGAAGGCAAAACGTATATCTTGGTTCTTGATGATGTTTGGGAAAAGGATGTATGGATTAATGATATCATGGAAGTCTTTCCAAGTAATTGTACCAGCCGGTTTGTTGTCACAACAAGAGTGTTTGAAGTTGCATCATTAGCAACTAGTAATTGCAGAATTGAGGTAGAACCTCTAGGAGATAAGCACTCATGGGAGTTATTCTGCAAAGCAGCTTTCTAGAATATTGATGACAAAAGGTGCCCGTCAGAGTTACAAGATTTGGCTATTAAGTTCTTACAAAAGTGTGAAGGCTTGCCTATTGCTATTGCATGCATAGGCCGTCTATTATCTTTCAAACAACCAACACACTCTGAATGGGATGATGTGAACAAGGAGTTAGAGTTGCACTTAGCTAATAATGTGCTCCAAGGTGTTGATAGTATTCTAAAACTCAGCTTGGAGGACCTTCCATATGAACTAAAGAATTGCTTCTTACATTGTGCAATGTTTCTAGAGGATTATGTCCTGAGGAGGCAAAGATTAATTACACACTGGATTACTTCTGGATTCATCAAGGAAAAAGATAGAAAAACACTAGAACAAGTGGCAGAGGGCTACTTGAATGATCTTGTAAACCGAAGCCTACTACAAGTTGTGATGAAAAATGAGTTTGGAGAGGTGAAACATTGCCGAATGCATGATATTATCCGCCATCTTGCCATTGAAAAAGCTATGAAAGAATGCTTTGCTAGAGTTTATGAGGGCCATGGGACATTTTCAGTAAATGGAACACGTAGACTGTCAATACATAGCACCAACATTTCCCCACTTAATCAATCTGCGGCTACACATCTTTGTTGGATGAGTAATTTGTTTTCTTGAGTAGAAGGCAACTTGGTTTTAACTAGTGAAGTGCAACTTGGTTTTGAATAATCGAAGTAGGAGCAAAATTGGTTTTGTATATGTATTAGCTAGAACCTAGCTGTGTTGCTTAGCTGTGTTGAGTTGTACTAGCACCGGTTACTGTAGCAAACCGACATAAATGCCTATATAATGAGGGTACTACCTCATGTACATGTAACCTTTGTGAGTTTGAATAAAGGAACATTACTAGCTCCATTGGTTCCTCTCCTCTCATCTTATTTCCCTCCCCTTTCTAATTAGTTTGGGCTAACAATTGGTATCGGAGCCATGGCGAAATATGGGGAAGGGAGCTCTTCTTCGAAGGAGGGTTCGGTGACGTTGCAATACCCGTTGCTTACAGGAAGCAACTACACTGCATGGGCTATCAAGATGAAGGCCTACCTCAAGGCACAAGGCGTTTGGGAGGCAATTGACTCGGAGAAGGATGTCAATGAACACAAAGATCGATGGCTCTTGCAGCCATCTATCAAGGCATCCGGAGGAGGAGACTCTTCTTGCTGTAGAGAGAAAGAGACCGCAAAGGAAGCTTGGAAGATGCTCAAAACCATGCACATGGGTGTTGAGCGTGTCATGGAGGCAAAGGTGCAGACCTTGAAGACTGAACTTGATGCCCTGCGCATGAAAGATGGTGAGTCGATTGATACTTTTGCTATGAAGTTGACATCAATCGTCAGCAAGATTCGTGCTTTGGGAGAGAAGATGGAAGAGTCCTATGTTGTCAAGAAGCTTCTTCGAGTTGTTCCCAAAAAGTTTTTTTGCAGGTTGTCTCCACTATTGAGCAGTTCGGTGATTTCAAGATCATGACCGTGGAAGAGGTCATCGGACGCCTCAAGGCATATGAAGAACGGATCAGCATATATGCTGATGGTGAGGGGGAGCATCTCTTGTTGACTCAAGCTGAGTGGAGAGCCAAGGAAGCAAAGGCCAATGGGTGCAAGCAGAAGTTCAACAAGAAAAAGGTGAAATGCTTTAAATGCAAGAACTTTGGCCATTACTCCTATTGAGAAGGTGTTTCACTGTCCTAAATTGAGTTTGTTTGATCAGGGGGTGTTGATTAGTTGTGTACTCCATCCCAAGTAACTCCGGGATGTAGATTAGTTGAGTTCTCCATCCCGAGAGGGAATATGTCTAGGGTGTCGATAAGCTGAGTTCTCCATCCTAAGGCGGAAGTTCAAGACGTCAATTAGTTGTGTTCTCCGTCTTGAGAAATTCAGGGTGTCGATTAGTTTGTGTTCTCCATCCTGAAAAAGGGACCTCTTGGTGTCGATTAGGTTTGTTCTCCATCAAAAGAGAGGAAATCCAGGATGTTGATTAGGTGTGTTCTCCATCCTGAGACAAGTTCAAACTGTCCGAGATGAAGTGAGGTCAGGTGGGTCAAGTTTCAGTGTTCTTCCAAGGTTGCAGGTGCCGTAGCAGACCAGGCTGTGTGAGATGAAGATACAAATATGCCAAGAAAACAAATTAAGGGGGAGATTGTTGGATGAGTAATTTGTTTTCTTGAGTAGAAGGCAACTTGGTTTTAACTAGTGAAGTGCAACTTGGTTTTGAATACTGAAGTAGGAGCAAAATTGGTTTTGTATATGTATTAGCTAGAACCTAGCTGTGTTGCTAGCTGTGTTGAGTTGTACTAGTACTGTAGCAGGTCGGTTACTGTAGCAAACCGACCTAAATGCCTATATAATGAGGGTACTACCTCATGTACATGTAACCTTTGTGAGTTTGAATAAAGGAACATTACTAGCTCCATTGGTTCCTCTCCTGTCATCTTATTTCCCTTCCCATTCTAATTAGTTTGGGCTAACAATCTTCGTGCAATATATGCTTTTCTAAATCCAATTGATATTGATTTGCTGCGGCCTATCCTTGCATATTCAATAATGCTGTCCACATTGGATCTGCAAGGCACTGGAATCAAGATGGTGCCTAATGAGGTCTTTAACTTGTTTAATCTTCGTTTCTTGGGTCTTCGGAATACTAAAATTGAGATTTTACAAGAGGCTGTTGGAAGATTGCAAAATTTGGAGGTATTGGATATGCTCGGCACTAGTTTGTTATCTCTACCTAATGGTGTAGCCAAACTAATCAAACTTAGGTACCTATATGCATCTGTAAGGGTCAATGAAGGATGCTTCTGGCGTTTTGCTGGAGTGAAGTTGCCTAGGGGCATAAGGAATTTGACAGGACTTCATGTCCTGCAAAATGTTAAAGCTAGCTCAGAGACTATGTGCGATGTTGCTGCTTTGAAGGAGTTAAGAAAATTTGGAGTTCAAGATGTAACAAGTGAGCAGTGGTCAAGCTTGCGTAGTGCTCTCCTGAGCATGAGCAATCTTTTTTGTTTGGTTATTAGTATGACAAACGAAAATGAAGTGTTGCCAGTGGAAGAACTCTGTTTACCAGAAACTCTTTCTAAACTTGAACTGGTAGGGCAGCTAGAGAAGAAACTGATGCCTCAAATTCTCTCATCTTGGTCGCACCTTAACAACCTTACTATCCTGTCTCTCGCACTCTCCAAACTTGATGACAACTCATTTCCTAGCCTCATGGTGTTGCTTAATTTAGGCTCACTTAATCTTTTTAAGGCTTACGATGGAAAGACATTATTCTTCTCTGCACAGTCATTTCCTAGACTAAGAAAACTACGGATAGTGGGTGCTCCTCAGCTCAGCCAAGTAGAAATAGAAGAAGATGCACTGGGAAGCCTTGTTAAACTACGGTTTGCTGACTGCCCAGAGCTGAAGCGGCTCCCTCGTGGCATTGAGTACCTTACGACACTTGATAAATTATTTCTGGATGATGTTGCAGTTGAGCTTGTAAAGATCCTTAGGCAGGAAGGTGAAGCAAATGAATGCAAGGAAGGGCTAATGAAGATAAGCCACATTAGATGGGTTCGTTTTAGTGCAATTGGGGAAGACTTTTGTCATACAATTGTAAACAGAGAAGGGAATGTATTCGCTGGCTGAAGACTTACTGTTTGAGGAGTTCAGGTACAAGGTATGGTTTTTACGCTGCTTCTTGTTTATCGGACCGGCCGGAACACAACCCATGGCTCTTAAAATTCTTCCTCCATTTCATTTCCTCAGGCTGCTGCTGGCTTTGTTGGTCTTCTTTGGACCCGTAGTGATTCATGAATTCAGGTTAGTGAACATGTACTCCAGTATTAACTAAGCTAGCGACCGAGGAAGCACAGGGCATCCACCCATCAGCAAGGGAAGTGCTTGTGAGTTCTGAATGGGCAAACACTGTTGGTGATTTTTTGCGAGTACTGTTGGTGATTCTAATTGCTCCGTCATGTCGTTTGTGCTTGGTGAAGATGAGTAGATCTGAAAACAAAATGTGTGCCCGGTGCAGAGACCAAAGAGTGCTCGATTTGGGTTTTCTTAATCTCTGGTCTGGAATTGATTGGCTTGATGTCCTTTACGAGTGAGGCATCTCCCAAGTCTGTAATAAGCTTGTTAGTCTTTAATTCCCGTTTTGCAGAACATAACCTTTTTATTTGGTGATTTTTTAGATCAAGGATAAATTCTATCTAGCTTCATCTACCAAATGGTAGAATCAAGCGTCATTACAAAGTTCGAGAACATAAATCAGCACACATGCTGCAAACCAAGGCACAACCAACGTCCAAAAACAGTCGAAATGACCATAGTCATGACTAAGTAGAACCGATAAATCTAGAAGACAGCCATCCATTGGAATTAAAGAAATGCAACATAGTTGTCTCTAAGTATTGGCCAATGACAGTCAGCTGGTCCCGGGAGTCGTCACGCCACTACAGTTTTGTCCATTAACGGAGGCAATAAGTTTCCCTAAAAAGTACCTGCAACAAAGATTTCGGAGGACACTTGTCAAAAACTATTTCATTTCGTGTTAGCCAAACCGTCTAACATAAGTAGTTACTGCCATTAATAACAGTAAATTATGTTCGCCACCATCCATCTTAGACCAATTATTAAATAAATCAGCAACTCTCTGATATGTAAGTTTCAACAACTAGCAACTTGTTTATTACTGATTTAATCCAATGGGCCGTTTGGATCCTTGGAATTAAATTTATTTTAGTTCATAATTTTAAAATATATTAATTAAGTTATTATAGTTGAACATAGAATATATTTGTATATTATTATGGTGGGCCATACGGGAGTTTATACTAGTGTATTATAAGTTGGAAAGTATAGCATACTGATCTATAGAATCATTTTTTGTCTCATATCTTACGAAGTTGAAATGGCTTATATGTAGGCTTTGGAAAATTATGAAATGTCAAATTTCAAGCTGAATAGCACAGTCTATTAGATAGATTCTAATTTCCTAAAATAAAAAGATCCAAACGGTCTTTAAAGTTAAAATAGACTTTTTACTTGCCCACCTATTTCTCAGGGCCACGGTTCATGAGTCACCCAATTTCCCAATGCATTGTGCTCGTGTATTCATTCCTTGCTAAGATTGATGAATCAAGTGTAACGACCATGTAGGAAATTAATCAAGATGATGAATGAATCATAAACAATCAAAATCATAAACAATCATGCAAGCAAAGAGACGTATTAAGGAACTAACATAAGAAAATGAGATATATTTATGGAAGAAAAAGAAAAATCCAATCAACTAAAAGAATTAATCATAGGAAAAATCTACTTTAAAACCATGCGTTGCAACATGAAACGGTGCATATTCTCCCTTCAACATGAAACGTTGCAACATGAAATTGCTAGGGTCAATCTGATCTTCTCTAATTCTTCAAGCATGTTTTTATGTTATTCAGTTGCACATGAATTAATATAAATATAGTAAATAAACCAGCATTGATATGTGCATGTCTTGGAGGTCGGAGGGTTCAGGGATACAACATAGTTGGTTTTATCTCTGAGTGCCACCAGTATTATCGGGTCTGGAAGCAGGGGCGAAACATAAGTGCATATTTTCAATGCAAATTTCAATATCATCCTGCTTGCTCTTATTTTTCTGGTTTTATCATTGGATTAATGCTTGGTCATCATACTACATACAGAGAACACAAGTTCAAAAGATGCTATATATGCCTACTAGAAGTTAGAACAAGTCCCAGGAATGGTGCATACTACCTGCCAGAGGAGGAGACTATTTTATTTCTTGTTCTCTGGGAGCTTCTCTTTTGCTGGATGCTAATATTTGTTTATTTTTCTGATTGATCATCACTGGAACAATGGTGTATGGATAAATGAAACACACGTCAACGGATATGTTTGTTCTCGAAAAATAATTTACTTCAAGTCCTCCATGGTGATTGTGGGGCCTGTAATGAACTTGCAGAGTGTTCAGTTTTTTCTGAGTTGAACCTGGCTTCCTTATACATATATAAGTTCTTCAATTTGGTGCTTTGGTTTGATATAAGATTTTATTTTACATTGTTTTGCCTGTCCGCTTTAATTGACCTAAATATCTTTTCAAAAAAAAAATTGACATAATATCAGGTACACTAGGGTTGTGTGCTTGTGTACCTCCCTGCTTGGATCATAATCGGGCAAGTGAAACAAGAAGAGCATAACCCAAATGCATTGCATACTTACTGAAGAGTCCGAAACCGAAGCTGCCTACTCTGTTTTCTGGAAAGTAAACACAGCAAGTTCCGTTGTTGTACTCTGTTTCCTTGACGCATAATGTATCTAGTTTATCGCGAGGAGCGCAGGACGCAGGGTCGACAGATTGCGATTGCGTTGTCGTCGTCTACAAATCAAAGCGAGAAGATGTCCATGCAGCTACTAGTACTAGGGCACGCGACAGAAGATGTCCTTGCAACACCTGGATGTTGGCCTCTGGCAGTTTCGTAGTTGGTGGTTTCGTTTCATTGTCTGGCCCCTTTCCTACTTCGGCTACAGACTCTGCGTTCGCATCGTCTGAAGGTTTTCCGGCAACAGGCTCGACTGCTTTTTTTTTTTTTTTTTGGCCGTGAGGAGAAGAAGCCGAAGCGGCCCAAGACCAAGAATGTTTGCCTACGCTATGCGGTCCAGAAGGGGCCGCCAAGCAAGTGACAATTGTTCTCGTCTGGCCGGCTCGCGCACAGCTCGCTCGCTGTCCGGCGGTCCGGCCTCGGTTGCTGGCTGCCTCTCTCTTTGGCGGCCACAGTGGTACTGCTTGCTCTGCCTCGTCAGCCACTACCGTCTTCGAGCATCCGTTTGCCTCAGCCCGTATGGTTTTAAGACATCGACGAGCTCTCTCTCAAGATTGCCGTCGATCGCCTCGCGCACAGAGCGTCCTCGCAAAGGCGGTATACGCCTATACGAGGCACGCATGGGCCCACCTCGGCGGCGGCACCCAATACTCATGGGTTAGGTAGGAGGAACGGCGTAGCTAGGGCCGGACTTCCTTGATTTAGTTGGGTTACTCGTTTCAAAAAATACTTCAAGTGAACTTATTTTTAAAAGAAGAAATTGGATTAGAGTGATTTTTTACTTCGGTTGGGGAGCTCGTTAGACTCGGCTCTTATTAAGCTTGGCAATTCCAGAGATGACTAAGATTATATCAATTTCGAAAAAAGCTCTACAAAATACACGTGGCTTGTCATCCACACCTAGGTATACCAGATAGAGTGAGGGTGAGATGCACCAAGTATACAAGAGGTGGAATGCAAAGTGTCATATATAGTTGGTGGCACAGTCGCAAAGTCAGGTGGATAGTAAGGACTAAGGATGAAAACGGTCAGAAACGGTTAAAAAATTCCTAAATTGTTTTATACTTTTATATTTGAAATACGAAAACGAAACTGAAAACGGTAAATCCAGAAATGCAAACGAATATGACCATACGAAATATCATGAATTTCGAAAACGAACCAATTCGAGCAGATTTATGTCGAACACGGTTGATATATGAAAACTCAATACGGAATACCGACCCGTAGGACTAAGTGCATGACTAAGTATATGTATGATCAAGTTCAAGTGTATATAATAATTAATAAGTGCATAGTGAAGGAAGATGAGGCATAATGCCGTCTATTTAAGAGAGAGCAGCTGGCCACCAGTAGAAAAAACAACTGCTACGTGGTAAGCAGCCTGTAATTAGTCTTTGTGACATGTGCAGTTGACTAAATTCGATTTAAACTAAATTTTGAATTCAGAATATTTGAAATTAAAAGTAAAAAACAGACGAAAAATGTCTAAACCGTTTTCTACTTTACATTTGAAATACGAAATATCTAAAATACGAAAGCGAAAACAGTAAAGCTGGACAAAAAAAAATGCCAATTTGATCGGATTAAATATAGAAAATGATACGTCTCGATTCGGGATATTTCCGTTCCGTTTGCATCCTTAGTAAGGACATACCGTGCACCGGCCAGTTAAGAGCATTTCCAGCACAAGCTCTCAAATTAGAGCCTTTAATTTTGATTTTAGGGCTCCTCATATTTGAGGGTCTGATTCTTTTTCCTCTACTCTAGCAAGAGCTCTTAAATCCTTTTAATAGTCTCGGATCCATTTTTTTTACGAGGACCTTTAGTCCTGACCAACCAAGACTAAAAGGTCTATATTAATCCTGATTGTTGTTATCAAAACTTGGACTAAAATCTTGGCCTTCCCAAACTAAACGTAGATCCTTTAGTCTTGGTTTGAAACATAAACACGGACTAAAGGTACCTTTAGTCTCGGTTCATTTGTGTGTCAAACTCATACAAAAGGTGCTTTTAAAGTAAATTTAAAAAAAAGAGACATATCTTATATATGTTAAATGTGTGGTTGAGTTTAGATGGCAAGACGTGCAGGACTGAAGTGGGAAGTTTTGGATTTGAATCTCCCTACTTCTTTTTTTACCCAATATACCCTATATATATCTTTACTTTAGTCCCGGTTTGACTAGCTGAACTGATTGACGCCCCTCCCAATTGTACATATCTTTACTTTAGCCCTGGTTTGACTAGCCAAACTGATTGACGCCCCTCCCATTGTACAGGCTGCCGAGGCTCCTTTGGAGGAAGACAGGAGGAGAGCCGTGAAGCACTGGGGAAGAAAGGGAGGGGGAACTGCTATTGATTGGGAAGAAAAGGGAGGGAGAACCATTTTTATATAAAAAAAAATCTAGCAAGAGCTGCCTCTCAATTAAAGAAGAAAATAATTTATATGTCTGGAGAGTCCGGAAGCCCAAAAAAACCCACGACGCTCACACAGAAAGAAGAGGGACTTTCTAGGGGCGTGCTCGCTGCCGACTGGGTCGGGGCCCAGCACCCCGCCGACCCCGCGTCAGACCTGCTCTCCTACTCCGTATGGTCCACTTGGCCCAGTTATAAGTGCACCGGCCCATGCTTCACGGCCTCACGGGAGATCTTGGAGTCCGGCCGTTCGGACCAGTCTTCCGTCCAGCAGGTTTCAGAGAATTATTTTCGGGCATGTGCTAGCAAGCTGGCAGACTGTTTCTAAATGTACGTTGATGATAATTTTTCACGTGGCAAAATCATCTTGGACTGTTATTTGAATGAGTCGTTGTTTTTTTTAAGCCCACGACTGCAGTTGTGCGGTACCGTCCCATTCGACGTTCATAGCAGGCTAGTAGCCAAATTCTAATTGAGCTCGTTAGCATACTGATTGGGGCGAGTATAATAAACAAGGTCGCACAGAGTTCGATCTGTGGCTGCACCAACGTCAAGTTGATCTATCACGTGGAAGGTCGAACGCATTGGGCTTGATGATCCATTTTCTTTATATCTCTATATATATATTAAATTCAAACATCTTAACTACTCCCTCCCGCCCTAAATTATAAGATGTTTGACTTTTTTGACCTCAAGTTTGACCACTTATCTTATTCAAAATTTTTTGCGTAATATCATATTTTTGTTGTGGCTTGCTTTATTAATAGAAGTTCTTCAAAATAACTTAAATTTGGCCATATTTGTACAAATTTTTTGAATAAGACGAATGGTCAAACTTGGGGCCAAAAAGTCAAACGTCTTATAATTTGGGACGGAGGGAGTACTAAACATGTATTCAAATTAAATTTTGATTACATCATCGTGTTTCTTATAATAAAATTGTTCAAAACAAAACCCTACAAAAATATATTTAGATAAGATTTTGTTAACAAACATTTTTCTCGTAAAGATATAACAATATTTTTATCAAACAAACACGATATTCTACGTTTAGAAATAATGTTCAGCATTCATAAAAAATGTTCTTAACTTAGAAAAAATAATATTCCAAATCTAAGAGAAGAAATTATATGATTGGTATTATAATATCTATGAAAATAAAAAAGAACAATAAAATTTATAATATACTCCCTTCATTAATCTTCTTTATCTAAGCCTTTGATGTAATGACTAAAGAGTAGAATAAAAGTACTCAGTTTGCATAAATCATCACGGGCTGCACCAATAAACGGCAAAAGGACAATAAATACAGATAAAGAACAACCCATAAGCAACAAAGAGGCAAACATCACAAAAATACATCTTAAATATCACACGTATACTACATGAACATGATATATCTCTCATAAATATAAATAAATGGATCTAAAATAAAATAAATATAATATAAAACAAAGATAATTATAGAACATCTAAACTATACTATCTGAACATCTAAAATAGATTATAGAACATCACATATATATAACATGAACATCACAAGTATATTCTACGAAAAACACAAAATACATCTTGAATATCATATGTATACTCTAAAAACATGAGATATACACCCTCCTTCCCTTTTTATTTGTCGCCGTGGGATGCGTGCCATATGTTTGACTTGATTTATAGAAAAAATACGCGTACAATATTTATATCTCCAAATAATTTTGTTAAAAACTAGGTCTAAAGATCTTTTTGGATGATATTAATTATGATACCAATCAATGATATTTATTATTTATTAAAATTACCGGTATTTGTGTCTCGGGAAGCGAAGCGATAAATAAAAAGGGACGGAGGGAGTATCTCATAATTGTAAATAAGTGGAACAAAAAATGAAACATAATATGGAACAAAAACAATTTTAGAATATCTAAACTATACTATTTAAATATCCTAAAAATACATTATGGAACATCACATATATAACATAAATATTCTACAAACATCATAAAGAACATACAAAAAATTACATATGTACTAAATGAACATAACATATATCTCATAAAATATACAGATTATAAAGATTAAAAAAATAAGGATAACTTACATATGTACTATAGAAGTATAAAAAAAATAAAAAACACCTAATAGAGACAAACTAATAAAAAACATCATATGAATATTTTTAAAAATCATAAAATATGGCTATTTTTTAAAAAAAAATATATAAAATATATTACAGAACATCACATATATACTAAGTGAACATCACTAAATATATAGCGAACATCACTCAATAACCATCATCGTATATATACTATACGAACATACTAAGTATATTATAGAGCATCACATGTATATTGCGTGAGCAATACATATATATACTATATGAATAACGTAAAAAAATATCATAGAACAAATATTATGATAGAACACAACAAGGAACATGAAATATATGCTAGATAAACATCACATATGTTTGAATAAAAGATAAAAAATAAAATTATTACAGTAATTAATTATAATAAAATAACAAAGATAGAAAACACACATATAACATGATTACTAAATGATAAATATATAGGAAAAAATAAAATAAAGATAGAGAGAAAAAATTTAAAAGAAAGATAAGACAATAAAAATAAAAACATGGAAAACTAAAAAAAAAAAAGAATAAGAATAAAACTTATACTATGTCTCGATGATTTGTATTTACATGGATTTTAAATTGTTGTTTGTGAGTTAAATCTGGTTGTGATGGATTGCAAAGTTCTTAGAATTTGAGTCGCAAAAGAATATTGTTATAATGCCTTATTGTTTAACAATTAGATTTTATTCATTATGAAGTATTCAAAATTTATCATAAAATTTTTGTTTGGTGGATAATAATGATGAACTATATAACATACACTCATACACTAGGAACATTAGAAAATAAGTTGGGAACATAAAAATAAAGACTAGGAACATCGAGACATTTTTTATGAACATTGACCGCCACATGCACTAGGGATAACGGAAACTAAAAAATTGAGAACATAGAAATAAAGGCAAGGAACATCAATATAGACTTGGTTAAACATTAGATGTCTTTATAGGAATATATTCATAATTTGGTGGCTCTATATAAGATAAAATTCTTGATGGTGTATGACAAGCATGTATTTGCTAAAATTTTAAGGACATAAAACATTCTCGTCAAAATATTACATCCTATAGATAGTATTAAAAGTTGAAATAAGCTTTACAATATAAAAATTGTAAAGATAAGCTAGTATTACAACATAAACTATGGAACATCTCCATTCTCTTAAGTAAATATTTAAAACACAAAATCATTATATTAGTTATGTACTACTTGAACATCATACCTACTTGAAAAATAAAAAACATTGGATTAAGAACATCCTTCTCAAGAACACTCTTGTAAACGTAAATTTTATCTCGACCAAATTTAGAACCATTAGAATCATCAAAAAATAAAAACAAAGATGTTAAGAATATTTTTTGAACTTATATAACATAAAAGAACATTCAGAATATAATATTTGTGTGTGGTTAAATTGAAGTCACAGGATGAAACATAATGAGAGTAATAAAGGAAAAAGAAGAAAATTTAGGCACTGTGTTTGATAGAGTAAGGTATGTAGAAAAATCGCAAAGATACATCGAGAAAATATAGACTGTATACTACATGAACATAATATTTTAAAACATATAAAATAAAAAATTAAACAAAAAAAGATTAAGTAAGATAAAATAGAAAAAAATCTAAAATAGAAAATAAAGTAAAGAAAGGAAATAAAAAATAATGTTAAAAGAAAATAAAAATAAAAAAAAAAAATATAAAAATGAATAATAATAAAAACCAAAATTAAACAAATAAAAATCAAAATGAAGCAGGAAAAAAAAAAAGAGAAATAAAAAGAATAGAAAAGAAAAAAGAAAGGAAATAAAAATAATATGAAAAGGAAAAGAAAGGAAAGGAAAAGAAAACAAAAAAGAAATAAAAAATTAAAAAGTAGCATGAAAACAAAAATAAAAAGGAAAAATAAAAGGATAGGAAAGGAAATGAAAAAAAAAAAAGAAAAGAAAAAGGAAATAAAAACGAAAGAGAATTATAGAAAAACATACGTACCTACACCTGTACGCTGCTCTGTTAGTCGGAGTAGATGCTCGCCCATGCATGTGCGCCTTGTGTGGGCCTCGCATATACATTTGCTTTCCTATTGGGCCATGTCTGGGCCATCAAATGCTGCTGTGGGCTGCTGAGATCGAAGGTGCAGGGAGGGGGGTCGGCGCGCTGCACGCGGCCGAATGGTCGGCAGCGAAGATTGCTGGACTTTCTGGCCCTCCATGGATGCAGCGCACAGATGCTGCCTATGCCTATCCTTATCTCCGTCGCAGCCCAACAACAGCACAAGATACTCTGCTTCGCTACTCTGCTTTCTTGAAACAGAGCAAAGCTTGCTACTCTGTTTTGCTGAAGCGGGTCAAGTTTTGGCGCCAATATGCAAATCATGCTGAGAGAAGGACGGCTTACTTGTGTCGTCAATCATCTTTTGCCCATTATCAACATACCGATGCACATGCGCGAAGGGATGATTCCATTATGAATGCATGCAAAGATTGACGAAGCCATTGGGTGTCTTGATCAGAAGCCTACAATGGAAAGAAGAATATTTGCTATAAATGTGAATCTCAAACCATCGTAGAAGCATGTATTATACACAGTCACCACAAGCATGACATGACATGATGACAATAATGACACCACAACTCTTGTTAAATGCATATTCTTATGCTATCTGTAGACTTTTTTTAGGACTCCACTTGTTCCAATAAACATCCCACTTGTTATACTGTACATAGCCCACTTGTTACTACGCATGTGATGAACGAACATTATGAATAAATAAGACCAACCATGACAAACGCACAAGTCAAAATGAACTACCATGACCACCAACAAAGGACTAGTGGAAGATAATCAAATGGACGGCCTACTACGAATTCTGATCAACTGCTCCTTAAAGAAATATTGGCATTGCTTTCCCCTCCTTCTCACTCATTTCTCGGCAGGAGGTATAGAGTAGTTACCGAGTTACAATCAGCGCAAAGGACAAGGGGATAACTAATCAAACTAGCATCAGTGCTGGACCAACATCATGAAGACATTTTCCACGAAGCTGCAAGAGCCACATCTCCTTTTGGTCGCTGTTTGAGGGCCTTATGCAGCTTCTCACCTTCAATCAGCAGAGCGTGGTTAACATTAACAGCATATCCATCTGCAGCACTTGCTTGTTTTCTAGCTTCACACCTCGTTCAGGTATCAAACTTCACCAGTCCACATATTGTTGACCTGAAAACAAGCTCTGGAGACTGGATTAGATTAGATGTTGAACGAGAGCATCTACTGCACTGATTGAGAGATTGGCGTTCAACCAGCAAGAGATTTTTCCTCGTCTCCTTCATCCGAGGTTCAGCTTCATATCTTTCTGTCTCTCTTGTAGTTGTGTGTCGCCGGTCATCATCCTCTGGCCCTGCAGAATCGTTGCTCGCCACTTGCGAGATGCAACTCCTCCCACTCTCTTGACGTTGCCAACCATTCATGCTTTCTTTCTGGCTTCCTGATATTCGGGTAATAATAATCCTCTGTCAGATTTCATTGGTTCAAAGTTTGTCCGGTACCCATTTGCATGTCCATATTCTTAAGCAGAAAACAAGCCCTGGAAATTCAACTGATTTGTGAAATTTACTCGTGTACAGCTGCAAGTTGTTTCTCCGCGTCTCTCCTTTGTTCAGCATGTTAAAGAACCGCTCTATTATTAGTCACTGTTCGTCGGGTGCTCCTCTAACAAGTTGAAGTATACGATCACTTAAACAAGAATCGATCTGCAACGCATACTTGGTTTCATCTCCTATTCAGGTAAACCCGCCACCTAAAATCACCAGTTCAAAATAAAGTTTGAAATCCTTGCTTTGGAAGTTCAGATTGTTCAATAGAAATAAAGCCAGCTCTCAAAATTGAACTGAAATTTGAAATTTGGGTTGTGCAGACACCTGTGATTCTGAGCACTGAAGGAAGTCCACACAACCACCATGGCGGAGGCTGTTGTGGGAGTGTTGATCGGCAAGCTCGGCGCAGCCTTGGCGAAAGAAGCAGCAACCTATGGAGCATCCCTGATTTCCAAGGAAGTTTCGGCCCTCAAAGGTCTTTTTGGCGAGATCCGCAAAGCCGAGAAGGAGTTGGAGAGCATGAAGGCCTACCTGCGTCAGGCAGAGAAGTTTAAGGACACTGACTGGCATCTTCGTCAAGAATATCAGGGAGCTATCATTCCAGATTGAGGATGTTGTCGATGAGTTCATGTACAAGCTAGAGGCCGACAAGCATGGAGGATTTGCAGCCAAGATGAAGAAGAGGATCAAGCATCTCAAGGTTTGGCACCGCCTAGCTCACAAGCTCTGTGAAATCAATGCTGAGCTTGAAGAAACTGTAAAAAGGAGGGACCGTTATGTCATCCCAGGAATGCAGGGGCATGTTGGAAGCAGTGATAGTGACCATCATGCCAGATCCACCAATCAAAACTTGTGTTTTGCAAGGGAAGATGATGTAGTGGGTATTGAACATAATGCAACCAAGCTCAAACAGTGGCTAGTAGGTGATCTAAAAGAAAAGAACTACAAAATAGCCACTGTGGGGAATGGGTGGTGTAGGTAAAACTACTTTGGTTGACCATGTCTATAAGATTGTGAAACCGGATTTCGATGTTGCAGCCTGGGTAACTGTGTCACAGAGTTACCGAGTTGAAGACTTGCTAAAGAGGATTGCAAAAGGGTTTTCCATCATAACGGATCCTACTAATATGGAAATTAGAAGCTTAGTTGAGATCATGCGGAAACATCTTGAAGGTAAAAGCTACATCTTGGTTCTTGATGATGTTTGGGAAAAGGATGTATGGATTAACAATATCATGGAAGTCTTTCCAACAAATTGTACGAGCCGGTTTGTTCTCACATCAAGAAAGTTTGAAGTGGCATCATTGGCAACTAGTAATTGCACAATTGAGCTAGAACCTCTAGGAGATAATCACTCTTGGGAATTATTCTGTAAATCCGCTTTTCGGAATAGTGATGACAAATTGTGCCCAGCAGAGTTACAGGATTTGGCCGTAAAGTTTTTACAAAAGTGTGAAGGCTTGCCTATTGCCATTGCATGCATAGGACGTTTATTGTCTTTCAAACTACCAACACACTCTGAATGGGATGACGTATACAAGGAGTTAGAGTTGCACTCAGATAATAATGTGATCCAGGGTGTCGATAGTATTCTAAAATTAAGCTTGGAGGACCTTCAGTATGAACTAAAGAATTGCTTCTTACATTGTGCATTGTTTCCAGAGGATTATAAATTGAGGAGGCGAAGATAAATTAGGCACTGGATTGCACTGGATTACTTCTGGATTCATCAAGGAAAAGGAGAACAAAACACTAGAACAAGTGGCAGAGGGCTACATGAATGATCTTGTAAACCGAAGCATGTTACAAGTCGTTGAGAAGAATGCGTTTGGACGACTGCGGTTTTGCCGAATGCATGATGTCATGCGCCATTTTGCCCTTGACAAGGCAGCAAAAGAATGCTTCGGTAAAGCTTACGAAGGCCATGGGACGTTTTTGGTAGATGGAACACACAGGGTTTCAATAAATAGCACCTATATTCTACCCAGGAATCAATCTAGTGAGATGCATCTCCGTGCTATCTATGCTTTTACGAGATCTATTGATATCAATTTGCTGAGCTCTATCCTTTCATCCGCAACATTGTTGTCAACATTGGATCTGCAAGGTACTAGAATCAAGATGCTCCCTATTGCGGTCTTCAACTTGTTTAATCTACGCTTCTTGGGTCTCCGTTATACTGGAATTGAGACTCTACCAGAGGCCATTGGAAGATTGCAAAACTTAGAAGTACTAGATGCGTTCGACACTTGTCTGCTATCTTTACCAAAGGATGTAAGAAAACTGAAGAAGCTTAGGTACCTATATGCAACTGTAAGTGACAATGAATCTTTCGGGCGTCAACGTGGAGTAAAGGTGCCTAGGGGCATAATAAAGAACCTGACAGGACTTCGTGCTCTTCAAAGCATTAAAGCTAGCTCAGAGACTCTACATGAGGTTGCAGGTTTGACACATTTACAAGCATTTTCAGTTGATGGTGTGATAAGTGAGCACTGGTTAATCTTGTGTAGGGCTATCCATAATATGAGCAATCTTGTCAGTTTGTCAATTACTATGTCAAAATGAAAATGAGGAATTACCATTGGAACAACTTAGTTTACCGGAAACCATTTCTAAACTCGGGCTGGTAGGGCAGCTGGAAAAGAAACGGATGCCTCAGATTCTCTCTTCCTGGTCGCACCTTAACTATCTCACTCATCTATGGCTGAACTTCTCCAAACTTGATGAGAACTCATTTCCTAGCCTCATGGTTTTGCGTAATTTATGCTTTCTACATCTTTCTAAGGCTTACGATGGGAAGTCATTATGCTTCTCTGTGCAGTCATTTCCTAGACTGAGATCACTAAGGATAATGGGTGCTCCACAGCTCAGCCAAATAGAAATAGAAGAAGATGCACTGGGAAGCCTTGTTCAGCTATGGTTTGCAGACTGCCCAGAGCTGAAGCACCTCCCTCGTGGCATCGAGAATCTTACAACACTTGATGAATTATATCTGGGAGATGATGCAAATGAGCTTATAAAGAACCTTAGGCGGGAAGGTGAAGCAAATGAATGCAAGGAAGAGCTAATGAAGATTAGCCATATTAGAAGGTTTTGTTTTAGTGTGACTGGTGAAATCTTGTGGCGAAGACTTGAAACCAGCGAAGGGAATGCATTCGCTGCCTGAAGGTTTGATCCCTTCCTACTATTTCAGGAGTTCGCGTGCAAAGCAAAGGTATGCATTTTAGGCTGCTTCTTGGTTATTGGACAGGCCAGAATGCACAGCCATTCGTCTTAAAATGCCACGTTCGTTACATTCCTCAGGTTGCTGCTGCTGGCATTGGTGTTCTACTCTGGACCTTTGCTGGTTCAGTTCGGCGACTATTGAGCATGTATTGAGCCAGGGACAGCGGAAGGACAGGAGATCCGCCCATCAGCAAGAGAAATGCCTGAATTCTAAACTGATCAATTTGCGAATTGATTGCAAATACGGTAATGTTGTTCAGTAATGTTGTTTGCGTTGTAATTTTTTAACGTGTTTTATTTGGCGATGCTTTCTGTTGCGTGGAGCCAAAAAATTCTAAGTTTCAATCAGCATTTTGTTTATGATGAATAATTTGATCAGATGAATGGAGTATGATGTAATTAGCCTAAAAGATACTCCTGTGACATTATCATTATAATTGTTATAAAAATACATTGTAGCATAACTTAAGGGCTGAATATGTATCTTTAGGCTGCGCCATTGTTCAAATATTGGCAATTTGTATGTTCTATTTAACTGGTAGTGGGAGTATATGATTTCGTTCTAGCTATACGCCTAATAACATTTCTTAAAGAATGCATGTACCTTCAGGTCTGATTCCTAAATCCTAATAACACAAACCAGGTCCGATACCTTCTACAACTTATTCCTCCTAACTCAATTGAAATCGCTTTTATGTTCCTGCAGCAACACACGAGAAAATCACCAAGTCATAATAGATAACGAGAGCATCTACTAGCAAATAAATACCAAAAGGAAACCATATAAGATTCATGAGCATCAAGTATTTTTATTTGGGTTTGTCATGTTTCAATCTAAAGTTTTTCAAAATTTTTAGAAGTTTATCCATTCCTTGCTAAGATTAAAAACAAATATGGTTAATCAGTGTCGGGGGTAAAATATATGGCCTGTTAAGCCCCCGAGGCCCCCCCTAAATTATGACTAACTAGGCCGCTAAGCCAGCCTGCAAAAAGAACCGCCCAGACAAAACCCACAGCCCTCAGGCCAAGGCCGTGACGCACAACCCTAGGGAAGGGCCGGAGCCATGACCCTGGAAGCCGTGCGGTTCGCATGATCCACCTTCCGAACAGGTGGGACCAACCGAATTCACGACCTTGGGGTGCGCACAACATGCACGACCCTATCTCTTCCCCCCCACTGAAAGCCCTAGTTTGGTTTCGGATAATTGATGAAATATTTGGACTAATCCTTTATGGCTAAGTGTGTGTAGCATAAGAAAGGATAGTCCATGACAAGTGTTGAAGACATAGAGATGGTCATGGTGATGGCGATGTACTTCAAAAGATGGTGATCAAGTGCTCTAGCTTGGAAAAGGAGAAAGAGAAAAACAAAATGAGCTCAAGACAAAGGTATACTTGATAGGGCCATTTTGTTTTGGCACTCAAGACACATAGAGGGTGTGAGTGTGTTTAGGATAGACAGTCATACTATTAAAAGGAGTGATCTTAATGCAAAGACGGTTATCCAAGTGCCACTAGGTGTTCTTATTCTATGCATATGCATTAGGGCCTAGTAAGCTAACAATTCCCTTAAAAATGCTTTGAAAAATGCTAACATATATGCACAAGTATTGGAACATCTTGGTCTTAGTACATGGAAGCAAGGGAAGAGGTTGGAAATGAAAAGGAGAAGAAGAGATGTCACTGGCGCGACCGGACTCAGCGACCGGACGCTACAACATCGACCGAACGCTACTGCAACAGATACTAGACGCCGGCGAAACATCGACCAGACACTACTGAAACATTGGACCGGACGCTCTGGTACCACACATTCTGAGTCCGGTCAGTTGGTGGAGAAGTGACCGGACGCCGGGTGAGTCCGGTCAAGGGTGATCGGACGTATCCGGTCGTAAAAATACCTCTCTAGAACCTCTCTGGATTGGACCAGACACACTGTGCAACATTGATCGGACGCTATTGCAACATCGAGCGGATGCTATTAAAACATTGAACGGACACTAATGAAACAATGACCGGACGCGTCCAGTCAGTTCGCAGACTATGGGAGTTTGTGCCTAACGGCTAGTTGAGCTTTGGGGGCTCTATAAAAATGGGTTGGCCGGCTCTTGCTCACTCTCTTGACTCTCTAACTTGTTGATACACCTTGTGAGCATACTCCCACACCTCTCTCTCATACTCTTGATTGTGCATCCAAAGTGAGATTGGGAGTGATCCTTAGTGCATTTGCTTAGAGTTTGAGCATCTAGTGGCACTAGTGATCGTTGAGCAGCGGGATTGCTTGTTACTCTTGGTGGTTGCTGCCACCTAGACGGATTGAGCTGCGGTGGAGGTCCGGCATGTGTTGGTGATTGTTTGTGGCCGGCTCCCGGTGATTTGTGAGGGGTTCTTGCGTCTATTTCCCGCAGGAGATTCACGAAAGGAGGCTCTAGTAAATTGCTCGTGTCATTGAGTTACCTCACTTGTGGGTAGTTGCTAGCGGCACCCGTGGATGGTTAGGCATTGGAAGCCTATTAGTGCACGCAACACCAAGTGGTGGTCGACACAACGGGGACTAGTGTGCCGGCAAGCACGTGAACCTTGGGAGAAAAATCATTGTGTCATATTGTCTTCCTTGGATTTCTTGGTATTCATTGATATTCATATTGTGATTGATATATTAATCTCTTGCCCAACATTGGTAACAATCACCTTATCTCTTGTATTATATTGTTTTATTCTTGTTCTAGTGATAGCTTTAGTTTAGTATCATTTTCTAGCTTGATCACCTAGGAGTAGACTAGCAACTTAGCATTCGTGTGGTAAGTAGAGATCATAAGCTTACTAGAATTGTCAATAGGTGGCATGCTTAAGAAGTAGAGCTAGAGCAAACCGCATTTACGCCATTTGTTATACTAACATCTTGCTCTAGTGTATTTGTAGAATTTTAATTAGGCTATTCACCCCCTCTAGGCATTTAGGACCTTTCACCCATCCGCTCCATCCCCTCGAACGAGCCTCAAAGTCAACCACGACTCAACAGGGGGGTAGAGAAGGGAGACGTTGTAGCCATAGCTCCAATGCGGACCATGCTTTGACTCATCCATGCATGCTCGAACAGGCAAGCACTATTGTGCCTAACCATATATGGAGCCGGTCCAAATCAAGCGCATCGTCTCGACGCACACTATACATGCATGGGTAGTGATGAGGCACGGCCTGATCTTCCGTGAGGTATTGGTAAGTTCAATTGGTGGAGAACTCGACGTTGGCAATCCAGCTTTAAATCAGACACGATTCGAACCCTGCAATCGTTATACCACTGCTCTATTGGTTATCAACCAAGCACAACTTGATTGACCTCGCCAAGAAGGCTGTCCCTGCAAGCAAATCAAAGAACACAAGCAAGAAGGTTTCAACACGCAATCTAAAATTGCAAATATGAATGATGCGAATATCAATGGAGGGTTCAAGAACTCGGTTCTAAAGGACTAATCGACACAGTGGAGGAGATCAAGAACGGGGGTCCTGGATCACTGTAAAAGGATTTGTCACCACAGTTACAATGAACGATTCAATTTCTCGATGGAAAACTAAACTCTAAACAAAACCTGAGTTTCTAGCAGTGGCGGCGGCTGTGAAATATACTAGGGGCGTCCTAGGGTTGGAGGCGCACCAGGAGGGGCGCCCACAACATGGGCTATAAGCCCGACTCGATACAAGGCCAAGTTAGCCCAAAAATAGGTGTCGCAGCACCTTTCGTGGTCACATAGAATGATCCACGAATGCTCTGGAGGTGACGTTTCCTTTCCAACGCATATTCACAAGCCTCGTTTCGACGTCGTATGAGGAAGTTATGATCGAAACACTGAGGACATGTCTGCTGAATCCGAAGGTGACGTGGCAGCTGAGTTGGAGATGAGTTGCAACTTGGAGAAGACCATGACGTCGGTGTGTCTAGTGTGGCAATGTCTTTATCATCCTCCCCTTCTTGAATTGGAGTCGTCCTCGACTCCATCTTAGCGATGTCCTCATCAGCCCCTCCTTCTAAAGTTGGAGTCGTCCTCGACTCCATCCCATCAATGAACTCCTGCAAAAGGTTAGTGACAGCAGGCAATGCACAAGGCATAATAGGTTGACAAAACATAGTATACCATGGTGCATCAGGATTATCACATAACTCAGCGTGCTTGAGAAGAAGATGTAGCAAGCAAAGCACCTCCTTGTAACTTAATCCCATTATTTTTAGCAATGTCTATTGGTGGTTTATTTTTAGTCTCATTAGCATATTTAATAATATCTGTAGAAGATAAAGGCAGCAAATTAATTTTTTTGTCCTTATGCACGATAGTGTATGTATTAGTTCTACCGTGGTGTAAAGCATCATTATCAAATTCCCATGGACGACCCAACAAAATTAAACAAGCTTGTATAGGTACAACATCAAAATCAGCAGTATCATGATAAGAACCTATGAAAAAGCTAATGCGGGCTGATGTAGTTACCTTAGTCTTACCACTATTATTGAACCATTGTAGTTATATGGATACGGATGTTGGCGTGTGGTCAAGCCAAGCTTCTCAACCAAATCTGAACTCACCAAGTTATTGTAACTCCCGCTATCAATGATGGTGAGAACACGACAACCCCGCACAATGAGATACATGTGGAACAAATTGTGGCGCTGAATTTTCATCTCTTCGTCATGTCCCACACGTGAACTCAACACATGCTTCACAAGAAGGCTAGGGTAACCCGCGGATGCAGCCATGGAGTCAATGGCGATGGTCTCCTTGTCTTGATCGTCCTCAGTGGAATCTACATCAATGTTATTAGCAAGAGCTAAATCATCTTCAACATCACTAGCACTTACATATCCATCCCGGTAGCAATAAAAGCGCGATAACTAGGGCACTCCTTCATGACATGTCCCATGTCTTTATATCGATGGCAAATGATTTTTTTGAGCTGGGTGAAGAGGAGCTAGTAGAAGCACCCGAAGTGGCACCTTTCAGAATCGAGGAGACGCACATTAGACAATTTACTTACCCCGAAAGATAGTTGTGGTGCAACAGAAATCTTTGGCGTCTCCGGCTCGCCGTAACGCTGTGGAAAATTCCTCCCAAAAGTGTTAGACCTAAAAGGCTGGTGTTGTTTTGCCCCCCTGTACTTCTCATTCGGCCTTAATAGCAAGATGATACAATTGGGAAAATTACGCCATTCTTTGTAATCAAGATATTTTGTATATCATGTTTTAAACCACCAAGAAATCTAGTACTAGCATTAGCATCATCTTCAACTACACCACAACGCGCTAAACCAATAAGCAATTCTTGATAGTATGCTTCTACTCCTTTATCACCTTGTTTTAAAGTTTGTAGTTTCAAACGTAAATCACGTTGGTAATAAGGAGGAACAAAATGAGATTTCATACGTTGCTTTAAAGCATTCCAAGTTTGAGGCACAGCAGCAGCATTATTAGCATTGCAAAGATCACTCCACCAAAATAAAGCAAAATTAGAAAACTCACTAGTAGCAAGTCTAACTCTATGCTCAGCAGGAACATTATGAGAATCAAATTTTTGTTGAACAGCAAGCTCCCAATCTAAATAGGCCTCAGGATCAACATTACCAGCAAAAGGAGGTATGCTAAATTTAAGGGATCATTATTACCACGATTACCTCCCACACCACGACGATTGAAGTTGTAGCGGTGACGGTTGTCTGCATCATCGTCAGCATCCACATCTTCATCATCAAAACCATCCTCATCTTCAGCAGGTGGAGGGCGTTGCTCAATCTATTCAATGCGGGTGACCAGATTGTTCACATTGCACGTCAGCTCATTCATAAGATTGCGTTGTTCAGTCATGAACATTGTAAGCTTGGCTTTTGACACGCAGTCATTGAAATCCGTCGGAGTTCCTGACATGGTTAGAAAATAGGAAAAGACAACACCAAAGTATTATCCCTATCAACTAAAAGGAACCAAGTGGTGGCGGTGGTGAAAGTGTAATGCAAAATCACAAATGGCTTGCCACCCTCTTGCAAGTGTTCTTACCAAAGCCAACAGGAGAAACCAACAAGGCGAAACAATCAGGTGTTGAGCGTGGGTACCAGTTGCAAGATGAACCTGTGCTGATAGAAGTATATGTGGAGCTTTGAGAAGGCACACTATGAGCAGCAAGGATTAGCAATTAACGATCACAGATTAAGTGAAGTTTAATAAGTATCTAAAGTACAAAGCACAATTGCTGGCTAAGATGTGTGGAGACATAGCGCAACAAGATGAAACGAAGGATGATAGAAAGACTCACGGAACAAGCCAAGAGCTCAGATTTTTCTTTTTCCTGAATTTTCCTTGGATTTTCACTATTTTTTATATTTTCTCTGAACAAGGATCACAAAAGATGTAACTACAAAAAATTGGCGCCTCCAACTGAGGTGGAATGTGGTCTACAGAAAATTAGCACGTTCTTTGAAAAGCGTGCAGAAACCTTGACAATTTTTTTCTTTATTTTTCCAAATTTTTTTGGTAATTTTGATGAAACTAAACAGGCCAACGACCAGTTTGGGTCCCCTCCAAATGGTGTTAAGAAGCTGCTAATTTTTTTCAGATTTTTTTGATAAACGAGCGAAATGTTATGCCTATTTTACTGAAGGTATCTCAAGTTATGGTTTGTGGAAGGCACAAAACGGCGGTGGCAGTTAGGGCAAAGCATCCCTAAACTCCAACACCGATCACAGGATCAATCGTCTCTGTGATGAACAACAGTAGGTATTCGCCAGATGATGTAAGGAGGGCTGCGATGTAGGGCAAAATAACAACGGCGTGCAACCTATCTAGGGTTTGCGCGGCGGCGAGAGATCACACAAGGCGGCTAGCGGGGCAAGTCGAGTGATATGGTGGCTTCGACTTGTGGTTTGGGATCGGTGGATGGGATAGCGGTGGAAACAAAGAAATAGCGACAGGGTAGTTGAACTACGACCACGAACACAATCCTAAACCAGCAACAAGACTCGACCACGGACACAAATTCAACAAAGCAAATCTGAAAATGAAATTGCAAGGCACAAAGGGTGATAGGACAGCGGAACTTGTAATATTTTTTTGGGCTTTTGTGGACTCTAGGTAATGAACAAATATAAATCTAAGGCAAACAAAATTATACCTCACGGTAAACCTGAAATATCTGATACCAATTGATGACGCACGGCCCAATCTTCCGTGAGGTATTGGTAAGTTTGATTTTTGGAGAAATCGACGTTGGCGATCCGGCTTCAAATCAGACACGATTTGAACCCTGCAGCCGTTACACCACTGCTCCATTGGTTATCAACCAAGCACAACTTGATTGACCTTGCCAAGAAGGCTGTCCCTGCAAGCGAATTGAAGAACACAAGCAAGAAGGTTTCAAGAACTCGGTTCCAAAGGACTAATCGACACAGTGGAGGAGATCAAGAACGGGGGCCCTAGATCGTTGTAAAAGGATTTGTCACCACAGTTACAATGAACGATTCAGTTTCTCGATGGAAAACTAAACTCTAAACAAAACCCGAGTTTCTAGCAGTGGCGGCGGCTGTGAAATATACTAGGCGCGTCCTAGGGTTGGAGGCGCACCAGGGGGGCGCCCACAACATGGGCCACAAACCCGACTCCATACAAGGCCAAGTTAGCCCAAAAATAGGTCTCGCAGCACCTTTCATGGTCACACAGAATAATCCATGAATCCTCTAGAGCTGGGACCAGAACCAAACTGACGGCGTCGTCCCCTTTCCAACGCATATTCACAAGCCTCGTTTTGACGTCATATGAGAAAGTTATGATCGAAACACTGAGGACATGTCTGCTGAATCCAAAGGTGATGTGACAGCTGAGTTGGAGATAAGTTGCAACTTGGAGAAGACCATGATGTCGGTGTGTCTAGCGTGGCGATGTCCTCATCAGGTAGGCTTATCTATGATACAACAACACAGGCGATGGCGTGGGACCATCATGCACAGGAAAGGCGAAGGACGCCCCGACCCCAGACTCCAGGATGAATCACTCCACCTTATCCATATTTTCTCTTTCTTCTTTTCCACTTTTAAACATATTCAGCATCTCCATCATTCGCTTGACCCCTATGTATCCAAATCCCCTCCCTTCGGTCTAAAAGGGAGGGCCAGTTGCTCCATCAACACACAGACATGACGATCAGAACACGACCCACACATAGCCTAGAGACTTGAAAGCTCTCTCCCTCTCTCGAATCATTTGTAACCCCTTATAACAACCCATGATTTGCTCGATGGGAAATCCTCAGATTTCGTACAATATCATGGAAGTCTTTCCAACTAACTGTACTAGCAGGTTTGTTCTCACATCAAGAAAGTTTGAACTTGCATCATCGGCAACTAATAATTGCAGAATTGAGCTGAAACCTCTAGGAGATGTTGAAGGTGGATAGCATCAACATTTAATAGTACAATAAATGTGAGAATTGATCCATACAAGTACAAATATAGAAGTCTAGAGTTTTATCTAACAATTTCCTAGAGTTGTGATGAATTATTATTTTCCAGAGATTATTTTAGAAACCACATAGAAGGACTTAATTATATAAACAAATTATTGGAATTATCCTACGGCGAAATATACACCATTAGATTCTAGAAGGGTCAAGAAGACACCACTATGAAGATGGACTAGAAAGGAA